>CM030892.1:7476996-8021996 GCA_018136845.1 Heterotis niloticus | reverse complement strand
TATAAATGGGTAAATGGCTGCAAGCTTCTTTGGACAAAAGGTGCCTCTGAATGAGAAAATGTAAATGATCAGTAAGGATGGCTGCACCTGCAAAGTTGGCAGGCGTGACGTCAGGCATCAGCTCATCTCAAAAAAGAGGAGTATGGAAGACAAAGTGCACGAGAGCCAGCGGCTGTGGGGACAAAGGACTTTGTCATGCTGCAGCTGGATTTGGCTGCTGATCCTGGGCAATTTAGGGGGACAGACACTGGCCTGTTGTTCCACAGCGGGGGCGGCGCTGCCAGATGAGCTGCTGGCGACGGCTCTGGCTGGGGCTATGACCCCCACCCGCACGGCTGCTTTTAGCGGTGGCCCTGCTGCATTGACCAGCTTGGTTAAAATTCGGATTTATGGAGTCGGAGGACAGGTACCGGTCAGGGATTATGGAGAATTCCTGACTCAGTCAGACTTCTAGCAAAGAGGAAATGCTTGTGTGGCCGACCCCAAAAAGGCCTCCCAGTGCGTCTTTTTTACCACATGGCCTGAACCTCCCTTCACCCCCCCCAACGCTCTCCATCTACTTCCAGCCCAACGTGCCTCCATCCTTCCATACTGTGTGCACCGGTCATTTCAAAAAGTTTCCCCTTTCCATCACATGCAGCTTTTTTACCCCCCCAACCACAAACAAGTTTTTTTTTTTATTTTTGAAGTTTTCCACCACCTCTTAGCACAACACATCTGTCACAGAGATAAAAAATACAAAGACCATACACAACATGTTTTTCCAAGGTAGTGTTGGAGCGGTAAATACAGTCTGTAGTGTAAGCTGTCCAAATACTCATTAATGTAAAACATGAGCATGTTTATTGCACTTTTATTGTGCTATTATACTGAGATAAATTGGGTTAAGCAACTCTGAGAGGAAACTGTGATCTTCGCTTGGCCACCAAAATGCAAGAATTGATCCATAGCATCAGGTACAGAGAATCACGCCTTTCAGTGCCTTGAAACTAAAATACGGGAAGACACAGATTTTTTTCTACTTTGTAGGCTCAGAATATTTTGTTTAGTTGATGACTACAGTGTTAACTCAAGAACTGAAATGCTCTAAACCTCAGTTTTACATCTCCAGCCTGCTATCAGCTCCTTGAGGAAATGTAGTCCTTGCAGCAGAAGCATTTCGAGTCCTTTATCTCTTTATCCAGGGTTTGCGTGTGGATGGAATGGAGGCAGACCAGGTCCAAGGGTGGGCCTCGGTGGGGACGGGTCTCCAGTGCCACTGCCAAGACTTGGGAGCTGAGAAGCGGCCTGTGGGGGTCAGGGTGTCAGAAACTCTTCTCGCATTTGTGGAAATAGAGAAGGTACCAGTCCGCAGAAGACCTGTTCCATGATATCATCACTTCCCCACTGGCCACCTCCAGCAAGACTGGGGCCAGCTGACTCCCCCAGACCCTTAAAACCATGAGGAGCAGCTTGACTGGTAGGGTTTTACCAGCAGATCCAGTGCACAATCACAGCAGCAATATAATACAACTTGTGGATAAAAAATGTCCTATTTCACTTTTGAATATAAAATTTGGTTCAAATTTGGTTCAAATCAGAATGAATGCTAAAAATAAACAATAAGCACCTACAAAAACACACACACACACACACACACACACACACACACACACACACACACACATATTTACAGACTAGCAAACTCAGGCTGCCTATATTTATTCCTTCACCTTTTCAGTGACTTAATTGTACAGTTAAACATCATTCATGATCTTATTTTGCTTAGTAGCCACATTTACACTGGCTTTCAGGTGTTTACTGTGTTTTTCCTGTGACTTTTACACAATGAGGTGAAGATCAGTTTTCACATGCACATGGGCTCTGGCTTCATATCTTATTTTAACTCCGTGAATAATTATTTACTCCTGACCATATTTATTTTCAAATTTATTTATTGTCTGTTTGCTGAATTTGTTATTTTGCTTTTGTTTTGTTAGGTAGGGGGAAGCTGTGCTTTACACCCACAATGAGGTGGGTTAGATATATGAGAGCGGCCCCCTGGCAACAGGCCACCCATCTTCAGTTTCCTCTAACTCTTCTAACTTAGAGCCTTGGGCTGTTTTTAGGGCAGCAGACAAATCCGTCATGCAGAGTTTACATTTGTGATTCTTAATTCAGATTTTATGGATTCATTTTTAAGCGTGGCATGTCGGGTTTTAACTATTTATTGCGGGGTTTTAAATTAAAAGGTTTTGAAACAGGTGGAAATGATGAGTGGAGAGATTATAACTGTCGCGTTGGATGGCTGGCTGTGCCAGGTGTGCGGTCTCAGGATGGTTCCCTTCCGATCCGCTAGCAAATAAAAATTCCCAGCCTACAGGCAGATCCGAGTCACCAGTTTGCCAGCGGTCCATGTTATGCTGGAGGAAACGTGACCATGGAGACCCCATGCAGACCCCACCCAGACCCCACGCAGAATGGGTACTGAATCTACAGCCTGTTGCCACAGTTCAAGCGCTGTGAGGATTGTGTGTGACCATCTGTGTCACCTTGCTGCTCACTGGTAATGAAATGCAACTGAATTGAATCATTTTTAATGCTTAACCGTCAAGCTTGACTAATGCTGCTCGACCACACCTCAGGCGTACTGAAGCGGGACACAGTGCCCGCCGAAGTGACCGCAAGAACAATCGTTCATTCGATTTCCAAGTCCAGCGCCCGTCAGCCAGCCGGGAAGAAAAGTTGTGCTCGTTTCTCTCTGAGAGCCCAGACAGGACGTCACATCCATCTTTTCAAACGGGAATTGTTCGCAAGAAGAAAACGTAGCCGTTCCACATTTGCTCTGAACGGGTCTGACAAAGCAAGCAAAACAAGGCGCAGGTCCAACTGGAAACCGCTGGCTTTAGGGACAAAAGCAACAGTTTAGTCAGTGCTGTGATGGGGTGGTGGGGGGGGGGTTACCGCTGCCCACCCAAACCGAACTGCGTGCCCGAAGGTCCACTGGGTCATTTCTCAATCAGCGGGCCCCTCCGTCAACTCAGCAACATTACAGCAGCTTTTTTCAGTTTTTTCCCATTTTTTTCAGCTTTGAGTTTTTGCAAAAAGGCAACGGATTTTAATATTTTTGTTCAGCATTTTTTGCACCGTATATCCTCTAATTTTGCGAGGGGTTTACTTATGCAGCCATAGAGTATACAGATGCCAATCTTGCTTCCTTCTGCAACGCACAGTGAGGAGCAGTACTGACGGAGCTGAGCTCAACGTAACCGACTGCAGACCAAAAAGCAGTCCATTTACAGCGCATGTCACTGGTCTGCTTGGCGCTTCTCGGTCCTGCCCATGATTCGGTGTGACAATACAAAATGATAACTTTATTAATTATAATAACTTTATTTCTCACTGGTTTTGTGGCTCCAGCATCTGAGACGGAATAACGCTAAATGGGCATTTCCTTGCAAGAGTGTGGCAGTTACTACTAAACTGTTTTTGAACATGCATGTTTGTCAAGGTGGTTCATATTTTCATTACCTTTTCCTCGGTTCTAAACAACTTTTCTGATTCAATATTTATTAAAAAAACATCAGTCTTCGGTCAGGATGTTTTTTTACCACTGGCTTCTCTTCTAGAAGAATCGTGACTTTTTTGTCTACAACCTAAGCTTTTTTCAAGCCAGTGGCCCCTGTTTAGAAGTCCTGACCACTTTTCTACCTGCTTCTCTGCTGTCTCAGCTCCTCAGGGACACACACACCTCTGCCCCCAGCTACATGGCTGCTTTCAGGTGAAGCAACGCCTACTGGCTTCACCTAGGTCAGGTATTTGCTGCCAGAAAGTGCTTGTAAGATATTTTTCTTAATGTCAGGATGTGGAAACTTCTGGGGTCAGAAGGAGGTGACAGACACACGCACGCACGCACGCACAGTCTTAGGTTGTTATCATTCAGCATTTACGAATTTGTTAAAAAAGAGGACGTGAGGAAAGATCATAGGAAGCCTGTCAGTTCAGAGGCTGGCACCCACATTACCGTAATACAGATGAGTAAGGTATGGTATTTGCCGAAGTGAAGCCGGCACTGCTTGTCCGCTTTTCTGAAAGCAACAGTGTTCCTTGTAGAGATTAAAAAAGTTCTCAGAAGAGGCTCTAAAAATAGCACCCTGGAGCAACCCTTGGGACTGCTGGCCTTCACCTGCCAAGAGAAGCACTAGAGTGTGCCGGGAAGACCTTAAGCCAAATTTAAATCTTTGGCTCGTTTTTCTGAGCACAAATATTTTGTCTAAAAAGAATGAGACCTTAAGAAAGAGCAGCAGCTTCAATCTAAGATGCTTCATTATGAAAGTGCAGCTTGGATCGGGGGTAACACGGAGCTCTGTGGTTCTCCAGAAGAAAGACCTGAAAGATAAAAATGGAGCTTTAAGTGGTTCAGGAAAGGCCCTGCTGTTGCACAGTATAGAAAGGTGCATAACGTCAATTAATTTAAGTATTAAATGTAAGACGTCTTGATAAAATCTTCTAAAAGGTTTTTTGTCTTGTTTCTGAACAGTTTTCAAGTAGTCTCTGTCAAAGTGTTGGGATAAATTCCAAAGTTCTTATAAATTTATATACAAATGAAAACGTATAAATCAGTTTCACACATACTGAGATTTTCATCTAGTAGACAGAATGGAAACCTTGCCCAAGACAGCAAATTTCTACATTGCAGATTCCAAATCCTGGAAATTTATGGCCTGAAATCTTATTTAGGAATCAATCCATCTATCCAGCTGTCCATCCATCCATCCATCCATCCATTCATCCATCCATTGCCATTAACCGCTTTACCCTGGCACCAGACTATGAAACTAAAACCCTGGATGGGAGGCCAGTCAATCACAGGGTAGACACACACACACACACACACACACACACACACACACACACACACACACACACACACATGCTATGGCCAATTTAGAGTGATTCATAAACTAGGGCTGCAGATCTTTGGACTGTGGGTGGAAACCAGAGCACCCAAAGGAAGCCCAGAAAGACATGAGAATAGCGCACAGACTCCACACAGATTGAACCAGATCACAAACAGCCCAAGTGTTACTCAGCGCACCAGTGTGCTGCCTTGTTTATAAAAATATATTTTGTTTTCATTTTTCAGGAATTTATTTTTTGAAATATCTTTTGCCTCTTGAACAAACTGGCCTGCAAACCTAACTGCAACCCCGCAACAGCACACAGAACTGACGGAGAAAACTCCTTCCACCTTGCAGAATGATCCGTGCCACAAAGAAGGCCATGTGGTTCACAAGGGTACTAACAAACCACAGCAGGAAATTTTCATAAGCTTACATTTGATAAGTAAAGGTGATTCAAAAAGAAGCAAACTCTTTCATAACTGCATGCCTCAGTAACTCATTACCATATGGACATGGAGTCTAAACCCAATGTGTACAGGAACTCACCGACTTTTTTCCGAATCGGACAAAAACTCACTACACTACAAGCAGCGCAAGCATCTGAGATGAGGTGCCTACAATCCACACCCAAAATATTACCTTGATTTACTCATGAAGAGACAAAGCAAACACTGCTTCCCCAATGGATGTAATGCATGCAGTACGGTGTCAACCGCAAGTAACTTTTACACGAGGTAAATTGGTCATGGTCCACCCATATAGCGGTACCACTTGCCTCACTTGCAGCTGCACAGTCATTACTCAAGCAAAAACAGCATCAGCTGGCGTATTTATTTAAATTTGCTTTTATTTCCGCAGCAATGTGAATTTCTTGTGCGGATTCTCCATGACGTTGCCACCGTGCTGCATTAAGGTGTCCTACGTTTTTGGTGATTTCCGCGGATCGCTTGTGGGTTTAACTCTCGCACGTTCGAGTAGGTTGGACTATTTCCTACTCGCAGGCCCTGCGCGATGCAAAGTCTTCATTAATAAGAAATGTTTACCCAGTGAGTCAGCGAGCGAAGGAGCACGCTGGAAAAGCCGAGGTATGGTTGGCCCATGAGAAGGTTCAGAGCTGAAGACAATCCGCTCACAGCTCTGTGAGGTGACTGCAGGTTACTGGTAAAACATAACAGCGCAGCGGTTTTGTCAAACAACTGCAGCTGGACATCAGTCACTCTGGATAGAGCACCCGGCCGCCATGCACAGTTTAGACTGAGGCCTGTGTTTGGCAGCGTGCGCTGGTGTGATGTCTTGGAGGCGTCCAGCCGAAGGTTCGAGCTTCTGCGTGACGTTCCTGCCACAAAAGCACGGCCCCGTCTGCTTTGAGGAGGTGTGATGCGCTGTGGAAAAACATCTTCTTGGGTGGAGGTTGATGTCGAGCTGGAAATGTTCTGGCGGCTTCGGTCGTGTTATCTGCGGGCGTGACGTTTGTCTGGCGCTCACAACATTGGGGGCTGGAACAGCTGATGTAGGATTTGCCTGCAACGTGGATGCACCGAGCATTCAGGGTTAATAGCTGGAGAAAATATTTTTTGCAGTTTGCTGAGGTGCCATCTTGGATCGCGTTGATTTTTACGCAGATTTTTATTCGGTTCCATACCTCTGCGTCTACTGGTGCTCCAATTTAATCGAAATACTTTTCTCAGCGACAAAGCAACCAGACAAAAGGGCTTCGGGGAACCCTACTACCCCAGCTTGTCCCGGTGGGCCTCTTGCTGACCCGAGGAGCAACCTTAAACCGAACACAGCCCCCCTATCAAACCTTAGGTAAGATTTTCCAAGCACAGAAGTGAGAGAGTGCTTCTCTAACCATTACAATCCTGAGATCTTCAGGGTGCCAAGAGAAACACACGCGCACATGCTGACTCTGCCAGTCCAGCTACTACAATTTCAGATTTTTTCACGCATTTTGTTCTTCACCTTGTTATACCTTGACACTATTCCGTGTGTAGGAATGTACCACAAGCAACATCTTTTAAGGAAGTGAAAAGGCTCGTGAAGAAGACCTTGGTGGATTGGTGTGTAGATGTTTAAGAGCGTTTTGATGATATTTAGGAATATTGACTTGGGATTTTGGGATGGGATGGGAACGCACTGCAACTTTTCCCATTTAAAACAGCGGGCTATCGGCTCACCCTGCCAGATGTGTTTGCAAGAGCGACTTCGATTCGGAGAAAGAGTATTTCAGGTATTTCGGTGCTCAGGTTTTTTACCTAGCAGGCTGAACCTTCTTCATCCTCTTGAACCCCTGTTTAGCATATTTCTGCAGAAAGAATACTCTGTTGTACGAGAGAGTAAGTGAATGCAAGTCTCTTAGTGAACAGAACAAACAACGGATTTCACCTTAGATGAATCCATCAGCTAAATGTAAAACAATGAAACCTTTCTGCAGCAGGAAAGTTGTATTATTCTTATTTTTTGTGTCTCCGCCTAAAACTTGGGCTTCACAGAGGTTCTGATTTTCAACAGCCCGCACGCATGCCCACCTTGCAGGATGGGGTTTCCCCATCACCAGCCTGCCGACAGTGTTTGTGAAATCCTGGCCAAAGCGGGTGTGCGTCGACGGGCTGTGAGCCCACTCCTTAAAAAGCAGCCTTATCGCCCCTGCGGCCAGTGAGGGAGGCGCCCCGTCACCTCTGCTACCTTCCAAGGCCCTGTCAGCACCCTGAGCCAGGATGGGCGGCAGGACTGCTGTGCTGTAGTTTCCCCAGGGCCTTGTCGTGTCAGTAAGCTTTGGCAGCAGATTGTCACGGCACTCCTTCCTTGTTTAACTCAAACCTCCATTCCTTGGTAGTTAAGCTCGGCTGGATGTGGGGTCAAGCAGCGCCAGCTGAATCCAGCACGAGCAGCACAGTGGCAAAGCAGCTCTGAGGCTGTGGGTGCCCGTGTTCCAGTGCTGCTCAGTCCATCCAAAATGGCTTAAACCAGCTTTTTGTACAACAGCTCACGTGACTTTTAGCTTTCTCTCTGTTAAGAGTGTTGTATCTGCTCCGACCACTCTGGAAAGTCAGGTTAAGCTTGTTGTTCTCCTTGGGTCCAGGTGCACTGAAGCAGTCAGCGGATTCAAGGCCTCTTTGCCATGAGGCTCTAAGGTCCAATGGGTGACAGGGAGAATTGTGGGGGGTTTAAACAGGCGCTGCAGGTCTTTTTTGTTTAGAAGTGCAGGCACCATCTGCGGACGTTGCTCCAGAACTGTCCTCAAGAATCTCAGCAACACGAAATGGCGCAATGCTGTACGCCACTCAAAAATGGAACCACCGTCTCGGTTAAACAGAGCCATTTGCTCTTGCAGCGCCTCAGAATGCTGGTACACAGGAGTGAACCAAACCATACTGTGCGGTTCCACAAATATTCTTTGTAAGAAAAGCAAAGCGCTGCTAGGTTATCCAAAAGGGGCTAAGTGAAATACAGTGCAGCCAAATTTTGCTATTTATTTCCAGTGCGAAACTGCAAACGTCGCACTTTTGCCGTCACAGTGCTTCACGTCCATAATAACCGATCGCTCATGGATGACAAAAAAAAAGGACCTCCCCAAAAATATTTACAGTTGCATTTCAATTTTCAAAGCAAATCTATCCAAAGTTTAAAAAATACCCCCCATGTTTTTTTCTTCTTGAAGTACGCAGTGCTGTTAATCGTCTATGTTGTTCTTTTTTAAGGTTCAGCCACTTCTACCAAACTCCTTCCACACATGGTATCTGGCGCCCACAGATGTACCGATGTGACCAGCGGGTCTAAACAGCCACCACGTGAGACAAATCAAGAGATAAATGCGCCTGTGAGCTCCACCAAGGTTTAGAACAAGCATGAGCAGCAGGAATTGATGTGATTTTACCTCCCCAGCTGTGCTCTGTTTTTGATCCACGCATCGGTTCACCTTGGAAACCCAAGCCGTTCTCACGTTTCCAGCCGTTTTCCATTGCTTGCCCGGTGTGGAAGTGACACCTGCGGCGGTCGGCGGTGTGAGAGTGGCCCCGGGGAGTGTATTCCAGGGCAGCCTGATAAGAGTGCATGTCAACATACGGTGCTGGGAAAGGGCTCAGCCCGGGTGGGAGGGGTAGGAGTGCTGAGAAAGGCAGGGGGGTGAGAGTCCAGAAAATCAGGGTGCAGCCTGACATGAGGCCGAACTTTGGTGCCCTCCCTTCCACCCGCTTGTTTCCCACTCCCCCCCCCCACATTTCCGCTTCGGTTTGCTTAACCGGGAGGAAAACACGAATAGATGAAGGCCCTTTTCCACTGTTGGTGCCCCAGCTGGGCACATAGCAAGGCAGCCTGAGCACGCAGGTCTCTTTAACCGGGTTTTAAAGAGAGACGCCAACTCAAAAATAGTGGTTGTGTTTGAGTGAAATTCAAATAATGAATTCATTTTGCTTCTCTTATCATAACCCCTTAACCAGTGCGGTGTCACGGGGACTGGGGCCTAAGCTGGAATCACAGGGTATGAAGCAGGGTACAGACTGGAAGGGACATCTCTTACACACACACACACACACACACACACTAGAGGCAGTTTACAGTTATAATGGAAACCAGGACACCTGGAGGAAACCAACGGCGCCATGGGGAGAGTGTTCAGCTCCACATATTCATACCTCTGTAGTGTTCCTTTTAAGTTCTGGGTTCATTTGTGGCTTCAAGGGTGTAAACTTTTTCAAGACTGGAGTGTCACTGGAACACTCAACTCAGATATATATATATATAAAAATTCCAGGACTAGCACTTACACACACAGCTGCTACAAGTGTCCGTCCCGCTCACTTTAACGCCCTCACACTTCTCTTCCATCCCACGCTCTCTCCTCACTGTCACTCACTCAGGCTCCCTCCGCATTCAACCTTAGATGAAATAGATCCACTTCACACCCAACAAAATATCAAATTTGAACTATTACACCTCCGTGCTGCTCTGCAAATCTCATAATTTATAATTTACCAATAATGCTGGAGTACATTACACACTTACAAATGAAGTACAGTAATTTAATAATTCACAAGTATAACAAAAATAAGTGAACAAGATAGCATTTCAAGGATACTCTCAGGGTATAATAAGGGTGAAGAAAGACGTAACAGAGTGCAGGTTTTCCTGTAACAGCTTTTGACCCTGTTTCCTTCACGCTGGGGTGGAGGCCTCCTTTGACAGACCTAAGATCTTGTTTATTGTGCAAAGGTGGGGGTGATGATACAGTAAAGTAGGTTCATAGCTGCCCAGGAGCTGTGGCGATGGTCTCTTTTCGGTCTGATGGGGATTTTAATGCACGATGCTGCCTTTGAAATTTACGGTCAGATGTTTTGCCATAAGGTCATTTAAGAGGGTCTGCATTTCTTCTTCGCCATGACGGCGCGGTGGTCTCTCGGGTCTCTGGTTTTTGACAGGCAGGACGTGAGATGCACTCCAGCTTGCTAATTCCCAAAAACAACCAGAGGAGACTGAACTGTGCTTAAAATTTGTGGGAATAAAAAAAATTGAGTAAAACAAATCAAGGAAGTATAATTTCACAAAATTGTTCACGGTGAATCTTTCTGTCCTTCCTAATAGAGAAATATGATAGACCAATTATTTGTGCACCGGCTGACTTGTTTCACCCATTTTCCAAAAGTACTTTATTCCAGAAAGGATGCATTGTGGTCCAGGGATATAAGGTTGTATTTTTTTTTACTTATTTTACACTGCTCAGAAACAGAGTTTAAAAAAATTAATGGGCCCAAGGGTCAAGCAAAAAAGGTGTTAAAGGTGCACATTAGGATCCTTTCATGCTGGTTTAATGCACAAAATTTTATTTTGCTATTTCAGCTTGTTTTTACACTTTTTTAGCTATGATTTGATAATTACAGCTTGGTAGTTCCATCATGTGTCGGTTCACTATGAACCCAGCAACTTCTTTTTGCTTCCGTACAATGACATTTATTTTATTATTTACTTGTTCTTGATCATTTATTTAACTTTTCATCAATTGTCTGTCTCCTGTAGATTTGGTGCTGACGCGAGAGACCTGGCACAGGGGCTGGACTGGTGACTGCGAGGCCCGGCGATGTTTCAGCACTCAATGAAACCCTTTTTCAGGAATGATCCTCCAGGCACATTTGTACGACCCCGTTCAGGTGCGTATCTTTATCACCATAGTAACCTGTAGCGGACATAAAGGCTGTAAAGAACGTTGAAATATGCTGTGCTAATGCTTCATAACGTACATCCGTGCCACATTCATAGTTAGATGTCCAAAATATAACCGAGGTTAATTCTGGCTGGCAAATGAAAGCGTCACAATGCTTTACTGAATTATGAAACGCACGCTGTGACTGCATTACAGCTTTACGAATTCGGCCGTGACATCATCGCAAGGAAATTGTGGAAAACACAAATATTTGCTGTGTGTCACTCCATTTAAAGTTGCAATACATGAAGTTGTATGATTGATTTAATCAAGGCCCATTTGTCAGTAATAATTCATCATTTTTGATGTTCATGGCTTATTCTGGATTTCCGCTGACTAAGCAGAAAAAAAAATAATAATATAGTGAAGCCATCAAACTTTAAATACATAATTAGTCATTGGCAGGTGAACGCAGGTATCGGCTTAATCTTTTCCTTCTATTGGAGAGTTTAATTTGGCTTCTTTTCGCTTGACCTCGGGCAACACAGTCGTGCTTTAACCACACAGTGTTGCAGAAACGCAAGTTGAGGCACAGGGTAAATAAAAGAACCTACATAAAAAATACTAAATTACACGTTGCTCAAGTATGCTGGCATCCAAAATTTTTATTAAAAAAAAAAAAAAAAAAAACGTGCGAGGGGAAAAAAAACAATTACGGCGCTGAAAGAATATTTGACTGTAGCATCTGTGCATGAGCCCAGTGAGAATATTTAGGTTGGCAGACGTCAATTCCCAGCTCGGCCGCAACTGGCCGTTTTCCTTCTCCAGCTGAGCGCTGATAAGTAGCAGCTGGAATGCTGGGACCTGCGGGGATTCGGTGTCAAAATGCAACAAACAGTGCCACGAGAGAAGGAGCAGCATGTCACCCTCAAATCCTGTACTTGAAAAGGTTTTCCAAAGAAGCTATAATCCAGATCGTGTTTATTCGCCATATATATTTGCATGAATTAGGAAGAGCGCTCGGTGTTTGGCACAAAAACACACAACATGGCAGTTCACGCACTTGTATATGCAAGCACCATGCGGCACTTGTAAATAACACGAACGGAGGTGTCATATACTCACTGTCGGACATGTACTGTGCCTGGATGTGTGTGTGCTGTGAAAACGAAGTTCCCAGGGCATGGATTCACAAGGTCAGTGGTATTTTCGCTGTTAGCTTTAGCAGATCTTCAGCATGTGCTTAAAGATGTTTTTAAACACCACTTTGGTCAATAAACAGATCCACTGACTGCCCTTCCTTTCCCTGCTCCTCCCTGACGCGTCTGCAGCGTTTCACGCTGTCGACACCCGGTCCTGCTTTCCTTTCCAGAACAGCTTCAGATCAAAAAGTCATCTCTGAAATGGCTGGAGTCTGGTCCTACCAGGGTGGTTTGGTGTGGCTTCCTGCCTTGCCCACAGTCTTTCTGCCTTGCCCACAGTCTTTCTGCACTGGGATTCTGCTGGGCTCTCCTACTTTTCTTCATCTGAACAACTTTCTTTGTTCTGTCACTGCTTTTCCAAGCTTTCCTATGACTGCCATGCTGGTGATAGGTCTTCCACTCTTTTCTCCCAGAAGTTTCAGATGTGCTCTCTCATATTGCAGCTTGCTTGGCTGGCATCTCTGAAGCATCAATAGCTCAAGTTCTCCAAGACCAAGATCCTTCTCCCAGGTCCATTCACCTGCTGGGACTCTCTATCAAACTGGACAGCTTGTTCCTCTTCATCATTCAAAGTCCTGGGAGTAACAAGAGGTGTTGAACCTGCCAGTGAATGCCCATTTGACCTCCCCTTCTTGTCTCCCTCCAGTGACTTCCTGAAGCTGCCCGTATCAACTTGAAGGTTCTGATTTTCAAAATGATCTGCACCCCAATACCTTTAGGCCCTCATCATTCCCTGTACCCCAGCACGACCGCTGCACTCCACCACCTCTGGATACTTGGCAATCCCACTCATTCAAAGTGCAGAATCACAAGTTCTTGCTCTCGGTTTCAGTGTGGTTCATCTTTGGACTTCAGAAGGAAAGTCAAGCAGGGCAAGCTTGCAAACATGGAATAACCATACAAGCTCCATAAAACCAGGATCAAACCCACTTTTAATCCCACTTCTCAAGAGCTGGGGGGCACCTGCACTGCTGTGCTGCCCTAAATTATATTTTTTCATTTAATTTGCATTTAAGAAGAATAAATCTAACAAAGGCACCATTATTAAGCCCTTTAGCTCAGAGCTTTGGAAGATGAGCTTTAAAATAATGTCAGGAGGTGCATGCACAGGCCTCAGCCGGGTCATCAGCTGCGTCATCTCCTAATCCTGGCCTGATGTCCACGCCTGGTGCATCCCGGTGCGAGGAGGCAGCAGTGCCCCCTGCAGGGCAGTGGGAGTAACTGACCGAGCGAACCCGGAAAAACCAATTCACACATCTGCCAAGTGAACACGGTCCTCATATAAGAATATGAATGTTTTTGCACCATCTTAATCCTTGCAAAAATGACAGAAGAGTTTGAAAGAGATTTTTGCTGCCAAAACGTTTATTCCAATCCAGCAGCTTGTGACCAGGCCTGCCGGGCAGTGAGCTGAGCGTAGGGTTCACGTGGACCCACAGCAGGTTTATTCTGCTCAGCAATGTTCGGAGTGACCATGTGCAAAAATAACATGACTTCTGCCACCTGACAGCAGTCTTAACCACAGTACTCGTCCTTTCCCTCCCTCTGTCCTCTGTTCATCTCTGAAACGAACAGCTTAACACACACAGCCATTCCTTTAACAGTTAAAATACCAAACATCCATCAGTATTTTAAAGTATACGTGTTAGGACAACAAGAATTTTTCACACTCAGTGTTTACCATACTATTGTTTTAAAGCACTTGTTCAATTTTAAATAACAACTAAAATAGCAAATAATAACTAAAATAATAAACAAACAGACTGATGAAGAATGACCTTGAAATTATGAGTAATAAAAGACCCTCAGCCCAGACCATGACAGCAAGTCAGACCAACTGTAAAACTGGGCATCCAGAGAATCTCTGTGGGTCTTAAACTCATGTCCCCATATTGATGTATCGCTATTATTATTATTATTATTATTATTATTATTATTATTATTATTATTATTTACATGTGCATAAATGAGAGGGAGGATAGAGGAATGGTGAGGATGCAGGGAGTAGAGTTGGCGAAGGTGGGTGAATTTAAATACTTAGGATCAACAGTCCAGAGTAACGGGGAGTGTGGAAGAGAGGTGAAGAAGAGAGTGCAGGCAGGGTGGAGAAGAGTGTCAGGAGTGATCTGTGACAGAAGGGTACCAGCAAGAGTGAAAGGGAAGGTCTACAAGATGGTAGTGACACCAGCTATGCTTTATGGGTTGGATACGGTGGCACTGAGCAAAAGACAGGAGGCAGAGCTAGAGGTGGCAGAGTTAAAGATGTTAAGGTTTGCATCGGGTGTGACGAGGATGGACAGGATTAGAAATGAGTATATTAGAGGGGCAGCACAGGTTAGACGGTTTGGAGACAAAGTCAGAGAGGAGAGATTGCGTTGGTTTGGACATGTGCAGAGGAGAGATTCTGGATATATCGGGAGAAGGATGCTAGGGATGGAGCTGCCAGGCAAGAAGAAAAGAGGAAGGCCTAAGAGGAGATTTATGGATGTGGTGAAGGAGGACATGCAAATGGTGGGGGTGACGGAGAGAGATGCAGAGGACAGGAAGAAGTGGAAGCTTTTGATCCGCTGTGGCGACCCCTAACGGGAGCGGCCGAAAGAAGAAGAAGATTATTATTATTATTATTATTATTATTATTATTATTATTATTATTATGTAACAGATAAAATATCAGCAAAGCAACAGAATAATAAATCTGTTTCTGTGTAACACCATGCATTAATATTCTCTATTTTTTACTTGTTTGCTATAAGAGCAGCCAGTTAGTCCAGTACCACTGTTTTTTCTGGCTCACAACACACGAGGAGGCTAGAACTGATGGATCTAAATGGCTGTGATCATTGCTGCTGCTGCTGTTTTCAAGCGATGAGATCAGACCCATGACAAAATTGTACAAATGTATGAGGACATCCATGGCTGCCGCATCCGCGTGGAGCAAAAGCTACAAAAGCAGTGACAAAAAGCCACGACCACAGTTGTTCTCTTTGGCCTTTTCCTCTGATCCTGCTCACGCTAAACATGTAAGCATTTATTTATGTTGACCTTAGCAAATCCCAAAAGAAAGATTTCAACCACTAATTTGGCAAAGTGCAAAGGTCCAGGGAACACAGCATTTCACGACATTATTAGTTATTTGAATTTATTTCAGGCTTTTGACACCAAAAAATTACTTACTTATAAACCCCAAAATGACAAGCTCAAATGGCGCTTATGGTGTTTATTATTCTTTCTTCCGAGTTCATCTTCAGCATTTCGTGGCCATCTACTGAGGCCCAGTTAAAAGCGTCAATCTCCTTGGGTTAAACCCTCAAACAGCAGAGCCTCCTTCAGCCCGGCAGAGGAGTTTCAGGCAGCTCACTGGCTCACTGACCCACGTTTAATTTCCGAAAACCTCAGTCGCTCAGATTTTAACTGGTGGCAGCTCTGCTTAGTAAATACACATTCCATTAAACTTTAGTTGTACACTTACTTGCTGCTGGGTTCCTTGAAAACAATCTTGTAAGTAAATGCACGGATGAGTGCTGCAGATGATCTATGATCACACGGTGGTCACAAGTTACTTGCAAATCTCTACAGACACATTTATACAGCCGACTTTCTTACTAGAACTTTCCAGGTAGAGAAAACTCAGCTGTCTCCCTGCAAACCTTAATTGAAAAGTACTGCTTTCTGCCCTCAACTAATTTTCCAATATTTATATTATTACTCTTGGTGTGATATTTACTTGGCCCTGAAACAATTTTTTTGTGTGTTTTTATACTCCCAAGTTTTTTCCCCCCTTTGATCTGACCTGTTTGGTAGGAAGTCACATAGGCAGGCGGATGAATAATACATATGTATTAAATGTGCGCTATTATTCAATAAAATTTCATAGATGGCTGTTAAAAATCTGCTTTTTGTACCCAGTATTCTTCGCCCTTCCTGTCACATTAAAATAATTTTAAAAGACGCAAAAATGTAAACAGAGCCGGGTAGGTTTTCACCTTCATTTGCTTCCCACCAATTCTTCACCCAGAATTTCTTTTTGCCCAGTGTATTCGAATTAAACTTGTGTCCAAAAAAAATTTCTTGCATGATGCATGGTGGCTTGGACACCACTGCTCTGCCATCAAATGGGCAAAAGTGCCGGTGTCATGTGGAGGGACGGCTCCTGCATGCATTTATTACTCAGTACTGTGTGAACATGCGGCCTAAACTATTTTGTGAAGTAGCTCACATTTTTTAACATCACAAAAACATGTTCATATGATGCTTGGTTACCGAAAAACACATTTATGAAAGTGTTTAACTTTCTTCGAATCGCCCTGCAAAATTGTACAAAAATTAAACGTACGCTGCGGCATAAACAAACATACAGCTGACATCTGCCTCAGTCAAGCTTTGACCTCTTATCCCTCCAAAATACAGGACCCCCTGCCACAAAGAATATCTCCATCTCTCCAACTCTGGGCACCTTTAAATCCAGGCGTAACACTCTCGTGTTTGTATTCACTTACATGTAACACAGTGGCATCCTTCCTATTTTTCTGCTCCCTTTCTTCTCATTTATCTTTACAATTACTTTTTCATTCTGCCATTCTTTTCCTGCAACTTTTTTTTAACACTGACATTTATTGAAAATGCTTTAGAGATGTAAGCAATATATCCTCCACCGTTATTACTGTAAAGTGCTTTGAGAAGCTGTTCCTTAAGCCTTAAGCTACTGGATAAAATAAAGAAAATTATCAGAAAACTGTGCCTGTTCACTGAGGACAGAGTTATTTCTGGGTGACGTCCATTTGCGGAATTTGCTGAGCACAGAGTTGTTGTCTTTGCCTTTGGTTTTGCAAAAATTGGACTCTGCTAATTCCTGACTCTTGCCGTTTGTGATTCTGAACATGCTGTTCCCAGGAGCGGATCGGAACCATTTATGAAGCGGGGTATTTTACCAGAGTATTTCACAGTAAGTCAGCAGCCTGAGGCTGCCCAGGATTTGGCCTGCGTTTGGACTGACTGCACTACTCTGTCCAAGTGCATCCTCATGCAAATGTGCAGGCCAAACACCTGTAAAAATCTCTTGGTTCTTTGCTCCATGAGCACTAGGTTTATCATCTGCAAAATTTGGTTACTTACAGTATTCAGCTCTCTGGCTGATTCTGTTCACAAAATGGAACTTGAAACGGTGGGAGCGAAGGTGGACTGCATGATGGTGACCGCTTTTCTACCTGTACTACCCAGAACTCTAGAGACACCCATCCATGTGTATATATTTGCAGGATGAACTCTGAATCCTATTACCAAGGTATACAACACATATCTGCCCCTTTCTCATTCAATCCAGCTTGGTTAAACCAAGGTTTTACACTCGGTTTGCCCCAGCTGAGAAGCACACATACAATCAAATGCTGCCTGTCTGAATGCAGAGAGAAATTTTTCTCATCCAGATGAACACTTGTGTGAGAAAAACAAATCTCAGCGGGAGCTGGAAAGCACAGAAAGGAAACCCATCAGGTTATTCCAGTTACTTTTTACTTTCAGTGATTTATTTAACATTTTAGTAGAGCAGTAAACATGTATTTGAAGTGACTTATTTATTTGAGCCATATTTCTGCTGTTTGTTTATCTCTACAGTCGGTAGATACTGACTCAAGCAGCGCCGCTAGCGATAGGACTAAACACTACATGTAAATTGTTAATAATCTGTACAACAGCGAAAGAGTGTGTGTGTGAGTAAGAAACGACTTGAAGGATGGATTTACATGCGTGTAACCCTGCTGACCCCTACTGGTGGACATGCTGAGGAGTGGCTGTAGCCTTTACAACCTGGCTTGTGCATTCGGGTGGGTATGAGGACAAACATTTCTGTGTAATGCCGATGTGTTTGTATAAATTATTGCAGCAAAGTGTGACCGTGATGAGTGTACTAAACAACAAAAATGTATTAAACTCACACAAAGTGCAAGTAACGATGGTAACTAAGTTAACTTGGGAATTGTTCTTCTTGTTTAAAGCTGTCTGAGAGTAAAGTATGACCATTTCTATTCCAACAGTTAGTCTTGGGCAAGAAACTCCCTCGTCTTCCCCCCAGGGCTGATCTCCACACCGCTGTTTGTTGGTAGGGTCCAACAAGGAAGGATGGAAGGAAGGAGGTGGACTAGGAGACCCAATGTGGAATTAGGCAGGCTTTGTAGAGAGGAGGAAGTTGGATATAGAGCGGGTGCGTTGTCACGAGGAAGCAGAGAGGTCCATCAGAGCAGTCTCACAAGTGAAGCAGGGACAGTGAGTGAATTGGGAGGGAGTTGAAAAGAGAATTCTGAGTTGGAGGGATCAGTGGGGTATGGATGCAAATTGGATAAGGTTTCTCCTAGGAGCTATTCAGGATGTGCTACCATTGCCGCAGAACTTCAAACAGTGGGTAGGTGAGTATCCAGCCGGTCCTCTGTGTTTGGAGGTAGGGACAGTAAAACATGTATTAGCAGGCAGTAAGGTTAGTTTGTCGCTGGGTCGGTACATATGGAGGAACAATTGGGTGTTAAAATGCCTGGCTGCGGCCATTGAGAGGTGGAGAGTGCAGGCGAGGGCGGGATGTGAGACTGTAAATCCAGTGGTTCAGTTTATTAGGCAGAGGACTAGGAGATATGTAGGTAGACAGGAGACAGGTCAGTTCAGGGGGATTAGAGAATGGGAAATGCAGGTTGACCTGGGAGGAAAATTGGTGGCACCCCAGGAAATAGTTATCTTGAGACCTGATGTGGTACTGTGGTCAGTAAGCTGGCGTAAAATGTATTTTATTAAACTGACAGTCCCATGGGAGGATCGTGTATGAAAATGTGTATGAGAGGAAGAAACTCAGGTATAGTGAGCTGGTGGCAGAGGTAGAGGGGCAGAGGTGGAATATGAGAGCGAGACCAGTAGAAGTTGGATGTTGTGGCTTTATAGCCTGGTCAACAATGGCGTTGTTTTGAGAACTTAGAATCCAGGGATAGAACATGTGGCAGGTGGTGAAGGAGATGGTGGCGGTAGAGGAGCATGGAAGTTTGTGAATATGAAGGAAAAGGGCAAGTACTGGTGGAGGACCAACAGAGAAGTTGTAAAGCGAGGTAGGGTTTTACTGTTTAAGTGATAGCAGTTAGCAGGCTGCAGGTTAATGTGGTTAATGCTTAACATAACGCATGCATGGCAAAGTTGTGGGTGAATTTAACGGAGTTAGAAAGAAGGTAGCAAAGAGCAGAATGGGTTATTAGCATGCAAAGTTGTTAGCGTGGGTGCTGATGCGTTTAGCATGTGTTGTGTAGTTGGGTAGCACAGTGCGCAGTTGTTGAGGGGAGCAGTTCTGGGACCCCAGAGCTGTGGTTGAGCCTTCCAGAGGCATCGTGGGCCTAACTCACTGAAACCAGTGAAGGGAGGTGCCCACTTGACAACCACAATGAGATACTGCACCATCACATCGCTACGCCACGTGTGGATTTGTAGTTGGCTAACATTGGTATCGAGGAGTTTCAAACCATCACATAGTGACTAGATAGGTTTGCTGTGTGTTTGACTGTGGAGTTGTCATAGTGTTTACAGGTTAGGATAAGGTAAAACGGGTGCTTAGGGTGAAGGTTAGGAAGTGAAATCCACTTTGAAGCTTTAGTCCTTTTATTAGCACTTTGTGTTTGAGATGAACCTGGAAGCATTGATGTATTTTCATGTCCTTAATGTTGACCTTGTACGTCTGTCTAAAGAACACAGTTGTTCCAGATGTGAGCTTGGCAGTCCACACCACTTAAAGACCCGTTGTTTAGCAACAGCTTCTTTAATTTTGCTAGCACATTGTCCCTCTTCAGCATGCCAGATTCCCAACATTGTACTGCTGACATCATCTGTACACGCAGTACTTTCAGAAAAAAAAATTCTCCTTTCTACTGTTTCTTTAATGTGTTTCGTGATTCTATCAGCCCATCTGGTGTCTTTTTAACTTCGATTAATTTACTTTGCACACCACCACTGTTAGTTAAAATATTGAATAAGCACAGGGAATATCTTCATGCCACGGTAAAACGTGTTTTCTAGCACTTTCAAAGCTGAGTCAGTAGAAAGGAGTGCTATTGCGGCGTTAACAGTTGCTTCAACAAGACAAATGTGCGAGCCATTGATCTGCAGTTACCGTTATGCTTAAAGGTGTGGAATGCAAAAGCTCCTTCATCAGCCGTCGCAGCATCTTCTCTTTACCGGGTCTCACAAAATAGTCAAGTTTATTCAGCTGGCAAACTCTCTCCTTTATTGGTGAGTTCATGTTGGCTTCTACATTGCTACCACCTTTATTTGACACTTACACATCCCAGCTTTGCAGGGCAAGCATTCCACTTCCCATGGATCCCGATCAAAAGAAAAACATGGGAACTTTCCTCTAACTCATCTATGAATTCATATTTGTGTTTGGAAATACTTAAGCTACGTTCAGGTGCCACATGCTGTTACTGGCTGTTGCTATGGTGCGCTGCTTCATACCCACGTTCAGTGCGTAATGATAGACAAGCAGTTTGACCAATGGCTGTGCAGGCTGCATACACAACCAAATAACTGTGACGAGTGAGTGGACGGGACCTAAAGAGAGTGGCCTGAGCAATGCGAATAACCACAGTTAATGTACAAGGAAAAAAAAAATACCCCAATGAAAACTAAACCAAATCCCAGACATTTTAGGCAATTTAGAAATAACAGCCAGATGTACTTTTTAGGTCTCAAACAGAGGAAATGTACGGGAAAAAAGGGGCCTGGCCTAGTGTTTTTTTGTTCCGCTTCCCAAAATCTAGGGCTGTATGTCCATCTAATGCATCTGTTCTATGACTGCATTTACAGTAAATGGCTCAGCTTTTATTCTTTATGGCTTAGTGGTAAAACTTTGCCATTACAGACAAATGAAAATACAAACACACTTCCGGACCCCATTGTGTCTGTAAGGTGAGGAGCCAGTAAGTTACCTACTACTGCAATTGTTAATAACCAGCATGCATTCATGTCAAAAATTTAACTGGAATATTTAGGATCCAACTTAAGAGTTACAGTTAACATTCAATGACTGACAGTTTTTATTAAGCATTGCAAAATCAGTTATAGGAAATTAAAATGAGAAACATTCTAGAATAATACATGTCTGCATATGACTCACATGCATTCATATACAAAGTACATCAAGTACTGATTACAGTACACGAACAATCATACAAAACTGTTTTATGCAACATAACTTAATTTAACTGATATACAAACAGTAGCTGCGTGAAAAAAGTTGTTAAAGTATCAGGCGTATTCCAGAAACGTTAGACAACCAAGAAGATATTTGACAACTTTCCTCCAGGACTATCTCTCCCTAAAGGGGCTGATCTTCACACTGCTGTTTGTGACCCGAATGCCATACCAACCCGCCCAGAACTGCGTGTCCTTCCCTCCATGAGTGAACTTGATGAAACGAACCCCTGGCCCATAGCCACTGAACACATGTTTCATCTGAAAGACAGGATGTTATGGTGACTTCAGCCATCTGCTGGTTGTACAACACCTGCCGCTGATGCCACTACTGCACAAACCCTTCAATATCTGTTTACTGAAAATCCAGCTATTTTCACTGCTGTCTCAGCTAAAACTAACAGAGAAAAAAAAATTCAAAATTATTTGGCTAATAATTAAAAATACTGTTTTTTACAGCACAAAGTCCGGTATACCTGTCAAATCTGTCAGAGTGGCAGAAATGAGTTTATAAAATATGATAATCATATCAAAAATATGATGTTACCTGCTCCCATTGCATGCTGTTCCATTGTGGAAAAGAAACTGGATCAGGAGAGAATTTCTGAATCACTTTCTTTTTCTGGTCGAGTAGCTCAACCCAGACCTCATAGATGCACCCGCAGTCCCAGCGAGGAGAATACCTGAGGTGCATATAACACACTGGAATGTAAGTATCCTCTCTCCAAGGTTCAAGGTTCACTTTGTCATTCTGCCTCATACAGAATATACATATGTCCAATGAGAACAAAATTTAATTTCTCCTAGGCCAAGGGGCACAACCCACGAAACAGATGGCATGGCAACACAGGACAATACAAACAAATTATATACATAAGGAGATGAATAGGTGAAACATAAATAATAAGGTAAGAATGAAAAGATCGTTGCAAAAAGTAGTGATGGCACAGTTTGGTAGGGTGGGTGTTGGTGGTGATCATCTGTCCCTTTGCTTTCCAGAATTAAGCAGCCTGACAGCCTGCGAAAAGGCTGTTCCGGAGCATGGTGGTGATGGGCCACAAGTTGTGATAACATTTTCCAGACCGCAGTGGTAAAAACATGGTAGAGAGGATGAGCGGGGTCTGCAGTGATGATTTGAGCTCTCCTGTCACACCACTTGTTTTAGGTGGTTTGAATGGCAGGCAGTGATATCCCAGGGATGGGCTGGGCAGTCTTCCCTACCCAATGCCGAGCTCCCTGGTCAAAGGCTTGCAGTTCCCCACCAGACTATGATGCAGGAAGACAGGATGTTGCTTATGGCACATGGGTAGAAGCTGGTGAGAATGAGGGGGTTGTCCAGCTCTTTTCAGTCCATTCAAGAAGTGGAGATGTTGTGCATTCTTTACTCAGTTACAGCAGAGGTCTTCAATGATGTGCACTCTGAGGAATTTGAAGCCACCGATGCATAAACGAGGCACATTACTTCCTGAAGTCAACAATCATCTCTTGGGTCTTGTGGATACTGAGAGACAGACTGCTGTCCTTGCACTAGGCCACAAGCCACTCTAATTCCGCTTTGAAGTCAAATTGATTGGTTTTGAACTCTAGCACAGACACACGACAATGAAAAGAAGGAAGATGATGCTCTCACCAGTCGGTCACTATGATGTCAGGCTGAATTTCATCCATGAATTTTGGGCCATAACCTTCTCTGGCCAGATCTATTAACTGGGATTTTATGCAGGAACTAATGCCCCCCCCCAAAAAAAAAAAAAAAAGGATAGAAAAGTTTACATTAGACACAAAATACAATGCAACTACATACAACAACTGCAGTCTGTGACAGGGAGCCAACAGCAGCCCACCACTACCATTTGGTTCACTAACCATGGTGTCATGAATACTCACTCGTATGAGGTAACAAAGAATTTTTGGACTGTTCTGTCAGGAAGATGATGACGTGGAGACACATCTTCAATTCGCCACTCATCACCACCATTTTCCTCAATTTTCCAGCCTTTGAATTGCTCTGGAAAACAAAACAACAGAATGTAAAGACTGTTAGGCTGAAAGTCCAGGTCTGTTATTGACTTTCTGTTTTCTCCAAAACCCAGTAATCTGCACCACACTGTTAGCAAGCACATCCTTCTATTTTCAGTTCTCACCCTCCGCTCTAGGGTTCTTCAGCAGGTTGCGCCTCTTCTTACATAGAAAGTAAAACTTGCACCAGTCTTCGGGAAGACTGGTAACGTTGGAAGGCTCATATCCTTCTCGCCGACACCGGTCTTTCCACAAGTAGGTGCTATCGACCAGCTCCTTCCATTCTCGGCAAACGAGTCGGCAGACGCAGACCAGCTCCTGCGCAGGGATATGGGCAAACACTTCCTGCAGCATCAAAACGGGGAGTCGGGGAAGCATCACTGGCAGCTGGAAAAGATGGTGCAAGTAATCCCTTTTAACTATTTTATAAAAACGGTGCAAAAAATTAAATGCAGTCATACTGAACTATACAAGGTCATAGAAACACACAGTAGTCAAATTGGTGACTTCAAATTGCCCATCGTGTGTGGATGTGTACCCCACTTCATGCCTTATGAAGTCCCTCATTTGATTGTCTTTTAAGTGTCATGAGAGAACAAATCAATGCGGCCTTAGCCTAAAACTATTAGTAAAATAACTCTCACAGTCTTTTTCTTAAGTTTACAAATGCTCAAAATACTACCTGTTCACATGATACTCTGTTAGTGGGGGAGGGGGATCAAACTGTTTAATGACCCTGTATAGCCATTAGAGATAATAAATTTGTGACTTGTTCAAACTCCTTTCAACACCGCTGTAGTGCCCTTGAGCAAAACACATCTGCTCTAGTGCAAATACTGTACTGTATGGTTATTGTAAATGAATACAAATTGATCGGAATCGGTTCGCAATAAATAAAATAAAAAAAATTTAAAAAACCCACACAAACTGACTTCGAAGCAATAGAATTTCACCATAAAGTGAGGTTCTCAGCAAATCCTGCATGACTTGAAAATATAACTCATCGCTGAATGTTACACTGCCTAGTGAGTTTGCTGTTGTGAATAAGCTCAACTGGTTCGTGGAAAAACTGTGCCTGGCAGCTGCCAAAGAAATCCAGAGAAGTCAGCTGACCACATGAAGCGCTGTGGTTACTCACAGACAAAATGATCATTTGCTTAGTGAGCGACAAACAGCAGTTGTGTCAACTACCTCTAAGGAGGCGTTAAACTGGTTCTCGGCTTTGCCCTGCAGGCTGTCGGGCTGCTGAATTCTGAGCAGCGCAGGGAGTGATCCTCACCACTACCACCACCTGCTCCCAGTGCATCACTTCCACCATTATGTCCACAAACACAGACTTTGTTTGCATTAATCCTCTTTTCTTATCTATATCAATGTACGTACCTGTGTTTTCTGTTGAGTGCAATTACATTTTGTTCTCTTTTGTACATCTGTATCAGTGCAGAACGATAATAAAGTGAATTTCCAACTTTATACTGGTTCTCAGTGAAAGTAACTTCCGTGTTTTAAGCGAAAAATAACTGACAGCTACGCTAGCCAATCAAATCAAGTCAGCTGACTGTGGAGATGCTGTATGGCCAGTAAAATAGTCAATTTAAGCAAACAGCATTAAATATTTTAAAACGTAATTGTTGACAAAAATGTAACAAACAGTTATATTCGGATATTTGAAGTCAGTTCTAGATTATGAACCTTTCTTTAGCTGATGGCTGGTACACGACGACTCACTTTTAAATAAGCAACTTTGAATATTATACTCATATATACAGTTGAGCATTTTACGGCATCAACTCAAGGTCCTCGAAGGTACAGGAACGGCACCGGGATTCAACCCTAGAACCTTCGGACTGTAACTCACCGACAGCAACCACGTCAACACCTGATGGCAAACAAGAATTTATACGGTTTTTTTAGCCTCACATTTGCAGCAAAAAAGCGTCCGAATCGAGAATAAAATTTTAAGGCCTTGCAGCGTTTCGGG
Source organism: Heterotis niloticus (assembly GCA_018136845.1). Lineage (NCBI taxonomy): Eukaryota > Metazoa > Chordata > Actinopteri > Osteoglossiformes > Osteoglossidae > Heterotis > Heterotis niloticus. Next base: position 7,996,565 of record CM030892.1, on the reverse strand, counting down.
ACGGGGGTTTCCCATCATCCTTCCATTTTTTTTTACCCCAAATTTCTTTCGTCGTGCAGAGGAAGCGATTGCGTAGTTTGACGTCATCAACAGGGACACTTTCTGCTTTCGATTTCTCCGTGTCATTTTTCCAACATTTCCCCTCATCGTTCAGATTATGTGCTGCTCAAGTCACTTTAAGACTTTAAGTCCACGGCACAGCACACTCCGAACGGCCACTGCCGCGGAGTTGTTTCCAACCTCAGCAGAAGTTGAGGAAAGAGACGCAGAGGCAGGCGTCTCTTTCACAGCAAACATGTCGGCTCCTTACGCTGGCTTGAGCCGAAAAGTCCTGCGCGCTATGTCCTTGGCCCATTCTTTTGCGCCGCTTATCGGGGGGTTGAGACTCTGTCCTGCAGCTGCCTCTCGCCTCAGACATCTGCAGGAGGGCACACAAGGAACCGTGATGGTGCCGAAAGGCTAACATTTCTCCTCCGCCGCAGAGAGCAGCAGAAACCCCTAAAACAGCAACTCACCAAACAGGTAGTTATGTTATTGTCGTTGCTGGACAGCCGGCCGTACGGGGTGTGGGTTGGCGGCCGAGCCGCTCTGCTGGGGTCGTTCTCCGGCACGCAGTTCAGCGCCCACGCCGCTATCTCCTGGCCGTACCCTGAGAATGGAAACGCCCTCTCCGTGACTCCGGCCGGCTGCACGGCGATAGCACCCTTTTGCTGGTCGAACCCCCGGGCTCCGTTCTTAACTTAAAAAAACTTCGGTAAAAACATCTACGCGCTCGGAAACCCCACCACACCGGCACTGTGGAAATACCGTCGTTTACTTGGAAGTTGAACCTAATAAATCCGTTGCTACGAGACTATTGTACAGCTCATATTATTACAAGCATTTACAAAAATGTAATACTTGAGTGGCCATTTTTTGTGTTAATACGCGAGTTACCTTTAGAGGTTGGTTAACGACGAAGTTGTCTCCGAGCCACCTGAAGTGGAAGTAAACGAATAAAAGAGTAACTTTAAACTTGAAGCTGTTCAGCTTCGCAGAGTAGACAGTTGCGTGTATCAGTTATTTCCGCAATAAGCAGTGCCGTTCTGTCACTTCCTAGTTTTCTAGCCGAATAACTGTTTTGTTGACTGTGGGGGAACCCCTAACTCCGGAACAGTTGGATGGGTTACTGTTGGCCATCTTTGACCCAAGTGTCAGTGTTCATCCCGGACGGAAAACGCCACCTCAAATTGATTTTTTTCCCCCAGTACGTTATGTAAAACAGCATTTGTCCGGCTGAGCTGTGGGACAGCACTGTAGTTCCGTGAAGCCGAGCCCGATCGATTTCTTCGGAGCAGCGAGGGGCGCCGCGTCGTCGCCATTTTTGTTAGGGGCAAAGGAAGGGGGGCGATGCCGAAGAGCTGCTCCGCGTTCAACTGCAAGAGCCGCTACAGCACCAAGGAGCCGCAGGTGACCTTTCACAGGTACGGCGGGGTCGCTGTTGTTGTTAAACACAGTAAAACCTGGTTTGGAGCCGGACACACATTCTTGGGAAGCGGAGCTTAATGGAACAGCACCATAAGAGGTCAATAACCCAGCATGTCGCGTAAATGGAGCTTAAACTGCGCATGCGCGTGATAGTACGAAATGCATGGGTTATAAATATAATGGCAGCGAGTGAACACAAACAATCTTGTTTTATGGGTAGCAAATATAAAATTCCAAAAGTGTCTGCATTTAAAATCAGTTTTAAATATGGTAAATTATTAGGACGAATTACTGAAACGGCTTTAAAAAGGTTCTCTGTAGGAGGTGGCGCCAATTGAAGTACAGCATTAATGCACACTATTTTAGCACAGAGGTTTGTCACGATTGGTAAAACACAACAGTTCATTGGGTTATAGGGTCAAGGTTCACTTTGTCATTCTGTCCTTATGCATGTGATGTGCAAGACAAAACAAAATGTGGCTTCTCCTGGACCATAGCGGCACAGGACATCACAGACAAAAAGAAGTAGATTAAAACAAAAGAAAATGAGGGTAAGTAAATGAGTATTTACAGTAAGTGATGATCTGTCCAGAATTCAGCAACCTGACAGCCTGAGAAAAGCTGTTCCTGAGCCTGGTGGTGGTGGCCTGTGGGCAGAGAGGGTGAGAGGGGTCTGCAGTGATGGTGTGAGCTTTCCTGTCACCCCACTTGTTGGTGGTTAGGATGGCAGGCAGTGAAGTCCCCGGAATGGACTCGGCAGTCTTCCCTACCCACTGCAGAGCTCTCTGGTCAAAGGCAGTACAGTTCCCCAACAAACTGTGATGCAAGACAGGATGCTCTTTAAGGCACACCTGTAGAAGCTGGTGAGGATGGAGGGTTGAAGTTCAGCTCTTGTTCAGTCTCATCAGGAAGCGGAGATGCGGCATGACCTGGGTGGTTATCGCCAGGTCAGTCTTAGGTGGAGTACAGTACTGTAGTTGGGAAACAATCAGCAGGAAAGATCTACTTTAACCAAATCAGGTTGTTGCTGGGGTGTGCCTTCCTGTTGCGTGAACCCACTTAGATTCAGGGCTGCTGGAATGGGAGGTGTGGTTTTCATCGCTGTCATCACTGCACGACACTGTAGGTTCCCCTTGAGTAAACCTTCTGTGCTCAAAGAGTGGCTGGAGAACATCGGCCGGGAGGATTTCCAACCCAAGAAGCACATGGTCATCTGCTCGCACCATTTCACCCCGGACTGTTTCAGCAGCTCAGGCAATCGCAAGAACTTGCTGTGGAACGCCGTACCCACGCTCTTCACGTCCACGTCGCCTAACGCTAAGGTTCATGTCGTCTTTGTCCTAATGCTCAGCGGGTTTCCAGTTGGGTTGTATTGGTGGGTTGAATTAAAAATGAATTCACAAACTGTTCAAACCCCTAGAAAAGGAAGTCCAGGAAAAAGTTAAAAAGCAAGACGGCTCATGTTTCCCCTAAGTGGGAGCAACTGTTGCTGGAACAGCCGGGGTTGCAGCCAGGAGTGGCTTTAGGAGAAACTGCACTTGGAAGCCTTGTTGAGGACCCCAAAAACAATGCAGTGAAACAGCAGAAGGTATGTCCAAAAATCTGTTTATGCTTCATTTAGATTTTTTTTTTAAATGGCAAGATGAAGTTTATTGCTATGCTGACATCTTTTAGGATGCAGCGAGTGTTTACCTGAGGATATCAGCATATGGGTTCCCTTTTTAAGGAAGCAGAGAAGGTTTTGAACCCCAAACTTACCATTGCACTACCTGCTGGCCATGTCACTGCAGTAGTAAAAAAAAAAAAATCACTTTGTGTAGCTGTTGCAGTTTCCAGTGGCAGACCTTTACACAAAATGCACAGTGGTGTGGTGGCGTTCTTACACGACTCGTCTCTCTGGTCTGACTTGACACTGGCGTGTTGGGTCTTCCTGTCTCCGTTGTTGCCAATTCCCTTTTGCCTTTCTGTCTCAGAACCTCCCCATCAGTGACCACAATTACGCGCTGCCCAGTCGCCGCGCAGCCAGAACCCGTCTCTTCAACGCCCTGGACACCATCAGATGGTTGCACAGAAGGTTAAAGCTCAAGCACCAGGAGCTCCACAGGATGCGGCTAAAACTGTGTGGCATCCACAGGGAACTAGCATGTGTTCGTGGACGGGGTCTGATTCCCATGAGGCCAAGGGTCAGCACAAATGCAGCACCATGAGATGCTGCCCTGCTGTGGAGAAACCCAGCACTTAATCTCTCATTGTCAGTTATTTCCAGTCTTGGAATCAGACTGAAGTCAACAGTAAAATAAACAACGGCTCAAAAAGAATCCAACACTTTCATACAGTAACCGTGTCATTTGAACCTGTGGTTTAAACCAGTTTGTAAAGAAATGCACAGTTAGTTTAGTCAGTATTTGTAAGATTAACAATGTTCACATGATGCTTAGTTACTGAATGATAAGCGTATGAAAGTGTTTCATTCTTTCCAAATTATTAAAATTAAAAACTCTGTATTATATGTCATCACAGACCTTCAAGTCTGGAATTCTGTAAGATGTATTTTTACATTTATAGTCAGAAATGTGGTCAAGTTTCTATTCATACTTAGCTTGCGAATCTAGCGAACAAGTATAGAAATAATGTAACAAACTAGCTGTGTATGTACATATTTATGTACAGTATGGATTTTACAATATTCCAGTTTGTAATGTATTTTGAAATGCACATTTGGTTGCAAAAGTGTATTTATACTTCACTGAAACAAGGTTTTACCACAGTAAAACACCAGAAATGACAAAATGTTGTTTCTCTTTTATTTGAGCCTCACTATCAAGCATTTACAATTTTGTGGTTTAGAATTCTGGTGGGGACCATAACTGTAAACTGGTCTGATTACAATTACAACGTATTTGTGTGCGGGTAAATAAAAACGGGGTATAAAAGGTCAGCTTTCCAGTGCGTGGGAACATGGCTGACACAGGGCTATGTGAAGATTTATTAGTCAGTTACCCAAAACCTGCGTTTAGTGTAATGTCTTGGTTTTAAATTGAGGAAATGTAGACATAAAAAAGGGATTTGGCACATGTGAATATGAAAGATGTTTATAGTGAACATCTGGGAACAAAGTGCTGCTAAGCCTCTACTGTACTCCCACTTTGCAACAACAGCCTGATAAATGAATTCAATATTAATGCCCTGTTGTGGTCACAGTAACATCATATAGCAGAGCATGCTGGGAAATAAGTCAGGCATAATATATCCAGAAGGGATGCTGGTGCATGCTGGAGTGCTTGTGCACCAAGATGTGTGTAACCTAAGAGGGGCAGAATTCGAGCCTGCAGTCCAAGGTGAAGGTCACCGAAATGTCTGCACAGCTGGTTCATCACTGAAATTGTAGAAAATAAAGCAACAGATATCTTAAAAACAGTACCTGAGACCAACCGCCTTCATGTTAGACCTTTAGCATTATTACGCACACCATGTAGAACATTTAATTATGAGTGATCCTTTGCAAATTTAGTCAAATTCTCCATGACAATCCAAAGGCGGTATAATGTGCAGCAAGAAATGTGGTGTAACCTCAGATGCAAGTAAATAAGCAAGCACTTGACTGTTTCAGCCACTGACTGACAAGAGGACTAAACTAACAACCTTCAGAGGAAGTTTTTGATGATATAAATGTAACAACTTCATTGGAACGGAAACACCTTTCAGCTATTTTGGCTTCTGGCATGTGCTTATCTTCTGGGTCGTGACCCCACGCGAGGATCAGCTATGGAATGAGCAGCTCACCGAAATCAACAAGGACAACCTCAGCCCTGCAAGGTGACTTCTGGCCTTATCGACAACCTTCAGACATGTTAGAGACCTTACGGTCTGCGCCATGTCACTTTCAAGGATCAGCAAGAGTCTTCAAAGAGCTTCCCATCACTCATATCAAACCTGGAACTGCTTAACTGTGTTAAAGAAACATTTAATCTGTTCTGCCCTCAGTACTCCTGTTTCAAATATCTTTTTTCATTTGGAAATGTTTGATGCTCAAAAATAAGTTTTAATAAAGCCGACTATGACTGTCTTCGCTGTTGTTTAACTTCCAAATTTTGTGTATTCTTATCCTTGGTGAGGCATTAAGAACAACAGGAGGATCGCATCATCTGACAAATGTTTATGAGTGGATGTTTGGATAGAAACACAAGGCGCAGTTTTGGTTAAGACCAGATGCTTAAATGTGGTTTGTTTGCACTTCAGCAGCTTAAACAGGCTGGTGTGTCGTACAAACCAAATGTGCAGCAGAAGGATCCACCCAGAGATGTGGCCTCTTGTGACCCAAACCGTACGGAAAAACAAGACGACGGAGCCACAGAACGCATCATTCCGAATGGTATTTCACCAAGCAGCACAGAATACTTTGCCAAACAGACAAAACTGGGCAACGATCGGCAACAAAACATATTCCCATTGGACAGTCCTGTTTTGGCCACATGGTGACTAAAGAGTTATGAACCATCCTACTTGGTGAAAGTACCCCCATTCTACACACACATGCACACGACCACTTTTGCTAAAATAATCCACATTCTGCCATGTGAAGAACAAGCAGTCTTGTAACAACCTGATTTTCAGACTGTTAATGTCCAATTTATAACCCCATTTCCACAAGTACATCAGTAGTGATGTTCTCTTGCAACGTGTGGACCAGTTCAGTCAAAATGACATTGAGACAGCAAAGAACAAAACAAGGGGAAACCCTTTAAACTTAAAAAAAAATAAAAAAAATAATAATAAAAAAAAAAAAGTGTTGACCTCATCCCATCCCCAAATCTCATGGTTGCACATATTCCCCACACATACTTCTCAGGGTCCATCAAGCCGCTAAGAAGCACATTAAATCAAGAGCTCATCAAGGCAACAGTAGACACTGTTGTACCGCTGCTCCTCCTGTGTTTAATGATGTTTACATAAACATTTGGGTTTAGATCTCCATTTCCTAAGGGTGGGAACTGAAGATAGTCCTGGTACAAACACCACAGCGAGCACCTCCTCTAGGGGCAAGGTACTTTGTGGGGCAAAATGATTTCTCAGGAGTCAAGTTAATGACAGAAGAAGGCAGGAAAAAAATACCTGGAAAAGTCTCCACATCTGTTATCAACCCCCCCCCACACACACACACACACACACACACACACACACACACACACACTTTGGCTTACAATGACATTTTATGAAACTGACCATCTCTATCCCTCTGGTGTATTTGGAGAAAAATGTTAACAGATGGGGGCACACATGGGTGTCTCAAGGCAAAAGGAGCTTCAAGGTCTGAGACAGGTATCTGTCCATCCTCATCCCTACGTGTCTATCGCTCAATCAGTCCAAAGTCTTTTCCTCCAGCTGACGATGGCTTAGGTGTCTGTGTCGATCCTGTGAGCTGGAAGAAGAAGCAGAAATGTTTTCCCTCAAAGTCAGACATTTTGACTCAGGTGCATACATTTACCTGAAAATTTGCATGCTACTTTATCCAGTAACCCTGTGAAATGGTAGGTATCCAACAATGAAGCTGAACACCCTCGCTGTTCATTAACTGCACACAGAATCCACACCACATAAAGAAGGATGTGGGACAGAAGGTGCAGGTGGAGACACTCACATTGCTTCGGTATTCTGAGTGCTTCTGTGTCACCAGAAAGGACCTGATGCATCACCCCGCGGAACTGATACAGCACCTTCAGGCTCTTCTCTTCACCCACGCACGGGTCATAGAAGCCTGGGAGACCCGACTAGGAAGGCACAACAGTGGACACAAAGCTTTAGCACACTTTCATTCATCAACAGTTTCTACTGCTTCCAAGCCAGTATCTGTAATACATAAAGTGCTAATAAAGTACTAACACTTTTCCTAATTGCATAATGCACACATGTCCAGGAAGGGTGGGCTGCCAGCTGGCGCTAGACCCTGAGAAGGTTTTTTCTCCAACCTTGAGAATTTTGCCTTCTCTCTGCTATTGCCTTGCAGCCATTTATATTTAACTGTTATCGCTGTACAGTCTTACCTCATTATGTTGCCACATTCGTCTAACAAATTTTTGGTGAGAAATGGGGCTCAAGATAAAACGGGGTTATCAGTATGGTGTGAGCCAGAAGATCTACAACGTGTATACATATAAAAAGAATTTCACCTACCAGATGCTGGCTAACAGTCTGGCTAAAGTTCTCACTAAACTCCTTTTTTGTTTTCTTGCTGTGTTTTTTGAAGGGTTACTGCTGCACACAGATACACACAGGTCTCTCTGTGCTGCTCAGCGCTCAGACAAAACAGCTTTACTTTCCCTGACATTTTACTGCTGAGTGATGAGAAACGAGGCGAACACTTAACACTACAGACAATCAAGTGACTGCAACTGAGTGAGACTCGAACAGCAGCAGTGAGGACAAACCTAACCAGAAGACATTAGTCCACATAACATGGTTAGTGAGGCATCAGAGGCCATAGCTGTGGGCCATAGCTGTGGGTGGTGCCATAATGGGGCAGAATTGCACAAGCGGTAACGCATTTCATGCATGGTGGTGGGGGGGGGGGGGGGGAGATGTAAAGTTAGCAAGACGACAGGGTAAGATAAGGAGGTACAAGTGTATCTATTGCCTCTTAAGTGACTAACAATTTGTATCAACACAACTTGGTTTCATACACGAATCTACAATCAAAGCAACTAGTAAACTATTCAAACATTTTTTGTTATTTGCACCAGCTGTCTTATTCAAAGGCAGCTATAGGTTCACCAGAGCAGTGCTTACCTTTGTGGCCTCTGTAAGAATAAGTTTGGAGTCTTTCACTAGACACTGTAGAGGTACAGTCACATCAATGACCTTTGCTCTCTCGTGTTTCTTGCTGTTGTCAGTCACAAACTTCCCATACCAGGCATTAAGAATTATAAGGCCTGCGAAACACACAGAGAGATGTTATTGTGGTTGCCATCGCTTGCACATTACATAAGTTCCTTGGTCTTGTTAGACCTCAGTACTGAGAACAGTGACTGTGATAGAGGACAATTCTGCTCACCCATCCTGGACTCTTCAGCCTCAATAATTCTGCGCACAGACTCCTGCATTAGTAAAACCTGCAGAGAAAAATAAACCACCCTGCTACCACTCTGACTTTTATTAAGCCAACAAGGACAGAGAGCACCAAAAAAAAAAAAAAAAAAAAAAAAAAAAAAAAAAAAAAAAAAAATACAGCTCCATATATTTTGTGCCTTCCCAGTACTCACTGCAGCCTCTGCCTCCTGCTTCTTCTGTGCAATGCCAGATGCCAAGCTTTCCCTGTGCTTCTCCAGGTCTCTGCGTAGGGAGAAATGGGATTAAAGTAAAGTTAACAAAAAAGAAATGACCCCATGAACCTGATTGTGGTTAGTGGACATGAAAAAGTATATTTTTTGAGACCTCTGGGTGTTTTTCCTCATACCGTGTAGGATGGCCTAGAAGGCACAACGAAGCCATGAAGTACAAGGTGGAGGCTGGCTGGAATAGACAGACTTACTGTTCCTTCTGGGCACGCACGTATGGCCTAATGACAAGCCGATCGACTGCCAAGTAGAAAACCAGTGGTACAACTGTGGCGTAGAAGACTGCACTGGGCAGTATCTGGTCCGTGAGGTGAATAGGGAAGAAGTACGTCTGGCTAGCTCTGTTCAGCCTGGAGAGAGGGCCACACATCCACAAACCTTATTACTGAGTTCTCCTCCCCCAGAGCCGTGATTACCAGACCGTCCAGCTTTCACTAACAACATACTTGACTTTGAGGGAGATGCCTTGGGGTACCCCGATACTGACAGTGGCTCCCAGCACACTGTGCCGACTGATCTTCCGTTCTGCACCATATTCCAAAACTGTACCGAAAAATCCTGACCTATACAGTGAACACAGGCAAACAATGTGTTAACATTGCAAAAACTTTGCTTAATCATTAAAACTCACTTGTCACACTCATGTCACGCAAAGCCATGTCTATGTGAGGCGCATACTTCACGGAGCCCTTAATCTTGGTCTGGTCCTTATCTTGGAATTTGTATTGGTAGCTCATCATCATGAAGGAGTGAGGGATGCCCAGCTGCAGAGTCAAGACTGAGGTTAGAGGCTTGGTTGAATAACGAAAGAAGAAAATGCAGCAGTCACTTTCATCATTACTTTTCCTTTATTAGTTTATTGCTTGGTTAATGCAGTTACTTACTGTGATTTGCATAATTACTTCTTTAAAAAGCTGGAACTACCAAAATCTGATTCATGGATACTACACTAGAGATCCTCACCCTTAAGGCTGCAAACAGTGTAACCCAAAACTGCTGACCTGAAGTGCCAAGGTGAAGTGGCTGGTCTTGGTGTCTCTTACAATGCTGGTGTTCATGGAAGACTGAATGCCCCACCTCCACTGCAGGTAGCCCATGGTGTTTTTGTCCAGGTGGCGTGCTACTACCGTGCTGAAGCCGGGCCGAATGCCACGGGACGAGAACTGCATCCCGCACTGCGCCGTCACAAAGCTGTCAAACAGACGATTCAACTCGACTCACAGTGCATAAAAACACGACTCCATCTCACCAACTTTGCCAGACAAACTGACCCAATGCCTATGTGGAGCTGTGTTGTCATTAAACATTTCAGTATTTGAATTCCATACTTGAAAACTTCATCTTGCCCCTGGCAATTTCACACAGAAAAGCCGGCACCCATTCAATAATACTCTCAAGTGGACTTTGAACAGGCTGGTTCACAACCACCAAGCTGCCATCTCGTGGCCTTGTCTCCAAGTATTGCTTCACTACTTTGCTCATGGGTTTGGGGCCACTGTCCCGTTGTTCTGCTGTTTACCAGGGATTGGAACCCCTACTTCTCACAGCCATAGAGTCTGCTGTATGTTGTTTGACCTGAGCTCTGTATTATTTGGCCTTGATTAAGATTTTAACAGAATGCTTGACAATATTCAAATCCTGATAAACTGCAAGTTTACCACTTGCTATTGATTCTTAACTGAACTAGTATTAACCAAAGAAATAAAAATTATACAAATAAAAGTTGTTTCTAAATATTTTTTTGCTCCTTAAAAATGAATAAGGTTAATTGTTTGAATTGTTCGATCAATGACTGCTTCTTTGTTGTTAACACTTAAACAACTGATTACTAAAGAACTGAAAATAAAAAATTACTTTGGCTCTGTTTTAGCTTCAAAACTGCATAAAGGGTAGAGAATTCATTATCACAGAAGTGCATTTGTTTTCCAGCACTTTGTAGGGATTGATGTGTTGAAAAAAAAAAAAAGATCACGAGTAGGAGTAGAGCATAACTGCAGAGGTGAATTTGGAGGATTCACTTTCCCATTTGATCCATAGAAACTCTGAGGCCACTGGATTGGACAAGGGCTGATCTACATCTAGAAAGATACATTTCTCTCTCTCTCTCACACACACACACACACACACACACACACACACACACACACACACACACACAAGCAGAGAAGTGTTGTGCATCCTTCAGACTCACCAGCGTGGTGTCAGATTGCGGAATAACTTCATCCCGAACAGGGGGCCGTGTGTGTCTCCTGCGCCAAACTCCAACTGTGCAGGCAAACATGTAGATGAAACAACTTGGCAGGCACAACTGAACACACAGGGGAGCTTCTCAAGTGCCCCACAGTCCACCTGTCTGTTAGAAGCCTCACAAAAAACATATGGCAAAGAGGATGAAGCAAATATTATTTAGCAACCAGCTGATGGTTATGACATTTAAAATCTTATTTACACTCTGTTGCTGTTTTTCATGCTGAACAGCTTCTTCAAGCTCTTCCACTAGTATAGGAATCCTCTAAGATATAAGTGGTTGAATAACAGGCTTTCAGGCATACGAGTAACATTTTCAAAGATGGCACCAGCAGCCACTGTAGGGCATGAGTGACTGTGCATCTGTGATAGATTAGTTGGTATGTCTGCTGGGTTTGATGAGCACCAGCATAATAAGATTTGAGAACAGCAAGTGTTTGTAATATTTGGACTTCAGTAAAAGTTGTATGAAAATGCACTACCCAACTCTGAGCCCTTTTTATTTTTCGTTGTGATGGGAAGTACAGGAACACAAAAGCCACACAATATAATTATTACTAAATACGGGTTTTGGTGTTACTTTGGCAAACATGGGGGTGACTGTGGGCCCAGGAAGACTTAAAAATTTATGCCACTGATATTAATAGCAATTCCATCTCTGAGTCAGGATATATCACCTTATAAGTCAATTTTCAAGACCATGTTACCCATAAGTAGAGGACAGTTTGTACATCTGTGTGTTAACGTACATGCCACATGTATGTACACATTTACTCCATGCAACCCCTCACCTCTCCCCACCCTTTTGCAGAAGTGACTCTCCGTAGTGCCAGGCTGATGTTTCCTCCCCCATTGCCGTTCTGTGTGGAGAGGGAGCCGGAGAGGATCGCGGTGTCCGTTGTGGTCAGTGGAGCCTGGAATGAGACAAAGCTGCTATTTATAAGGTTGCTCTGCCTCCGATACCTTCGCTTCGCACTCTGGCCTGTCATGGCATCACCTCCCTAATTCTTACTGCAGCCTCTTAGCAATTGGGCTGTGGCATTACTGGAATGAAACAAATTGTGCATTTATAATTTCAAACCATGTACATCCAAGGTAAACTGCTGTTCACCCTACTGTGGAGGTTCAGATTGAAGTCTGTTTTGAAACTCTAGTTCTCTGTATAAAGGAAATGCAGGAAGCAAACTGGTTGGAATACCGTCCCTCTTATTGCCCACGGTGACACAAACTGTCGGGCAGCTAAAGGTCTGCAGATGCAAAGGCATGAGCATCACCCTCTGTCAAGGGTACGCCATCTCATGAACCCTGCAGACCACAGAGTGAAGAGGAAGAAGCAGCTAACAGTATGCACATTAGAGGAAACTAAATAGGCAAAGTTAGGAAGTTAAAAAAATAACCTTAGAAAATTACTACGAAGCACTCTGTGAACACAGTACTTTTAATTTTAATTGTACACTTTATGACAAAAGGTGAGAAGCAGTGATGTTCGTAGTACGAACCTCTATGGATTGTGATATGTGCATCTTGTTGATCTCAATATGAGGTAAGCCTCCGCCTGGCATGTCCTCGTAATCATCGTCGTAGTGGTCAAAGAGATCTGTCGCATCCACTCCTACACTGATTGTCCCCTGAGCAGGAGACACAGAGGACGGTCATGCAGCTGAACACTGTATTTGAAATCACGTCACATCAAGCACTGAAAAACATTCCTCTACCTTAGGGTTGGTCCTTTGCTGCAGCCTCCTCTCATCCCTCTCTCTCTGGAGACGCTCAAACTCCTCACGGATCTCTACTGGAGTCCTCTTCCTCTCCACCACCTCGGAGGACACAGAATATCGACTTTTGGCAGCCAGTAACTTGGAACGCAGCTGAGCACAGGACCAGCTGCGGTCAAGTGCTGCATATGTGGATCTATCGCTTACAAACTGCAGGGGTTTCCCCCCAGCAGACCTCCAACTTTTACCATTGTGCCAAAGATTTTACAGAATGAGCTGTGCTTAGACTTCCATTAAATTAACAAAATGCAACAAATGAAGCACAGTCCATGGTCAACACCGCTATTATGCAGGCAAGTCAACTCAATTAAAACAGATACTGCCAGTGCCACCAGGGTTTCTGGAAGAACCCTTATCCATGTTCACTCATCTACCAAATACAAACCTCAACTCCAAAAAAGTTTGAATAGTATGTGGAATGCTAATTTAAAAAAAAAAAAAAAAAAACAAAGTGGAGATTTGCAAATGCTCTCTTACCTGCATTTAATTGAAAACAGTACAAAAACACAATATTTGATGTTTTGCCTTATGAACTTTTTTCTGCATATTTATGCTCCTTCCATATTTGATCCCTGCAACACTTTCCAAAAAAATTGGGACAGAAGTGCATTTACCACTTTGTTACATACATCACCTTTCCTTTTAACAACACTTAATAAATGTTTGGGACTAAAGGCACCAATTGATCTGGTTTTGACAGCGGGATTTTGTTCCCATCCTTCCGTTATGCAAGTCTTCAGCTGCACAACCGTACGGGGCTTCGTTGTTGTATCCTGTGCTTCATAATGCACCAGTTTGTCAATAAGAGACAGATGTAGACTGCAGGCAGACAGGCCAGTCCAGCACCCGCACTCTCTGGTGACACAGCCATGCTGCTGTCACACTTACAGAATGCAGTTTGGCACTATCGTGTTGGAATGAGCAAGGACATCCCTGAAAAAGACATGTACAAAGCAGCATATGTTGCTCCAAAATGCGTACAGATCTTGCAGCATTAATGGTGCCTGGACAGGTGTGCCAGTTAGCAATGCCGTGGGCACTAATAAACCCCCACACCATGACAGACAGGGCTTTTGAACCTTACATCAAATAACATTCTTTGGCCCAGAGAACACGGCATCCATTTTTTCCGTAAAGAATCTGAATTGTTCACTCGTCAGACCACAACACCTGCTTCCACTCTGCATCAGTCCATTTAAGATGAGTTCAAGCCCAGAGAAGTTGGCAGTGTTTCTGGATGTTAACAACATATGGCTTCCACTGTGCATAGTGCAGTCTTAACTTACATTTGTGGATGTAGCGACAAAGGGTGTTTACTAACAGCAGTTTGTTAAAGGGCTCCCGACTCCATGTGGTGGTATCCAATACAGAAGCAGGCTGGGTTTTAATGCAGGGTCACCTGAGGAACCGAAGGTCAGGGGCATTCAACAGTGGTTTTCAGCCTTGCCCTTAATGCACAGAGATTTCTCTGGATTCCCTGAAATTTTTCATGAAATTATGCACCATAGAAGGTGAATCATCTACACCCCTTGCGATCGCTCATTGACAAAAGTTGTTCTTAAACTGCTGGATTATTAGTTGACGCATTTTTTGGTAAAGTGGCAAACCTTGACCCATCCTTGCTCATAAAGGTTCAGGCGTTTCCTGGATGTTCCTTTGATACCCAAGCTTTATTGCATCACCTATTTCAGGTATTTTCTGAACATCTCACAATGTTCCTGATCTTAAATTGCCCCTATCCCAACTTTTTTTTTTTTTATTAAAGTTTATATAATCAAAAATCTAATCTCCTTGTTTGGCATTTTAGGTGGCTACAGAATTCTAAAAGTATTAGAAAACATCAGTGACAGGTATATAATAAATAAGTTGCTCGTTGGGGAGAGATTTAATGCTCTTAATAATAATAATAATAATAATAATAATTGTTGAGTTGACACTTTGCTGCAAAGCAACTTACACCAAAGACTACAAAAACTACTTAAGAGTGAATTACCATTTATGCAATTGGGTAAATTTTACTGAACCTGTTCATGGTAAATACCTTGTTGGAGGGTTAAACAGCACAAGCAGGTTTTCAGATTACAATGTGACAACTATAACTACTATGCCACCTGCTTTTTGGGGTGCAGTATGTGGCCAGCACCGAGGTAACTTGAGTCAAAGTTGAATTTACCTCCCATCCTTCGACTTCCAGTCCTCTCTTCCCATAGATGTCATAGATGGCTCTGGACTGAGGGTCACTGAGAACTGCAGGGGTTCACAAGGGGACAAAAGGGGAAAACATGGGCATGAGCTCTGGCTGCAAGTCAAGATGCCA
This sequence comes from Heterotis niloticus, assembly GCA_018136845.1. Taxonomy (NCBI): domain Eukaryota; kingdom Metazoa; phylum Chordata; class Actinopteri; order Osteoglossiformes; family Osteoglossidae; genus Heterotis; species Heterotis niloticus. Next base: position 7,981,428 of record CM030892.1, on the reverse strand, counting down.
TGATTCTTTTGGCACAATTATCATCTCAGGAAATATTATGGTTACAAGCTTTTCATATATGTCTAAGAAAAAAAATATCTTAAATATATAAGAAAGCTTTTACAAGGTTATGTATACATATTTTTTTAAGGAAATGATACTCTGGGGGGGGGGAAGACACAAATGTGGCCTAAATATAAAAAAAATAATATTTTATTGTTTTCTCATAACTTTCTTTTGGTCCTGACATAACATGTATAAGTGTATTTTCTATTAGCACCATAACGATGACAAGGAAAAGTAGGTAGATTTAAAAATTCACTGTAGCTGTACAAACCAAAATAGCCTATCTACTGTTCCAGTTTGGAATATATACTGTAAATATAAATTAAATATTTAAAATGTATAAAAATGAAACAAATATTCAAATCTGTATCTACCCTTTCAACAAAATAGTCAATAGCTGGTTCACCTGCATTTGCAGCAGCATCAGAGGTAGTTTTAGGCTAAACGTGAATTAACCAGCAAGATAACCAGTCTAACCCATGACAGAAAGTGTACGGCACATTTAATGGAAATTAAAATATTCAGTCTCAGTGAACCCAAGTTTACATTCAAACCCACAGTCTAAAAGCTGTAGGATTTAGAGACTCCATCGCTAGCCACTGCACCATGCTCTTATTCTCTAGAAAACTCCAAAATGAAAAACACAAAAACATCCGTTCACTTAGTAGTTGATCAGTGGGAAAGTGAATTCTGACAAAGACTGCGCAACAAATAAGAAAAGCAATTAATGCACAGTCCACTGGGAAAAAAAAGGGCCCTGTATGCTTGAAAAGGACCCTGCTGTCCCGATTCCAGGTTTCCACCTGTCTCCCTGGTTATTACCAGTAAAAACTGCATCCTGTCATTTGAGTGTGTTGTACAGACTTCCAAGCAGCCAGTGTGAACCCACAAAACCAGTCTGGCAAGAATGTATAGCTGGCAGCGCTGGTGAGCAGCGTCTCACCTTCGTAGGCCTGGTGCACGAGGTTAAAGAGCCTCTCAGCTTGTCTCTTGAGCTCAGGGTCGCGGTGCTTGTCGGGGTGGTAGAGCATGCACAACCGCCGGTATGACGCCTTCAGCTCCTCCTGGGTGGCCTGTGGGCCACAGTACAAGGACAGGTTGGGGACGGTGGCACTTCACACTCACAAATACTGCTCATTACACCGATACAGTAAATGACGTTTATTAACCCTTCAGCAAAGGAGACTTAGAATGTCAAATCTATTTTAAATTGATTTACCCTGTTACACAGTAGCGTGTTCTTTCAGGGGTAAGTAAATGAACCGAAGGTACTATGGTGAGGGATGTGATCTCCAAGCAGGGAGCTTCACATGGTGAGGTTTTGCTTGTAACCACTACACCACCTGCTGTCTGCATGTCTACACTTCATTATAAACGGCTGTTAAAACTAACAAATAGTTGTGCTTTTCCACCAGTAAGTTAACCACGTTTTGGAGTGGCGCGGAAATGGAGTAAAAGTGGAGTAAAGGTTCCCAGCGCTCCTGTCAACAGCACCGATGAGAGCAGACGAGCGGGCTGAAAGAACCAGAAACCCCGTGAAGAGTTGGAAATGCCCTGGATCAGCGCTTTTTCACTCTAAAAAACACACACACACACACACACACACTTTGCTGAGGGCCATGAACGAACCCCGCCGCCACTCGCAATCCTTCACGCAACTCCGCGTGAATCAATGATAACGGAGGGTCATCCGCTCCCGCGCTTCGGGACGCCACCACTCGAAAGCGCCGCATTTCAGGTGACGGCCCCACAGCCTCGCCCTGGACCCGCGGCCCCGCAGGCCCCCAGCTCGGGGTCACCTACCTCCCGGCGGACATTCAATAACGAGTAGTAGTCATCGTTATCTATGTCATCCTCCTCTAAGGCGGCCGCCATGTTCGCAACCTTTAATCCCCTTCGCTTCTTTCGCTCATTTCTGCAGCGAGGGGGCTACGGGGCTGCAGCGCCGCTGTGAGGCTGGGAGGACTTTGACCCTTCCTGCAGTGACTCGCACTACACTTTTACCCTGGTACCCCGAAGTAATTGGTTCCTCCAAATGGGTCAAATACTGAAAAGCTATTTCCATTATGTCTTAAGAGGAAAATTATTATTTATTCCGGGTTTATAGAAGAAATTAATACATCTCACCCAAATATCGCTAACACTCTAGTTTACATATTTCCGCATAAAGAACATTTAAACATCAATTACCTGATTATCACACAATTATTAAGGTCATTAATGTGCATTTTTTTTATTTTGCATCATATACAACATTTTGTTTCTGGTTATAAGCAGAAAGCAGAATGTACCTATAGTAATGCGCTGCCACTGTAATGAACTTTTACTGGAGGACTGAACAGAAGTGAACAAAATGACAGAAATGCAATCCGTATTTGAACCCAGGCCACACGAGGCAAAGACTGAGAACAGAGATGCTGGGTGCAGTGACTCCAACTAGAGTCACACTCATACTTCTGCCAGTTTCCAACATTTCTCTGATTTTATTTAGATTCTTCTGAACAGAACTCCTTGTTCCGGGACTTCTAGACTCAGATACCAATCCGGCTGTTAATACATACTGCTCGTCGTATTTGGAATTCAGAAACCAAGAGCTCAAATACTGGGGTATAGGTGTGCTTCTAAAATCTGTACACCTTGTATTTATTTTAACAGCACATCTCTAACCTTAACAGTCCACTTGTAACAATAATTTACTTTATTTTTGAGTGTGCATGTTGTAGGTAGCACTTACTGCCTGTGTACAGCACTCTAAATCCAGGCCACAAATTCCTGGATGAACACTGGTACAGTGTGAAAGTTAACCTAAGAGAACTCCCAACAATGATTCTTTTAAAATATAATTGTGAGTAATTTGTATGCAATCTGAATACTGTTAGCATTCCAAAAAGGACTGCAGTTGCCATGTTTTAATGTAAAAGTATCTCACACTGGCCCATTTATCACCAAAGATATTGAGGTACAACAGACAAGAGAAGAAGGCCCTCCATAAGCCCAATGAAAATTTCTTTCTTAAATTTATCCCTGCTTTTGCTGGTTTGGGCCCAGTGTGTTTTTTTGAAAAAGGTGCGTAAAAGGAGGGAGGGAGGGTGGGGAGAGGGTTGCCCCCAGGCAGTAGGCAGAAAGGAGGTTCTGGGAACAGTAAGAACTGATTGTTCGTGGGGAATGAAAAAAGTGTTTTTTTCTGTAATTAAGAGGTGAACACAAATAAAATAATAGCATCTTCTTGTTATAAAATAATAGCATCTCCCATAGCATCTTGTTACACAACAGCTGTGTGGCACGTGTTGGGCTGATGGCAGACACCCGGTCCAGTGTACCAGTGTTTGTGTTTAGTGCAGTGAGACGGAGGCTACAATACGTCAGCCCAAGGTTGATTTGTAGATGTGCAAATCTGTAACAGAATGGCGAAAAACTCCAAGAGCAAAGGCCTCTTTGTTTTGTCCCACAGCGTAAAAGCAGCATTAAAAGAAGTTTGGTGTTATATTTAATCTCTGATGGGCAGCTTTTTATTAATTATATTTATTATTTAGTATGGGAATTTTAATGAGTATGAGTCTGTATGATGATACATGTATGGTTATTGTTATGAATAATTTTGCTGTGTATTGGGAGGTGCGAAAGAAAGGACCTACCCCCTAAATGACCTGTGTACACCCCTGTTTCGGACCCTGTACGCTTCAGAGCAGTTGAATGTGGACGGGCCTCAAGCTGCTGGTGTGGGTCACGTGCATCTTTGTTTGCTGAGGATTGAAAGCCCCATCCTGCTACGACTTCATACAGATATCGCCAGTATTTATTCCAAGTGCTCCGATGGAGCTGCACTCGAGTTCACATTGTCACACCCCATGCATTATTATGTGAAAATATTCTAGATTGCATGTAAACCCAAATACTCTAGATTACATGGTTTTATTTTCAGAATAAACATCTGAACTGTATGGTCTCTTTGAGTGTTTTCTGGCATGTTATTTCATCATAAGGACTACAAAAATAACAATAAGGACATTTGTCTAAAATATGGTGCTCATTTTTTACATTTTAACATTTGGTGCTGTTCATATTTGAAAGTTTTATTCAATGCCACAGAAGATGCACCTGCCTAGCAATTTCTTGGCAACCCTTTTGGAGAACCTAGACACAACATGCAAACTGTGAACTGCTGAAAGGCACTTCTAGACAGGAACTTACCAAAATCTCTCACATGCCAGGTGGTAAAAAAAAAAAAAAATTAAAAAACCTAATAAATATCTTTATGAACATTCATTAAGTAGGGAAGGTAAGGCTGTGTAATTTTAGAATTTTAAAATACTTTGGAGTCTTCAAAAACCACATTTAGATCCAGGTCATAAAACTGCACATTAACGTAGTTTTCAAAATTTAAGAGTCAGTTTAAGAAAATCGCTGCAATGTGTCTGCGCTAAGTAAAATGTGTTCAGTCCGACTATTTTGAAAAGAACAAAAATGAATGAATAAATTCCTATTTACAAAAGGCCGCACACCAGATATTTCTGCTTAGGCGCTAAATACTGTAGCTACCAGTCAATTGCTGAAATGGCTGTTCAGCAGACATCATTTATCATTACAGGGAGGAATATTAGGAACAATAGTGAAAACATAAAAAGTAATAATAAAAGTCTTTCATTTACACTGTCAAGGGTAAGAAAATGATCAATGTAAAATATGGAAGAGTCCAAATATGTAATAAACAGACCGTTTACGACTGTCTGAGAGGCTTCACTTTTCAGTTATTAACAACTTTAAACCAAAGAGCTTCGCGGATGAAACGCGACATCATCTTATTTATAAGATGAATGCACGAGGTAGATTTCTTCCCTCTTCTGAGGGAATTTTGTTTGGCCTCTTGTCTTTTTTTGGGAAACTTATCGCTTACAGAGGTTAAAACGGAGCACGATTTATTTACACGCTAAAGTGTGCAGAGGAAAAAAAAATGTCATGCTTGAAAACGAGCGGCAGTGCATCCCTATGCACTGTCAGGCGATGCAATGCGTGTCTAAATGCGCGAATACACCGAATTTTGTACGGAATTCGACATTTTTTCCACATTTAAAACTGGCTTTCGGCGCTGTGTTCAGCACCGCCGCCAGAACCACCGCGCGACACAGCGAAACGGCGGCTCGCGACGCGGTGCGCGCGAGCTGCGTCCCAACGGAGCTCCCTGCCGCCTCTTGGAAAGGAAATCAATCGTAAAGAAATGTCTTTGTTGTTTATCGGCGGCTTTTTACAATTTTCAGCGCACGATATTAGACATTTGCAGGAGGCAGAAGTAATGCTTTCGGGAGCCCATAGAGTTCGACCGCGCGTCTGGCTGACGTCACCGGCGGCGTCACAGCATCCCCGCGGCCCAAACTTGCTTTACAGTAAAATGAAAACCGGCAGAACGAAACGTGAAACGCGGCAAAGACGCGCTCGGGCCGCTTCTTTCACTAAGCCCCACCTATCCCGCACCGACCGACGAGAACAGCTTTTCCGTATTGTCCGCCAGCCCCAGCAACGCTGACAAAATAAACTTTTGCACACATTTAAAAGCGAAGATTGGGCCAAAACACCACCATTTCAACTCTCGCAGCGCGAATGAGGAGCTGTCCAGCATGTGCGGAGCGGAGTGGGCGTGATTCCTGCTCTCTGCAGCCTATTGGCTCAGGTCTTGTCAAGCGGCCCCTAAATATCAGACGCGGCCAATCGCGAGTTGGGGAGGCTCAGGGGGCGAGGTGTTTACGGCGGGGCCGAAGCGCATTGCGCCACCTTGGTGCCAATCAGACCCGTTGGCCAATGCGGGCGCGGCGTTGGCCGCGCGTGTGCGGCGCTCCCACCTCCCGTCGACTGTCCTCGCCGTGCACGCGCGTGGTCCCCCGGTCGCGGAGAGGAGGAGGATGTGGCGCGCGGAGGGGAAATGGCTGCCGAAAACAAGCCGGAAGGTAAGAGGGAAATAATGCGCTCGCCGTCCAGTTTTCTCGCCAGCATGTCAGGCGAACGGCGTTGGATTAGGCGACGATAACGTCGCGGGGAAGGAGGGCGCGGGGGAGCGGAGGAGCGTTTGAAAGTCATAAGGGTCCGACATGGATGGTGAGACGGTGCACGGCGAGGTGATGCCGTTACTGGCTAGCGGGTTCGGCAGCTAGCTGGGTGCGTTGGAGCCAGCGAGATGTGGGCAACGGCGGGTGGCTGGCGTAAACAGCGCCAACTTCTCTCCCAGGAGCAGCCTAGCTGGATGTTTGCACCCAGGTGTCATGTTAAATATCTTGAATCGTGTGAAAGATGTTCCCGAAACGACCGAGTGAAACGCGCGGCGCGGAGCTGACGGCAGAGATGTTGCACTCAGTGACGATGCCTTACAGAAGGGAAAGGTTTCTGGGTGGAAAGTACAGTAACCTGGATGTCCCTAGAACAGGACTACAAAACAGCAGAGAAAGAGGGGGGGGGGATCCAGCCGCTGATGTGGACCAGTAATGCTGGCACAACCAGGGATGTTGGCTGGACCGTTGATGCTTGTTGGACCAGTGATGAGGATCAGTGGTGCTGGCTGGACCAGTGATGCTTGTTGGGCCAGCGATGCTGGCTGGACCAGTGATGGATATTCCCTCCACACCTGTGAGTCAAACAGTTCCCCTTCAACCTGGATGTAGGAGCGCTCTTGTGATGAGCAACGGACATGGAACTCGAGCACATTGATTTGCACCGCTCGGTTTCAGAGATCAGGCAGCAGAGATGCCCAGTGGTGTCCTTGTGAATTCTGCTTTGAATTGAGACACGCGTAAGATCTCTGTTATCAATTCTTCATTGTCCTTTAAAGCAAAAAGCCCAGTGCGACCTCTGGAGTAGTGAGGGAAAAGCTAAATGCAGCTCACTTTCATTTCTGCTTTAATTCACTTGCATTGTTATGTCAACACAGGCATTTCAGACCTTAAATAAGGGCTCCTTGGCAGTAGTTATGTATTTGTACGAATAACCTGTGGAAGACGTGTTAATCGCAGACAAAACGTTGCGATGCTTTTCAGGTGAGGCTGTCAGAGTGTGCGAGTCATCGAATCAGGTGGGAAAGAAGGACTTGCGGCCCCCAAACTACATTCATGCAATCCTCACTGTTTCCAGAATGCCGTGTTTTTAAAGAAACCTTTAAGCAGATGAATAACCACAAGGTGGCGAAAGACAGATATTAACTTGTCAAAACACGGCGCAAGTGGATGGAAGTGAGGATCCAGAGTCCACTGTCAAACATAGGGTGAGACTCCAAAGCGACGCCGAGGCCTTGACCTTATGGCGGTTTCAGGACCGAAGCAGTGACCCCCTCCCCCCCGTCCCCCTTCCAGCAGTCTTAACTCATCTTGCTGCTTTTATTATTTGGCTTCTCATATGGATGTTTGGAAAAAGTGAACACCCCCGAGGACGCAAGGTTTTGGCAAGCCTAGAAGAACTGCACGCCTTACTGTAAAATATACTTCATGTCATAACCGTCCGAGTCCTGAAAAATGTGCCAAAATGTGTGAAAGTGGCAATAAATAATTTAAATATACAGCTGAAGCTCGAGATGAACCTATGAGGAGAGATACACCGATGTTGACGACGCCCCACCGGGGGGCGTTGTTGAGCTGTGCTTGCGAGCCCCTCTTCAAACATATGTTACTAATGAGGACGTATATTGCTAGAATGTGAAACAGACCCAGTTGTATATTTTATTTTTAATAATAGTGCGGTTGATCAAATTCGCATGCGCAGACGCTCACATTCGCATACGCACGCAGAGTTCTTCACCTCTGCTGACAGAGTGTTGGGTCCCCTTCACTGGGTTCTCCTCTTTCAAAAGGCCTTGTAGAAACAATGAATTGAGTCTCCCCTGGCGGGTGGTGGTGGTGCTGGTGTTGCTGCTGCTGGGGGGGGTAGAGTTATTTCTGGCATTTTTGTGCACTCTGAGTGGAGGAGGTGCGTGCGATGCATGATTCAATATAGGCAAATTGACTTCCCCACCGCCAATCACCGAGCAGGGAATGGACGGTCGCTTCATCCAATGCTGGCTGCCCCACGGACACCCAGCAGGGTAATCTTCTGCCATTCAGCCTGGAACAGGGCACAGAAAGTAAACATCGTGCCATTAATATAATCTGGTTTTGTTTATGGGCTGAATTACTTTGTTTACATAACGGAGTAAATCCAGCGGCAAAGGGAGGGTAGGCAGTCACTAATGCTGCCGTGACCCTGTGTCCTTGAAGCACTTAGACTGCCATGTGGTGAGATCCTCTGAGGCATTTGTGTGTGATGACTAAGACGGCACACACAAGCTCGCAGGTTTTCAAACAAGAGACTCTTCCCAGCCTCTTAGCTCTACCGTAGAGCAGACACGTCGACCCTTCGTGCGCCACGACACTGGTGATTTCCCACTGGTCCACACTGGTGTTGTGTGGAAGAGGAGATGGTGCACTTACCGGCACCAGCGGCCCACGCTGCATCATCAGGGCTGTGACTGACACACCTGACTCAGTCCTTTGAGGATAAACCTCCTCCTCCACTTCCCCACACGCAGATCTAGCAGTACCATCAGCATGGTGAGATCAGGGTTGCCCATCACTGGTCCACAGGAAAGCCAGGTTCGGCTTGCTTTTGCTCTGCTGTGTCCCGTGCCGTCCCGTTATGGCCTCATTGGAATAGTTTTTGTTATAGTCAAATATTTCAGGTGTTAGTGATGTGCTGAACAAAATGCATTTATAATCTAAATCAGCATGCATCGGCGTGTCTTACTGTCCTCTCCTATCTGCACGTAGATCTTTTTTTGACTTGTTTTGTAAAATAAAACCAGGTACAGCTATCCCTCGTTCGTTTCTGAAAACGTGTCTGATAGCGAATTTTTGGATAATGGGCGCTTATATTCTGTTATTTTCAATGGAGAAAATAGTAATGTGTTTTCAGCCCCCAACCAATTTTCCCAAAAATCACTAAAACACTCTTAACACCCATATGTCAGTCCACCAAGGAGTCCTGCACAAGCTTTTCACCTTCTTAGATTATATTTTTATTTAATTTATGAGTCAGATGACAGCGATGATGCACAACGCATTTAAATGGTGCAAGCGGGAGAAGCGATCCTGCCAGAGGAACAGCTGAGATACAACTGCAGCGCATTATTTAAAAATTTCCTGGCTGCTTCCCCGTGGCTGCAAACCCCCGGTGCTGGAGTTCCTGCCCCGGGGTGATTCCCCCTTGATCAGCAGTGGATCAGTAATAAACAGAAGGAGGAGCCACGGAGCGCGGCGTGTTTATTGCGAACAACTTTATAACAGTGCGCTTTCTGTCTAAAATGGTTTGCGTAACTTGTGCTGCTCATTGCTCCGCTGCCTCCCATTTATTCAATTAAGCAACACCCAACGTGGCTGACAGAAACCTCTCTGGAATTACAGTGGGCACACGCTAAACTCTAGGTAAAATCTGAGTTTTTTAGTTTGGATCGTGAATTTTGGCCACATATTGTTAAGTCACGAAAGCAGATTTTCAGACAGAGGGATTATGGATAGCAAGGGATAGCTGGCTGTTCTTTTATTTTAAGAAGGGACCTTATGATATGTTTCAGGGTGTTTCATATTATTTCCTTTGTATCACCATGGTGCTTTATTGTCAGTGAGCATGTGGTTTATATGTAGATGTGGTTATAATGTTAGACCAATATTCCACTTTATCTTATTATTTCCCTCATAAGATTTATGGAACCATGGTTTTAACTCGGACCACCGAAATAGATTTCTATTCAAGTCTGTCTTTAACAAGATTAGCTTGTCTCAGAAGGTGTTTAGGATTGATCTGATTGATTAATTAGGTTTCCTGGAGATGAATGGCATCTTGTCCCAGATCAAAGCGCACATGGACCACTGTGTGCAACTTCAGTTCCTCTAAGGACAAGCATGTGTATCTGGCAGGGTTTCCCTTTGCCTTTCCCACTTTTTGTCTTGTTGCATTACAGATTTGGACTCTGCTCGCTGTGTTGGCAACACCGAGCGAGACGCACTCTAGTTACTGCCCCCCCCCCGGTTCTGCCAGAACTCTCAGAATCGGACCGAGTCCCTAGGCAGTGATCGCAAGCAGGCGGTGACGTGATGAACTCAAGCTTGCCACCTTCATTTTTACGCCTTGGCTCTTCACGCTGCCTTAACTCCGCTTTGTTATCCCTGCCAGGGACACGCGCAGGAGATAGCTGTGATGTCAGGAATACACATGGAGGGTGTTCTCCAGTAGGCTAATGAAAAGACTTTGGGATGCATGACGCTGCACATAAGAGTGGTGGTGTGGGCGGGTGGGGTGGGAGGGAATGACAGCAGTAGGGAGGCCCTTTAAGAAACACTCCTGTTTGCATGGGGCTGCTGAACCACCAAATTCTGGAGATATGCTTCTTTTTGCCTCGATGTCCTTTTGTTCTGCTCTCTCTTTGCCTCCTGAAGGACTGAAGAAAATACGTAATCCGGATCGAATGTACAGATCTGCAGTCTGTTATGCCGGCCATGTTCCCCCTAAGGGCGTGAGCGATGACACAGAGATGAACAGTAAGAGTTTGTTATTAATACTGCATCCATGGTATTGCTCGAAGGGGCCGCTAGCTGGGCAATCTATTATTCATTCATCAATTCATTTATTCTCTTCTTGATTTCATTCCTCTGTACACACACACACACACACACACACACACACACACACACACACACAATGGCACCCTCCCATCCAGTGGAAGGCATTTGGGCCTTTGCGCTGTTGATTGAAGTGTCTGGTTTACAGGGACATGCTGTCAATATTGCACACGTGCTGTCATTAACTGAGAGGGATAGTGAAAAGGTGGAAGCCGGGAGATAAGGACCGGACCAGACCTGGTAGAAACGCTTTGTCACTCTAATTTAGCCCTGGCCATTATCCATTGTATTCGACCATAATTTGTCATGGGAGGAGGAAAAAAAAAAAACATAATTGGGTTGTGCTTCCCTGAATTCTAACAGAATTGATTTGTGTAGTTTGAGTGTAAAAATGAATGGTTCTCAATTTAATACATTTGTTAAGTTATAAAACAGGAAATTCTTGATTGGTCCGTCACAAATCATGTTTATTCATGTGCCGGGGCTCCCCTGTACACCGGCACGCTGTGTGGAGGCAGCACAGTGTTGTCACGCCCGATGAGCACAACATACACTTTAACAATTACTGAAGAATTGGTTCATTTGGATAATTAAGTGAATCCCTGAAAGGTGCAAATTCTGAAAAAGTAAAATCAGATCCATTCCCTTAATGTTACTCTCTGCCGTTATGCTTCTTAATTGGTAATCGGTGCTGCTTCAAAGTAGAGTGTTTTAATGAACACGCTTTTAGATGTGGAATAAGAGGCTGCTGCGCGCCCGTCTCACGCTGTGCGGTACGGTGCGCGTGTGGCTGAGCGGTTTGTCTTTCACCGAGCGAGAACTCGCTGGAATTGGACCTAGGAGACGGGCCTGCCGTTATACCTTTGACAAGAGTTGTTGGCATCGGTTGCTTCGGGTTTCTATCCAGCTGTTAGAAAGTGCAGTCGCTGCAAGTTTTGTCAGTCTTTGTCTAAAACCCCATTTGCCGGTTGTTAAGCTGGAATAGTGCTTAATAATAATAATAATAATAATAATAATATATTACCCAGTTTTTTGGAAGGTTTTTGTCAGAGCAGGGGTGTTAGCTCCAGTGTGTGTTAATGAGCTCTTGGTGTTTGGTGCTGTTCCATAGAGGATGGATCAGAAGCATTGTAGCCGGTGGTCTAGAGGGTAGCGCTGCTGCCTTTGTGTTTGAATGCTGTAGGTTCGCATCCTGCTATAATACCTGATACCTGAAAAAATACAGCTACATAAATGGGAAGGTCACTGCAAGGTGCTTTAGGGAGAAGTCTCGAACAAATGAACAAACATCTTGAGAGAATTCATGTAAATCATATTTTACTTTAGATAACTGTATTTTATAAAGTATTAAATTGTGGCGCTCCCACCAAATTTTTTTGATTTAGCAGACTGTTCTCCCCTAAGTGACTTACAAATAGGTACAGCGTAATATTTTCCTGATTTTTGTCCAAGGTTACTTAAAATACTAGATATACTGCTTTATAGTGCTTGCTGTCGCTTACTCATCACACACACACACCTGAGCAATGTAACACTCATGCTGTGTGAACACGGGGAGAACACAGGTTCCCTCCACAGACTGAGCAAGGATCACGCCCTAGTCCTCCCATACCTCCCAGGTTTAGAAGAACAACACCGCTAGTCCCTGTGCCCCGTACTGATTTAGTGTTTCCCTCAGAGAGCAAATAGATGTCTTCTTTTTAAGCCCATTAACTTAGATACTTCTATAGAAACGACAATTAAACTTGCCTCTTTGTACAGGTAGTTGACACGGTGGAGCTGGCAGGGGTTTAATCGCCACAGAGATGTGCAGAAATATCGATTCTTGTCCATTGTGTTTCCGGTTGGCACCGTAAGGCTGTTTTTAAATATTTTCTGCTGCTTCTAGGATTTTTTTTTACTTGTCGGAGACAGCGCTAATTAAATTATTTAATGTAATTAAAGAATATGTAAATGAGTGCTCTTAGAGCGTGTTTAAGTAACCTAGATATAGGAATATAGCTATTAATAATATAGCTTTGGAGATTGTGTGGAAAGATGATAGCTGCGGTGTCCTATGCCCAGTAGTCACTCTGGATATTTTCCTTCAGCACCACACCAGACTTCTCATCTTTCTTTCTCAGTACATCTCCTGCTCCATGGCATGCTTGGTGGGCATCATGGCTTCTGCATTCTGGTTGACAAACATTAAAGCTGCTGTGATACTTTCTTTGTGTTGGTTGTTTGTCCAAATGTGGTTGTGATCACCTAGCAACAGCGGAAGTGGACTTGCAGAGATTGCATCTTGACTTGGGCAGCTCAGCATTTAAGTGTTGGGCCCCTGGTTCATTGAGGGACACTGAACCTCACTGGGATTGTGTGTGTGTGTGTGTGTGTGTGTGTGTGTGTGTGTGTGTGTGTGTATGTGTTTTCACTTTACACATGCATCTGGTTTGTCACTAAGTAAATTAAATTTTGGTTATCAGAGAAAAGAGTGCAAATCTTTAGCTGTAATTTGCTCCGAAAAAAATGTCGGCTGATTTAGTTTTTTGGATTTTTTTTTATTTTAAAATCTTAAATTTAAGGTCTTTTGGCAACATTTCTGGAATTGACATTTTTCCCATAGTGAAGTTTCCCATGAGTCTCCCTGCATGTATATTTATGTTATTGTTCAATTTTTCAGACAGCACTGCAGCATACTTAGCGCATGGCCTGTTCTACTGCTTTCTTTGTGAACCGATTGTGTGTTCTGCTGTTATGTGTGCATAATTAGGAATTCCTTGTTGGTTTGTTGTTCATTTTATTGTCTTGGTTGTTTTGTTGGCTTATACATATTGTATGGAAATTATTTTTTGCATTAGTATTCGTCTATTTATGTAGTTCCATATTATTCTGGGTAATAACAAAATGCTTTAGCATTATCTTCTCTTTGTAACGTGGCTGTTCATATAGGGGGAGACTTTATTAGAAATTGCCATGAGCCATAATTTTTTCAATTTAAAAATTTCTAAAGCACTCGTAGTGTAACTGTCGATGAGTTCTTGTTGAAAGGGGGCTTCATGCCTGTGTTTTTTGAGCAACTGGTGTTAAACACATTCGAAAAGGAAGACACCGAGATCAGAATTTGATAGTAATTTTCTGTCTGCCAAAAGACAGCGCTGGAAATTTGTTGTTTTTGTGGATATTTGTTATTTTGTGGCTGCGAGCGTGTGTGTGTCCTTGACTTTTCGTTCTAGCCAAATTGATCCGGAGCTCCTGATAGCATCTATCTCCTTGATCTTGCTTCATTTGTCGCTAACCAATTTGTAGGTGCTCAGGAGCGCCTGGAGGCACAGGAGATGCCAGCTGCAGATTAGGGCGATTATAAATTCAGTGGCCAACACTCGGCCACTGTGTGGCACACTGGTCAGTGTCTTTGCGATCACAGCCTTATTAGAGGCCCCGGGGTTCCAACACGTCTCAAATTAAAAGGCGTCTCTTAGGGTTCAGGAGTTTCTTGGAGTAGTTTATTGCCCCCCTGGGGCGATCATCCAGCATGGCATTCCCTAAAAGCCTGACCGCCTTAACAGTCATTGCGCTAATCCTGAACAAAGACAGCTAAAAGTTTTTCCGTCTATAATGGATCCCATCAGTGACCTTGTGTGTTCCGCAGCTCCCAGGTGTAGATGTATTTTCCTTTAAGCTTAGATTTTTTTAAAGAGAAGCTGTCACTTGCTGATAGCGCACTTGATTGTAGTGGTGGGCAAAGTCAATAAAGGTGTTGTAGTTTTAACAGTAATAATTGAATTATTTCTCTAACCCATCTCCCGTTGGCCCTTTACCACTGAAGGTGATCTCAAGATGAATTGGAATTGATTGATCAGTTGTTGGTAATGAATGTGAAACTGAGGTTGGAAGTGACATCGGGTGAGTTTGTGTTGTAAATAGTATTGGGGAAAACAACCGGAGGATCAGTTATGCGTTGGGACGGTACTTTTCCCTCCTAGTTGCTTCTTAGGTTGAGCACAAGTTGAATGATTTATAGTGAGATATCTTGGAGTTGCCCCTTTTTTTTAAACTTAAATGTTACTGTTGTCTTTATCAGCTGTTGGTTATTATCTTTATTAATTTCACTTTTCTGTCTGAACTATTTCCTGTGAACTGCTACAGCAGAAAACAGTTGAAAATCTGTTGGGTTGATGGCGCACGCAGAGACAGAAGAGAAAGGCTTTGCATCAGGGAAAATATCGATTTATGATTTGTTTTTGTCAGCCCTCTCAAGTTTCATGACCTATTCGTGTCTCCTGGGTGAGTCCTGCACAAGCCAGCATGACCAATATTGTTGGGGGATGGAGAAAAAAAAAAAAAAAAAAACTCAAATGCTCTCCTTCATGGAAAGAACCGATATTATTCCCTGGATCGGCTCCAGATCGGCACTCGCGTTTAGGGCACTACAAAGGCCTGGTTAGGGTCAACAGAAAAACAAAAATGGTTGGCATTATCAGTTAAATCAGAAATAACAGAAACATACATGGACTGGCGGTTCTGCTCAAAAGTGTTCATTCCCAGTAACTACTGGCACAGGAGCATGTCACTTTCCAGATGTAGTCCACTCAAGCAGACAATGTCAAGTGGTCATTGTGGAGACCCACAGTTACAACATTTCAGATGTTTACTTGATGTAACAGCAGTCGAAGGGCACCGGGAGATCCATGAAAAAATAATGCACATCAGTGCTTAGCTAAACCTTACTGGAACATTCTGGATGGCAGTCTGTTTCCAGCTGTGAATGCTCAGCTTAGAGCTGAGCCTCCAGTCATCATTTTGTTCTGGCACAGCAGTACGTATGAGGGGAATGCTTAGCGCTCGAGCAAAACCAAATAAGTTGCCGTGGAACCGCGGAAGGTTCGAAGCTGGGCCATGGACACGCCTATGTGCAACTGTTTTGCGTCAGAGCCTCAAGATCGTGAACCTGTGCCTTGACTCATAATGAGAGGACTAGCTTACAGCTGGGTGACAAGCTGCATAGAAGTTTACCAACCTGTTTGCTTGTCGCTCACCTCAACACGTGCATCTTAGGATCAGGCCAGATCGGATTGGATTGCGTGTCGGTTAGGCCACGGGTTCGGGCCCAGCAGTGTTCCTGCTCAAGTCCCTGGAGCAGAACTGCTGTAGCTCCCTTGAGAAAAGTGCTTAACTGGAATTGCTTGAGTAAAAACATCCATCTACATGGGTGGTGCGTCAAGGTCCTTAAGTCGCTGTGGATGAAATTGTCAGAAAGCATCTGAAATAAGCAGAGCTATGACAGACTCTACATTCAGCCTTCCTTGTAACTCTACAAAGGTTAACAGCTAAATTGTTCTTCTTTTTATTATTATTATTATTATTATTATTACAGTTCAATTATAGTTACTGTTAATTTCTGTTGGAATCTGGGCTGAATCATGGTAACGTCCAAATGGCGGCTTAGCTGAGGGAGTTAAGGCTCAAACAGTATGAGTTTCTGCACTGGACGGTGGCTTTTCCTGTCAACCTCCGGAGGGCCACAGAGAAAAAATGAGCTTTAATGGTAGTCATTAACGTCGCTGTAGGTATGCCTTGGCACGTCACATTGCATGATACTCTTTCTTCATTTTTTTGCTGCGTGTGGTGCTGGGAAAGACCTTAGTGGGCACCACTTACTTCCTCACATCCTACATCTGGAGTCCTTATGAGACGTCAGTTTGGTGCAAGAAGCCTCAGACCGTGGCGTCATTATTTACAGCAAAACACCTGCTTGTTTTTCACAATTAGCCTGGCATGCAAGACATACGTGTGCACCTAACATGTCAAGCAGGGACTGCACTGGGAAAGTTAATGACAATGCTTATTTATTAGCATGGCATTTTCCCTTCCGTACTGCAATGTTATGAAGAAAAAAGGCAAAAAAAAAGACTTACACGGTCACTGCGGACAACCGCTTATCCCGATGCAGGATTGCAGCAGGTTGGAGCTTATCTCGGAAGCATAGTGCGCTAGTTTACTCTGGTGGGATGACCCCGGATTGGACTTCGTTTCATTGTAGTGTAGACACGCACACATAGACACATGTCTTTGGACTGCGTCCAAACACCAGATTACCTGTAGGAAGCCCACGCAAGCCATCCGAACGTGAAGGGGACATGCAGAGTTTGCACAAACTGAAAAGGGATTGAATCTTCACCTGACTTCACAGCCCAGGTGCATCAGCTTGGCCTGGCATTACCATTCTAACACTCCTCCCCCAAAAAAGTAAGTAAACAAAAACTGTGTGACTCTGTAGATGTCTGAGCTGGTAGATTTGAAAAAAGGTTTTTGTTTACACAACATTTTTTTGAAGAGGCATGTGTACAAACTGTTGAAAATTGACTCAGAGTATAACAGAGCTCTGTGCAATTTTATTCATGTCGCTTAGCCCTTGCCCTCCCCAGCACTGGCATCTTTTTATTTGTATGTAACTTATAGGGAGTGTGCATTTTTTTATCTTCATCTTTAGTTAATTTCTACAGATGATAATGCGCACCTTTGTTGTGTAAAGTGATTCGGGTTCACCGGGTGAACATTCTGAAAGACTAACTTGTTCCTTACATTTTGCAGTGTAGAATTTGGCTCATCAGATGAAGGATTACCTAAGATTTTATTTTTATTTCTTCCATCCATCACACTCCCATGTGAGATGTTTGCCAGACGTAGATTCAATCAATCAGATCTCTTCAGGTTTCCCACCCAGCCGACACGTTTGCTGTGCCATTTGTCACCGCTCAGCGTTTGAGCTGTCATTTCAGCGGCACTCGCCAATCCCCCACATCTGGGCAAGAGCCTTTTTAAGACTAATCGTGGGATCTACTAAAACTGTGAGAGCAACATGAATGCCAGTGATGGAGAGGCACGCATAAAGTGCATAACTGGCAATCAGAATATGGAGCGGATAAAAGGGGTTCAGTCTTCCTCCAGCTGTATCTTCACTACTGGGTGAATATGTGACTCACAAGATGGGGGAGAGAAAAGACTTTTTTGGGAACATTTTGTGTTGGTAGCAGTGAGACCTGTGAGAAATAAGCCCCGGGGGGGAGCTGGCTTCCAAGCCAAGGATGATGTCAAAATTAAGAGTGATTTATGGTTAAATTTTTGTTTTGCCATTGATCAGCGATGGCCTCAGTTATGGGTTCTGCTTGCATAGGATTGATTACAGCAAGTACACGACTGGGGCAGTGGCCATGAGAAATATTAAAAATATTACACAAGTTTAATATTTAAAGTGCAGTGGTGCATTTGGTTGTGTGGCTCATGTCGGTTGCACCTGATACCACTGTCACTCTGCATACTCGAGGTGGCTGACATGCGTATTATTTTAGCAGGGAGTCTACTTTCATAGTCTTTCTGAGAGCCACTTTGCCACTTCTGGCTTTTTTTTAATGCTGTAATAGTTTGAATTCTTTCCATGTATTTGTATTATTGGCTCTTTTATGCTTTCCGTCTTTAATCTTGATGACAACTTCAGTTACAGCCAATGATGCCATTGATTCAATCCTCCTTTTATCCCTGTGATCCCTGTGATTTAAAAAAAATAAATAAATGAAGCAAAGCCAGCGTCAAGCCATGGCTGAATTGAAATCACGGCTGATTTTTGAATCTGAGATTTGAAAATTTGTTGCAACATCACTGATTCTTTTCACACTGAGGGGGAAAAACAGTCGGTGGTTGCAATCTTTTACTCAAGTCAGATAGATTGCAAACAGATCCCATTTGTTTCTTCTTTCCACAAGAAAAATAACATCCCAAAATTCCCAGTTGTATAATAGTTTTTATCTTATGAAATTTTCTGCTTTCGGTTTGAACGTTCTCAGAAGGAAATTGAGTTCTTGATCTCCTTTTTTGGTGTTTTCTTTGCTCGCTGCTGCTTTTACTTTTTACAGAAATATGTCTTTATCAGGCTGCTCACATCCCCCGTAAATTAATCTTTTGCTCCCTGTATTAAGACGTTTTTTCCCATTAGTGTCGTGGCAGTTTTTCTTCCCTCTTAACCACCGTAAACAAATCTACTCAGCACATTTCGTTTGCTTCTCTTTCAGTACCTCATGCAGCTCCTCCCCATCTATATTTCATCATTGTGATCTTTCTCCTCTGCTGCGAGATCATTGACCCTTTTGCAGCTGAGGATCATTACACTTCGATGTTTGTGAGCAAAGATTTCTTTGCAGAAATAAGGAGAAAAAACGATTACGGATACATTTCCTGGTTCTTCTAACACCAGAAGACTTCCATCTCATGTACGCAGTAGACGATGCAGGATAAGTTTGCAAGAATAAACATTCCATCGGAGTGTCTGTATGAGAAGTTTCCTGGATGTTTCACTTCCAGGTTGGGTAATGGTGAAGTCTTCACTTGCTCAGCGATGGGTTTATCCATCTTCTCGTCTGACTGTTTGTGTTGACATTTTCCTGACTCCGTCCTTGAGTGATTTGTTTTGTGTAACTGCTCACCTAGAAGCACGTTCCAGAAATCGGTCTGCTCTTTGACATCAAGTTTTTACACTACCGACTATCCGCTATTACTGTTTATCTTTTTTTCCGAACAGGGAGAAAATTGGTGGCTCATGCAGTTCATTTTGGTCTTAGATCGCTTTTGATCTTTTGCCGCAGAGGTTTCATTACCAGTCGAGTTACTGCTGTGCATAGAAGGTGGAAACCCTGAGTCATTTATGTTCGTGGATCTGTGGTATTTAATGACCTCAGTGCTCTGGATGCACAAGTCGTCGACCACATTGAGCTCGGAGGAGGTTTGCGCTCAGTTTTAGAGAGAATCTGTGAAACTAAGCCTTTAAGAACTTTACCACAATCTCTATGGAAACAGTTATAATGATGCCAAAGTATAACAAATGAATACCATATGCCACTCTGCATAAGCTAACCCTGTTATGAACCAAGCTGCTGGAACAATAGGACAGTTGTTGAATTACTGTGAAGTGAGACAGCCTTGTCAAAACATCCCCCACTTAAACATTTGCATAGATTTCAGGGAATTCATACAAAAATAGCTGTGGTGAAAAGATGCGAGAGACTTGTGTGTAAATGATACCATTAACTCTGTCAGTTTTGGAACACAACGGTTTTTAGTTTCTCTTTCGGTGAGACTGACGTATGATATCTTTTTAAATTGATGCAAACTATGTTAATGAACAAAAGATGGTTATTTATCATGTAAAAGACCAACATTAGTGAGGGAGGAGCTGCCACATTGACAGTTGTCTGGCCCATGCCTTGAGTAATGAATTGTACAGTGCAGAATTTTCACGGAATACCTCATTTGTTTTCAGTGACCAGGGAAGTTTTGTTGCTTCTTTTTGGTTCCCAGTAATATGGTAAAGCGTAGTACCATACAGATGTAGTGGCCAAAGCAAAGCTGAGGCTCAGGTTATGCTTTTTAGGGTTTTCATCATTGGACACAATTCTTATTTTAGCCAAAACAGTCACATATTAGGATTTGTGTAGTTATGCGGATTGTCATCGTTGGCTGAGGGTGGCACGAATGCTTTGCTGGTCTGTGCTGAGGAGTGACTGTAATATGAACACAGCTGTAGGAGTTGAATAGCACGGGCACGCCATGCCATGGGGTAATCCGCAAGCGAGCCCATGTTCTCCCGCTTGAGTCCACTCCTGCGTGGTGCAAACACAGAGCAGGCCTGTCGGCTCCCCAGGGCTAAATATCGAGCATCTTGAGACATGGGAGCCCTTTGATGCAGACAGATGTCAATATCCTCAAAGTGTTTTCATCTGTCCACCTGTCTGCAGTGTTTACTGGCTGGCTGTGTCAATACACAAAATATAGGTGGCGTCTCTGGAAAAATGTGTGGCCGGTAGGGAAGTGTGTAACGGTACAAAGCAATTGGTTTCTTCTGTGGTCAGATGAAGATTGATTGAGGGATTCCCAGCGAATCTGACATAACGGTACCTGAATTGGAGGCTTCGCGCTTTCTTGTTGCCCGCACAATGTTTTTCTATTATTTTCAGAACCTGCATTTATTCTGTTTTTTTCTTATTCTGAAAAAGCTGAACAAATATTTTAAAAAAATCATGTTATACACTTTCATTACATCATATTTCCATCAGAAAATACTCTGCATTATATGCATTTTGTTTCATACTAATAGTGGTTTAATTCCACCTGCTGTTCAGATCAGCAAAATCCAGACTTTAAATACACGCTTGCTTCTGTTGACACATATTGAGTTATTGTAAAATTAACTATTTTCACCTTAACTGGTGCCAACACTGTCTGTAGATGTGAATGTGCACAGGTGTTAAGGAAAGTGCTAAATGCACAAAAAGTTGAGGACT
This sequence comes from Heterotis niloticus, assembly GCA_018136845.1. NCBI lineage: Eukaryota > Metazoa > Chordata > Actinopteri > Osteoglossiformes > Osteoglossidae > Heterotis > Heterotis niloticus. The sequence continues at coordinate 7,960,445 of CM030892.1, read as the reverse complement.
AATTTCTGATAAATTAAGAAAAGGTTTGAACCGATGAGCTGGCGTAGCAGTTTACCCTAGTAGATTCTGACAGTTTGGTCTTGAATGAAAATCTGGCGGGGAAGAAGTGCGCAAAAAGGACAGATAGAAGCGTTCAGGTATCGGGGCGCAGAGCGATTTACACTGAAAACCAACATTGTCGATCAAGGGTAGGATGAGGTAGGCAAACATGGCAATTTAAAATGTGTGAATCAGTGTTTTTTGATGTGTTTGTGTCGTAAAAATCTGTTCTTGTTTTGGGGGACTCTGGATTAAATGATTGATTTGAACTAGGCTGGGACTGTTACCGCTTCCCCAATGTGGAGGAACTGCGAGAAAAACTTTTCTGGAATGGCTATTCTGCTGAATGCACTCCTTCTGCGGGATTAGATCTTGTGCACATGCATGTGTCGCTTGCGTGCGCATGTGTGTATGTCGTATGTCTGCATGCCTCTGCATTTGCTCTAAATGTGCATCCTAAGGTTATCCTTTGCATTCTGCATGAAGGCCTTGACGTCTGTCAACTCATCAGTGCTTCTGTTGGGACCCTCTTGTTTCAGATGAACATGGACATTTGAAAATATACCTGCCCAAAAAGCTGCTCGAATGCCTGCCAAAATGCTCCTCGCTGCCAAAGGAGAGACACAGATGGAACACGAATGAGGTAAGAGCCGCATCCCGCTGTGACAAGGGGGCGAGGCGGGGGCGGGGCTGAAGGGCTGTCAGCGTCACAGCTGGGTGGCGTTGTTTTGATCGCTGTTATTTTTGTGAGTGTTGTTTTGGTCTGTTTAATTCTGGCAAGTGTTTTGATCAGTGCTATTTTCACAAGTGCTTTTTTTTTTTTTTTTTGGTCAGTGAACGTGGCTACCTGTGCTTAGTTTTTAAATGTTAGCTACTTTTTACGTTCGTTCTGTGGCTTGCTGAGGAGTCTACACACCGAGGGGTCTCTCGACAAAAACAATCTCGGCCGTGTTTTTTTGGCAAGAAATGCTATGTCCCTTCACTTTAGGAGTGATTTTAGAAGATATCTTGTGTTTTGTTAGTAAGTTTGAGAAATGAGGGGCTTTTTAGCCGCAGAAGTATTCCGCTTAACCTGCCGTTTCTTGAAGCTGATATCAGCGGTATTGCACGGAAGAACAAGGATCTGACCCCCGATGTGTGGTATTCAGTGATGCCGCAGTTGAGTCCTAAAACACTTTTTTCGCTCGTGTCCAGGGAAGACTGATAATTTAATCTGTTTGTAAACATTTTTAAGAATTCATGTTGCAACAAAATTATCATTTGTATGATGCTATAGGTCAGAAGGGGTTTTCATATGCTGCAGAAAAACCAAATCCTTTTGCCTTTATTGTTCTGAAAATCAAAACTTCCCACTGTATTTATTTATGTCGCTTGGAAAAAAAAAAAAAAGTGAGGCAATTTTCTTTGCCTGTCCTTGACCTAAAGGCCAACTGTTTCGAATTAGTTCATTTCTCCTTCTCATTCCTCCTACTCTACCATTTAATGGAAATGAGATGGCACTGCCCTTGATTCTCACATTTTATTTGTCATTCATGTTCAACCTGTTATGTGGTGTAGCACATTTCTTGCGGGACCGGTGAGAGATTGGAACTAAATATTATTTAGCTGCTCAAAGCTGGAGGGATTTTAAATGATTGCTATGGCAAAGTTTCTCCAAGGAAATTCATAAGCTGCTAGAAAAAGGCATTGCATTTTTAATACAATTGATCGCAATAAAGCGCACGCAGTTTCAGCACATTAACTGGCAGGCAGTGGTACCATCAGAGGATAGGAAACAAAGTAAGCATCCATTTTTTTAATAATTCCAAAGTTCTTAACGGTGTTCCTTCCTTTTTTAATTAATGACATTCTCCTCTGAAACTTATTAAAGAGGTGGAGCTTTACAGCTCAAAGAGTGTTGAGAATCCCTCAAAGAGGACCAGAGGGAAATAAAAATGCCTGGCACAGCCCACATCATAACTTACTTGTCACTCCTGCGTCACTTTGGCCCCCCTGCCAAACTGGCGATGTTCCTTTTTTGAGCAATATTTATGGATTATTGTTGAAACCAGTTTTTTGATGTCTGTTTTCTTTACTTGTGACAAGTTTTGTATAGTATAATGCTGTATAAGGGAATGAATGGCTGTGCCAAGAAGTACGCTTTATTGTCATTTTATCTTGAATCGAGGAGTTGAAGCAGCCGAAAGTGTTCGGCCTTGTTATTGGTCAGTTAAGGGTCCCATCCCTTTTTTGGGAATATGGCCAAGTTGTGAACTGAGTACCCCACTTAACTGCTGGTTACCTTGGTTTCAGTGAAACATGAAATCCTAAACACATGGAATATTACATTAAATACCAAGATAAACTAAAAAATACCCTGATACCTAGTATAGATGTCATTCAGATATGATAAATGGTCTGTGTTTATGTGACACCTTTGTCCAAGGAGACTTCTAACGTTTGAGAAGAAAGCTCTTGGTGATTTCCACATTTATGCAGCAGAATATTGTTTCAGTTCAGGATAAATTCCTTGATCAATGCAACTACAACAGGAGTTGAATCCGAATGGGGACTTTCAGACCGAAAGGCAGCAGCTTTAACCACTGTGCCACCAGCACCTTTCTTATTGGCATTTATTTATTTTATTTGTGCATTTTGAGCTGTGCGCACTGTAGGTAACAAAAACACTGTGCTGCCTCACTGCATACGTTATTGTCAGCAGCCTTTTTTGGACAAACCTTGCACTTTAAGTCAGCGTGTGTGGTGGGATGGATCACAGGGGACTGGGTTTGTTCACCCGGGCAGGTAGGTTTGTGGAGGGGGGGCTCCTCATTGATGCAGGGCATTGCAGAGATGTAGCCACTACTCTTTTGGGACTGCTGCTGAGTCCCTCTGGCTCTGCTGTATAGCTCCTCCTTAACAAGGAACCTCAGCAGCTGTGCTCAGTTTCTGTCTAGGGCTGAACTCCTTAATATTTGAACAGTGTGTTTAATTACCGAGCAAAGTCAGTAAAATTGTATTTTTACAGACTTCTGTTCGGTGTAAGGCAGGACATCTCTCTGTCTCCCACAATGTAACTCTACGTTCCCTGATCTGCCAGCATGAACATGGCAGGAAATGAAATGGCTTCCCTATAGAATGGCTTTGGTTAAAGCACTCATCCCTGTTCCGTGTACCCCGCACAGCTACCAGTCGGGCTGCGACTCTCGGACAGCAGTCTTGTGGCTGCTGGTGGCTGGAAGTAACTTCTTATTTTTACACTGCCTTTTCCAAATCGAAAGTTCTGCACACTTAATTTTTTTTCTTATGGTCTTAAACCAGAACGACTTTTTAAGGCCTGATAAGTCAGTGTTTGGAGGTGCAGTGTCAGACAGTTTTCAAATGTGCAGAATGTTATCACCTTTCTCCCCAAGACTATTTGTCTAGCTTTTTTTGAGATGTTAAAAGGGACTGTTTAAACATTGCTCTGACAGACAGCAGTCCTGGCCACACCCCCTAGCTGTGACTGACAACAGAATCTGGCATAGGCTTGTTAAGACCCACCAGCCTTGTTAAGACCCAAATGCAGCCATTTGACAGCTCCTTAAATGGCTCCCAGAGTGAACTGAGGAAGGCTATCTAAAGGAGCGAGCATTTAATGAACATTTTCGGAAAGCACACTGTTTAGTGCGGCCGACAGGGGCAATGGAATTTCGTTGTACATTGTTGATTTTAGTTCTTTTGCTGACTGAAAAGGGCTGCTCTTCACATTTGTCTGTCGCCTTAAATTACCCTCTGATTTCCTCTTATTTAAAAGATTCTCTTCTTGCGTTGTTGTTATTTTAGTAGTTATTTTCCCTTTTGTTCTTTGAATTCAAGGTTAACTTTATTTAATGCAAAATTGAAGGGTTTCAGACTCACGATGTGCCATTATCACACATACAGGATGAAGTCTACACACATCATAGCAGACTGGTTAAGGAGATTCTCAGAATTTCTCCTTTTACCAGCCTTACCTCAAAGCTGGTTTAAACCAAACGGGAGTGTTACTGACTTTTGTTACATGGGTCAGCCTTTGAGATTTTTTTCGTTTGGTATACGAGTGGTTCTTGGCAAGCATATTCTACTCAAACAGTACTGCATTTCTTAAAACTTTTGTTGGCTTTCTGGAACTCATCCACAAAATAAGCCCGCAAAAACGTTAGCAGACGGTTGTTAGATTACCACAATGCTCTGTTCAGGGGACAATCGTGTTGCCGTCACACTCCATTGTGCTTGTTATTTTTGCTAAGTGCCATTGAGTCGATGCTGACTCTTAGCAACCACATAAGTACATTGGTTCCAGAATGATCTCACCTCCACTTGTGTCCTTATTATTGACAAGGGTGTGTCCATTGCTGTTGTGACCATTCATTTGGTTTCTAGTTGTGTTCATTTTTCTTCTTTCTTCTCCAAGTCTTACTACCTTATCGAGATCATCCAGCTATCACATGATGGGTGCAAAGTATGATAACCGGAGTCATTAATGGTGCTTCCAGTGAGAGCTCTGAAATCACCCATATGTGTGATTTCAAGTAATTTACCTCAAAGTTTTCAATCCTAGGAGAAAGAGACAGGGGATAGCAGTGTACCTTTGAAAATTCTCAGTTCAGATGCTTTAAATGTCAAAAGAGGTTCAACCAGTACATATTTCTGTCTCTTTCAATGACCATGTTGGTATCCAAGATGAAGAGCTATAATAATAGATCACTGTTTTACCGCAGCAATATGGGCCTGGATGTCTCTCGGTACTGTATCATTGGAGATGCGATGCAGAGGAGAAGGGGCTGTTTTCTGATGAGTCTTTTTTCCTCAAAAACGTATTTCCCAGTTTCCCAACACCCTTGTGTGCATTCACAGCAAAGTGTGTTGAGGAATATATTTGCAGTGTTTGCTGGAGGATAACATAAAACGGACAAGAGGGAAATGCTCGCGGCAGTGCACGGGGCATGTTGAGCTGCAGCGGGCAGGGCAGGTTTCGGCCTCACTCCAGCTCTGAGCTGGTCACACAGTCACACACTCAAAATTATGTTCAACTTCCAAAGCATCAGAGAAGTTGTAAAGGAGCCTTCGCTGTAGATTGATCTCTTATTTTTTAGACACCATAGGAAGAGTTCATTTTATAATTGCAAAGATGTGATCATCAATTTAAAGGGAAACAAGTGTGTCCGGTTGTGGGGTAGAGGCAGCCACAAGTAGGAGGAAGGCAGTAGACAGGAGGCTTCTCCAACAAAAAGGACTTTAATAACACAAGAAATCACAAAACCAGCGCAAAGCGATCAGAAGAAGGCCTATATCTTCGCTCACTCCTCAAATCATGCTTTACCAAAAACCGTCTTCCCCAGTCCTCAGGCCAGCTGCCTTAAATGCCTTAATCTGCCCATTGTATTTGTAGGGGCAGCAACTGGTCCTCATTAACCCCCTTTTGGACTTGACAGGGGCGGGCAACTGTCCATCCATTCAACCCCGTCCCTTCCTGGGATGCCCACCAGATCATATAAGGAATAAAGAAGGTTTTTCAGTATTGCTTTCCTATGATGGAGCTGCATATATCCTGTGCTTAATTTCTTAGTCTTGTGGGGATGTGTACCCCATTGCATTGGTACAGACTGGCTTGAAGCAAGGCTGAATACACTTGTGTGTCTCTCAGTCCTTTTATTGTGAGTATAGATTACAAAAAAATTCTTCTGCTGTTCACAGGTGCCCTTTCCAAGGCGCAGCAGTTTGTGCCATTTTGCTTTCAGCGAGAGGGGCATGAAATATGTAGTGGCCTTAAGATGAAGCCAGACACAAATCCCTCTTGGAGCCACAAGCTCTAAATTCCTCTCAGTTTGGAACCAGCAGTCTCCTCCTCTCCAGTGCCCTTCTTTAAAATGACCTTTATAATTTGCTGAACATTCATGTTGAGATTTAAATCTCTTTGCGTAAGGAAACGACTTGGGGGCTGCTTCTTTCCTGCCTCCTCCAACATCACCGGAAATGAACGAGTCGCCGAGTAGAGCCCGGCTCTGGCAGGACTAAACAGACGGTGCACGTTGCAGTCGGTTGCTTGATTCGTTTTAAAAGCTTTGTTTTTAAGATTCCTTTGTTGTATAGTTTTTTCTATTGGTGTTTCAACCGGTAATAGAAAAGTATTCCCATTTTTTAAAATGTCTTGGAAAATACTGTGTTGACAGACAGTAAGCAAAACGGATGTCCTGCCTGTGTTGTTCAAACAAAGCCAAGTAGCTCTTTGATGGCCTGTTTCTGAAATTGTTTGTACTGTTTTTTTAGTCTTTAGACTACTGGGGTGGGGTCAAGGTGCAGCATAGAGAGCCATACTCCTTCCTTCTGGGTGCGGTAGGCACGGCAGGCATTTGCAGTGTCATCTTTATCTGCTCTGGGTGCATATTTGAATGCTTTGTGATTACAGCAAGTCAAGTTTGATCTTAACTAAAGCTCATCTGTGACTGCTGATGCTCCACCTCCCAGATGGGTTTTTTTTTGCAATTCATTTCTTGGGGTGATAAGAGTTGGTAATTGCTTTTGTCAAGAATATATTGTGTTCCTCCAAATTCGCACGAAACGTTACCCTACCCCTAACTGGGGTGATTTTTCCACTGCTTTGGGGCAGAATTGGCCGTCATTTGCAGCAGTGCCACAAGATTAGCAGCTACATGACTTTATACATTTCTCTTCATAGGAGAGCATCCTAAATTTCATCAGAGGTTTGAAAAAGCCATTGAAAATAATGAAAAGAAGATCCAAAGTAATGGCTGGAATCTTAGTCCTAATCAATATGAACCCATAAAAGTGTCACGGTCATATTCTCCAGACTACTGTGCAGACATAACTAAAGCTCCAGGAAAATCATTAAGAGGGTTGTACGCCGGTGTGGTTTACTCTGATGAGAGGCTGTTTCTCACAGTCAAGTCAGTGTCACAGTTGGGCCAGCGAGGAGCAGTGACGCTGTACAGCATCAGCAGTGAGTGGTGCAGCACTTCTAGTAGATTCTGCTTAGAGTACCGATCAGTCATCTAGAGTAAGCACAGCCTGCTGTAAGTAATGCCTGCTTTGAAATGGGCTCTGAGGTCAGGTGTAACTGAGATGAGGTCAGTGGTCAGGAAGATTAGAAGCAGTTGTCGTATGAAATGGCACTTATGAGAGATAATTGCTGGTGAACAGAGCGATGCAAGCGAACACCTATGTGAGAACGCACAAACACATACAGGCCCGTTTCCCTCTTTTGGACCTTTTGAATCAGAGCATTTAGTCTTTTCCCAAGTTCTCTAAAGCATAATTGTTTGCAACATCAAATGGAAGAGTGTTGTGTATACACTGTGTTACAACACTTTGTGCACACTGCCTTAGTGGCGTTCAAAAGGATTAAACACATAAACCACTGTTATGTACAGTTTTCTTGCACAAACAACTTCTAGATGTCTATTCTCTTGGTCAGTCATAACTTACATACTTACAGTGTTCATTTGTGTAGAAGAGCGGTAAATATTCGTACATTCACAGATGCAGCATCACATAAAATAGGTACACTTACACACGAAGTGAGCATAGGATTTTTTTTTTTTTGGCATTTCTTTGGCTAGACCATGTTGTATTTTGCAGATCGGCACGTAAATTGAGAAATAGTATTAAAGATCAAATTGCATTCTAGAGAAAATGTGTCACACGAGTGCATGTAAATGGAGGGATGCTTGTAGTATGTAATATGAAATGAATCTGCTTAATGGCTAGGCCTCCTGGAAATTTTGCTTGAATTTCCGTTTTTCCTGTTTTAATCATATGTGTAGCCTTGGCAAAAATTCTGTGTGCTCAAACAAGGCCGCAGCACTGAGGCTCGTGTTTTCACGCTGGTGTTTTCCACTTGCGACAACATGAAAAGCCAGGATCTTCTCTGCGAGCCGTGTGGTTCGATGTTGTGGCTTCCCACAGTTAAAGACGGAAGGCTCCGGACTTTTGCTTTACACGGTAGTGCTGCGGTGTAGCAGAAACGCGGCCAGGGTCAAGCCTTTGTGTTTTGGAGTGGAGCAGATCCCCCGCATCACCTCACCAAGGATGAAACTCCGAAAACTATTAGGGTAGAAGAAAGTGGTTTCAGATTTTGAGGAAGATTAAACACAGCATTTTTTGATGGTTGTGACGGTGGTGGCATTGATCAAATAGGCTTGGGCTAGAAAAAAAATGAAACTTTTTGCTTTCATCTCTTCCTCTCCTTTTTATGTTCATTTTGATTGTCTTCTGTCATTGTTTTCTTTATTCCCTTCTGCCATATAGTGTGGTCTGTTCTGTGATTTGTAATACATATCAAAACCTATTCCCTCCATTCCAGAAAGGCATAAATAAGGAAAATGAAGTAAGGAAATGCCAGACCTGGAACGGCAGTGCCTGCAACTTTCTCTTTTTGCTGACAGATGTTCCCACAAATAAACTGCACATTTATATATTATATTCTCAAGAGTGCAGAGCAGAGTAAGCATGCTGTGTTTGTAAGCATGCTTTGAACACACTGTGTGTGCGGGTGCATGTGCACCTGTATCTTTGTGACCTTTTTTTTTTTTTTTTTTTTTTTTTTTAAAAGAAAAACAGTCCTGTCTGCTTGTGTGACCCTGCAGAGCAAGCCTTGCATATCAGATAAGAGCTTTCGATCGAATTCGTTTCTTCTTTGTCCTTTTTACATATACAGATGGTCCTCAAGTTACGATGGTCCATCTTATGATTGTTCGACTTTACGATGGTGCGGCAGCGATATGTATTCATACTTTGAATTTTGAATTTTGATCTTCCCAGGCAAATGATATGCGGCACGATACTGTCTCGTGATGCTGCGCAGAGGTAGCAAACTGCATCTCCCATACTGCTACACGGTGACTAATGTATACAACTGATACTTTGGAGCGTTCTGTGTTGCCAGCGTTTTTTTGGATGTCACCCCTGTATTTACGTTGTGTTTTGTGCATCCATCATTTCTATATAACGCCCATCTGCGTTTGTGTTCTGAAAGCGACATGAAAACGGCAAGCCCGTAATGACTTTTAAGGTAGACTAGACTAGGCTGTGATGTTCAGTAGGTGTTATGGTGTGGGTTGGTGGAAGGAATTGTGAAACACCACAGTAATAAATTTAAATTCCGTTAAACTCTTTACTGAGGGTTATTTCTGACAGAGTGTTACCGTTAGTTGGGAGCTAGCACTAAACATAAGCGATTGGCAGTAAACAAAAACGAAACATGCCACAATTAAAAATAAACAAAATACAAGGTCTTAGCTAGACAGTGGTTGCAGGAGAGTTCACAAGGGGGACTGAGCACTGACTGGAAGTCCGGGTAGGAACTAAATCCCGTTCGCGATTGGTTCCTATATGCCAATCAGTGCTCAGTCTGAAGATGGGGGCGGAGAGACGTTCCATTGTTGAAATGGCCACAAGCATGACGGTTAGGTGTATTAAATGCATTTTCGGCTTACGATATTTTCAACTTATGATGGGTTTATCGGAACATAAACCCATCGTAAGTCAGGGACCTCCTGTATTGTTAGAAAAAGAAGCCTTGTTGTACAGGTGAAAGGTTTCTGTATCTTGTCAAAAAATTTTAGGGTCATGCTTAACATTTGCTAGAGTTTCCTTTCCATTGGCACTTTGCCGCATGGTAGCAGCCAAAGCCAGTTCCATTTTGTCACCAACAACACTAAATAACTCAGAAACAGGGTCGACAAAGCGCTTGTGGTCGTGCTTGAATGAACATCACCTTTTCTACAGAAATGCATACCCTTCAGTGTGGGAAGACTGTGCTCTAACTATATTTCTATTCAGAATGGATCGCGGGTTAAAATTAGGGCAGTAGTCATTGAGACGTGCACTGGAAATAGTGTATTTTTGTCACTTTTCTGCAAAGAATGATTTGAAGTGCTTTAATATAGACATACATTTCATTTAAAAGTTTTTTTTTTTTTTTTTTTGCTTTCCCTTGTCCTCTTGGCCTGCATTTTTGCCTTTTGCTCTCTGACTGTTCCCACGGATATGACCGTGCCATGACCACTTTGGTATAACCTCAATAGACCCGCGGCGCTGGTTATGTCTGCTGGCCGATAATCGGTTCCTGATCCCACACGAATGAGCCGAGTGTGTCTTTGTCCTTCCCGCAGCCTTATTTTTGTGGGAGTGTAACTCCAGCCTATTGCCCCTCCTTCCCACTCCCTACTTGTAAGCCCTATGGAACACAGACATTGCTCTGCAGAAGCTCCCAAATCCATTATAGCGTTGCTGGGATTAAAGCTTTTTTTTTTATTATTTTTTATAAGGATTAGAATGATGCCGATTAAGTTGATTGAATTATTCATACTAAAAGAACCAGGTGTCTGATATTTAACATTTTATTTAAATGCACGTACATGCCTGTGGGGGGGAAAAAAAAAAATTAAAGTAGCCGCTCGAATGAAGATGGCGGAATTACCCGGCTTTATTTGAGAATGCTTGCCATTGGAGATTTAACCTAATTGACCTTAACGCTTATTTTTGATTTAAATGTTTATTTGAGCACCTAGGAGGGACCAGTCCTGCAACTCTTAATTCCTCGGTCTAAATGGCAGATAGTTGAGGACACGTCGTGTAGGTTCTCTGGGGTAATAAGCACAACTTATAGGTCGTGTTTATTTGTTTTCTCGGAAGAAGCACTTTGCCATTGCCCTGATTTCAAGCAGGTGTTTCCGGACCATGCTTGGAATTCGAAGCATTGTATTATTACCCCAACAGGCTATAGTCAACACCCTCGCAGATGTCTGCCCATTTGTTTTCCAAACTGCTCATTTTACCATCTTGTTATTGTGAGCATTGCTTACTCACATATGTCTGGCTTTTTATTTTGGATATGGCTTTAATCATTATCGGGTAATGAATATGAGCACATCTGAGCATCACTTTTGGTCATAAGTGTACAACATTGTTATCGCTCGAGGTTTTTTACAAGTTGTTTCTTCCATTCAATTTTGTTTTCATCGGCTGAGTCCGCAAGGGTTGCGTAGGATAATCTAACGTAACTTTTGATGTGCTGTAAATCACAAATGTGAGATGTAAAGCGCTTCCATTATTTTGATGTGATTCTTGTCTTTTGGGAGGCCCAGCCCAAACAATGAAGAATTCATTTTGTTGGAACGGGTAGCTTGGTCATGTTAGGTTAGCAGACAACGGCACGGTGCTGTTTTTCAGAAGTGGTCTCTTATGTAAATGAGCTGGCAGGTATGTGGGGTTTGCATAGGCTGGCCGCTGATTAATGTGAATTGATGTTTTTTCCAGATGACCTTGATGGATTTTTTTAACACAGCCACAGTGAGTCAGAAACAGCTAGCATTCATGAAAAAAACATTTGAGAAAGGTGTATTGGCAACTCCTACAGAGAGGCCATACCTCTGGAGCGGACCTGCTATTGCGAGGACTTTAGGGCCGCTGTGGTTAGATGGAGTGCATTGCAGCCGCTGGCCAAGATGAGAGTGTACCTGTGGGTCAGCCTCTCATGAGGACCTTGTACCAACAAACACCCCTATCCCCTTAGTCCAGAGCATAAAGTCAATGTGGCACAAGTGGCCGTTTAGACGCTGCGCTGTAGCAGGTCACTCTCACTCCTGTGGAAACTTCTTAACGGAAACTTATGTGTCTTTGACTTTCCTTCATTCGTCTCCTCGTCCACTCTCTCTTTATCCTGCTCAGCAATGTATGCATGCACATGACTGGGTGGACCGCTGCATGACTAATATCTCCACGAACGGCAGAGTAAATGTCAACCCGCTCATAGCCCATTGGGTCAGACGACAGCAGGCCCGTCCTTTACGCACAAAGGACAGCTGTCCCGTTCCGTAACGCGGAACCGACCGGACACTGTTATGGTAGTCTGAAATCTGTGCATCTTTCAGTCTCTGCACATCAGAAGTAAAAACAAAGAAGGCTCACTCGCAGGGAGAAGCGGTCATGTCTCGCTGAGAGCCGGGAGCCGTTGATGGACACTGAAGCCTCTTAATTATTTAATCCCATTGATTCCTGCCGGAGCCTTTGTAGGAAACATCCTGCGCTGGACATTCTTGCAAAGTGTAATGAGTACAACAAAAGAATTGCAATGCTGAAAGAGGCAATTCCCTGTTTCGATGTTTCTGTTTGGAGATCAGATTTACAAGGGATTTTGATGAACTTTGTGATGAAATGAGGTAATATTGCTGTTGTTTTTTTAATGACCTCAGAGAGCCTGGTTTTGCTCGAGTTTTTTAATAAATCTCTTCTTCCAGCCCTTCTCTTACCCTCGGTAGTTTTTTAAAATACATTTGGTGTTCAGAATTTTTATGATTCTTTATAGTTCTGGGATTGTTGCGCGATGGCTTTTCTCGAGCTTTCAATATCAGTGACCTGCTTGAGATGAAAGGGTTAGTAACTTTCTGGGCATAACTCCAGTTTTGCAGTTACTGCGGAACACTGTTGTCATGTCATGCAATGAGAACGGTGACACTGATGGATACGCTTGAATACAGGCAGGGTGCAACCTGATTCACCTGAAGTGCTGTCAAACCGTTTGTCAAATATTTGGTATTTAATTTCTCTTATGTACTTGCTGCCAATATTCAGTTCAGTTTATTTTTATGGAGTGCTCTTCTACAGTGACACAGAGCACTGAATGAAAGATCAAGAGACATGGCAAAAGCGGATATGACAGGTTTAATGTAAGCCTGTAGATAAACGGGTACCTTTACTGGCCATAAGAACTATCTAGTGTAGCTTGCAACTGTGGAGAGGAAAACAAAACAAACAAACAAAAAAAAAAACTCACAACCAGAAGGTGAGGGAGAAACATAAACCTCTGGGGGTCCAAGTACCAGTGGCTGCTCAACCCTAATGGATATTTCAGGTGGAAGAATAAAAACACTAGTTACAGCTAAGAGAATAAAGATTATACAAATATTTATGACATTGCTATGACCCCTAGAGGCTAATAAGTTTATGTACAGGTACAGTCATGCAGGTTTCATCTATCATGGTACGCAGTCATCAGGTCCTGTCAGCACGGAGTGCTGGTGTCACAGCCGGTCTCCTTGGGAGAGATCAAATGCTCCCAGACTACACCATAGTTCCCGAAAACTAAACAAGAGGAGGTTAGCGACCAACAACATAAAGAAACAAGAGAACTGCATACTAAGAGCAGACGCAGCAGTGCAGCAATCCAGGATACAGCATTTGACATGTCAGATGCACTGAGGCAAACAGGTGAGTCTTAAGCCTAGATTTAAAGGCTAAGACAGAAGGGGCATTCCTGACAACATCTGGCAGACTGTTCTAGCATTTAGGGGCTCTGTAGCGGAAGGCATTCTGTCCTACCGAAATCTTATTAATAGCAGGCACTTCAGCCTAACCTGCATCCAGTGATGGGTGACAATTTACTGGTACGTAAGAATCAATAATACGACTAAGGTAAGCTGGAGCAGAGCCATTTGCTACCTTATATGTCAAGAGGATCATTTTATAATCTGCTCTAAACTTAACCAGAAGCCAACCAGCAACTTAAGAACCGGTGTTAAATGGAGAGCCTGATAACAGAGCGTTACAGTAGTCGATCCTGTTCGAAACAAAGGCCTCAAACTTCTTCTGGCCTGCATAACAATGGCATCAGTTACAGTTGTCAACCGAAGGAAGTTGAGCCTAGTTGGTCCAGCAACATGAGAAACAAATGACAGATTTGTGTCCAATAAAACACCCACATTTTTAACACACTTGGTACACTTGAAAGGTGCATATGTGTGGTTTGTAGTTGTGTTATTCCATGCATTATTTGGTTCTGTGTTCCAGAGCTGCCTTTATAGGCTGCTGGGGCAATGGGTAGCGTAGTGGTAGTTAGAGTAGTCATCTTGCACTCGAAGGGTCAATGTTTGCAACCCACCTCCTGTTGCAGTACCACTGAGCCAGGTACTTACCATAAATTGCTATAGTAAAAAAAACAGCCAGCTGTATAATGGAGTAAATCAGTGGCAGTGGCTTAATATTGTAAGTTGTATCTGTATCTGATAAATAAGTAAATGTAAATTTAAAATTGAGGTTTAATGGCAAATTGCCCCCATGTTTTGAGAGAGTGGGCCAAACTTTTATTTTTATTGTGGATTAGAATGGTGGAGAGTAGCTGGAAAACCTTCAGCTTTGTCTTTGTTAATGTCTTCTTTGCAAAGTACCCCATTTTTATCTGACTCTGGTATTAAGTTTTAAACGCTGTAGACTGAGGAGCCATTGAGTCAGGACCCCTTTGATAAATAGCCTAGGACTCGACAGTTGTCTGTCATTGACAGTTCCAGGCTCTGAGATATGGATTCCTTCTTTCATCTCTAATCATGCACAATTTAAATGTGAGTGTAGGAAAACTAGAGATGGAAACTTGAATGACTGTTGATGTTTGGGGCCAAAAATATTCCCATTCATTCACCATGTAACAGTTCTACTATTACAATGAAAACAGTAATTTTTTCAGTTCCAATGAAACCGTGAGGTCAGTAGCAGGATATCTTATTTCCAACCGATATTAATGTCACAGTCAGTGGCTTTCCTGTCTCTCGCAGGCTCTAGTAACTGCTGTGCATTTGCAAGAAAAATGGACCAGAGTTTGACAAGCCGAAAATATTCTCCGAGACAAACTTAAAAGTACTGGTGTCAAAATTTTAAGTGTAGTAATACAGAAATATCAAATACCTGAGTTGTACAGTATGTCTGAGGATGCAGTACAGGTTAAGATTGAAGAGGTATTTTTTATTAAGATGACCAGAGAAAGAGAAGAGAGCGCTAAACTAGGAGCTGGTGCTAAAAAATAACACAACTCGGTTACCCGTATATCATTTCTAATAGTAGATTACGAGAAGAAATGTGATTAGCATAGGAAAAGTGGTGGATCCTGCAAGCTCTGTGGGAGATGTCAGGTCCTCCTCTCACGAATTCACAGTGTCACTGGTATGTGTTGGTGTCTTAGTTTATGTGTAACTAACCCATTAGCGGTTTGTAATTGCTGAATGGCGACTTTATTTTTCTCTTCGTGCGCATTTGTTTTTGTGGCTTGAGCCTTGGTAAGATAAATGCCCACTGGAGCTGAAGATCCATAATCGAGGATATGGTTTTTTCTGCAGTTTCTCGCAGCTTGAAATGTGAACCTCTATGCTGGAAAGTCAGATGTGATGTCCTCTCCTGACTGGCTGGGCTTAATATCAGGCAGGCATCAGATGCAAACAGGGGTGTGTTTTTTTTTTTTTTTTTCTTTCTCTCCAGCACAGCCTAAAGGTTGTGGTACGAGACGAGACCAGCCATTAAACACACGCCTGCCCCTTTTCCCCTCCATATGTCCTTTACCACGAGACTTGAGAGGCACCATTAAGATTCCACAGCACTTCTCTCATCTGAGTTTCTGTGTTTGCAGGGTAATTTGCAGTGGTGGTCGCTCTGCCGTTGTCAGCCTCTGGACATTTCTCAAAGTCAAGTTTACATAATTAGCAAGCGCTCTGAGCGACTCGACAGTTTCAAAAGATGGAAAGGTTAGCGCTCTTTCTCATCTGAGCTTGAGGACAGCAGCCTCCCTGGGACCACCTCTCACTCTTGGACACCGGCGACCTCAACACACCCTTTTGAGTCTTTGTAGTCCGGACAGGTGCATCCGGGGGAACCAGCGGCATTTTAATAACCTTGTTCACCTTGTCAGCTAGCGTGCAGCGTTTCTGAGTTCATGTGCAGGCGAACTGCTGGTCCATGACAGCTGAACACAGGGTGATATGTATTGACTTCATGTTTGTTTTTTTGGGACAGTGAAGAAGCTTCTTCTTTTTTATTGCTCGTGTAGAAGTAAGGATTAGGATCACTACCACTACCACTGTCCATGACTACTGATTTTCTACACATCTACTGTACATATCTATACTTCTGCATTTATCTATCTTTTGCACAAATACACTGCCCGGCCAAAAAAAAAAAAAAAGTCACACTCTCATTTCATTGGACGACCTTTAGCTTTGATTATGGCACGCATTCAGCATGGCATCATTTCGATAAGTTCATGCGATGTCACAACATTTATTTCCATCCAGAGTTGCATTAATTTTTCACCAAGATCTTGTATTGATGATGGGAGAGTCAAACCGCTGAGTAAAGTCTTCTCCAGCGCATCTCAAAGATTCTCAGTGGGGTTAAGGTCTGGAGTCTGTGGTGGCCAATCCATGTGTGAAAATGATGTCTCTCTTATGCTCCCTGAAGCACTCTTTCACAATTTGAGTCCCGTGAATCCTAGCATTGTCATCTTGGAATATGAAGAAAAAATCCATTGATGGAAAAACCTGCTCATTCAGTATATTCAGGTAGCCAGCTCACCTCATTTTTTTGGCCACATAATATTGTTGAACCTAGACCTGACCAACTGAAGCAACCCCAGATCATAACACTAAGTTAAATCCAGGTGGTGACTTTTTTTTTGGCCGGAAAGTGTATATTTAAATTTTTAATTTATTTTTTATTTATCTTTCTATTTTCTAAATGTTCTTTCCCCCCCGATCTGCACACCATGGACCTGAGGAACTTGATTTCATACTCCCTTGTATATCTGCTATACAAGGGTGTTCAAAAAATTCTTGATTATTAAGAAGTTATTTGTCTTATTTCTGGATAGATGCAGGGTTCTGAGGGTTCCGATCGCAGTATTGGTGCCGGGACTTGCATGTTTACATATTAGGCCAGGATTAACAACACTGCTTGACAGAGGAGATTACACGGATATGAATACAGGTTTTTTTATTCATTTGCTTTATTCAGAATGTCAGAGAGAAGTCGAAATGGTCTCTAAGATGCTTGTCTAATGACCATCAGTTTTATTTGTAAAGGGATGATGCATTAGACAAGTTGGCCTGTAAGTGTGGGCTTACAGGTACTCATCTGTTTGTGGCCATGTAATTCTCCATGCAGTGTGTTAATATAATGTTTAATGGGTTGAAATACACTGCTGCTATTACCTGGATTTCATCTACTCTGCATGAAAGGGAACTGAATTTGTAATCATAACGGAGAAAATTTACACCCCATCTAAATTTAGCTTCACCGTATTAACAGGAGAGTGACTAATGGACACCCCTTTTTTTCCTTATTAAGATTTTGTATCAGTTAAACTGGATTATTTCAGTATAAACTGTGCCCGGGTACATCTTCTTCTGCTC
This sequence comes from Heterotis niloticus, assembly GCA_018136845.1. Taxonomy (NCBI): domain Eukaryota; kingdom Metazoa; phylum Chordata; class Actinopteri; order Osteoglossiformes; family Osteoglossidae; genus Heterotis; species Heterotis niloticus. Next base: position 7,943,217 of record CM030892.1, on the reverse strand, counting down.
CCGCATCTATCCTCGGAGACACCTTGATGCCGCAACAGGGCAACCAGACAGATCTTCATTAGATGTGGGCTGATAAACCATTCCTCTGTTCACATGCTATTTTATTCCTATTTATTTTGCACACCCACTTCATAATGAGGTTAACAGACGCAAGCCTTCGCTGATATTCAAACAGAATCCAAATGAAAGGCATTTTTGGCATGTCAGACATCTGCCTTGGGTACAGCAGCCATGTACAGTATATGGCCTGTGACTGTTCTCCACTTCAGAGGTTTCATAGTTTATTTGGACCTTCATGTAAGCATAATGTTGTGTGTCCCGTTGAAACGCTCATCCACGTTCCAGAGAACCTAAAATGGACACAGTCGGTAGCACAAGTCCACTTTGATACCTTCTGAAATATGTTGATCACTAACTGAAGAGTGCAAAATGCAAATTTAGTGTCAATATCCTTTGCTGGACAGCAGGGCTTGTTGTGTAAAGTCCTTATCATATTAACAGGGGGAGTTATTGCATGCTCCAGAGTCTCATAAATGATGCATCAGATGTTTTCATCCTTTCAGAAAATATATACATTTTTACTTTTATTTTTCAGTAAAGTGGTGAGATATTCCGCCTCCTGAGAGCAGTTCAATCATATTACGAATATGATTAACTGCATTGTAAATGTTACTCAAAATGTAATGCCCATTTGTTGCGACAGGACAAGCTGCGAGATGAAAACGGTTCCCGGTTGTGACCTTGAGGGATGCAATCGGCTCACTTTATCTGCTCCAGTGCGTAACAGATTCCTCTGTTGGGTCATTTTAAGTACTCATCATGCACACATTCAAGCCTCTTGTCATTTTTCAATTCTTCTCTCAGGCTTAATAATTCTGTTATTTTTTTTTTTCCCGGTTTTGGCCATAATAACTTTAATTTGTAGCCGAAGCCCATTGTGTTTATTACACTCAGTCTGCGTTGCGTTCACTCGGTTTATGCTTCCGAGTTGATTGATGGGAGTAACACGCAGGCCTTGTGAATTGCAGTCCCCCCTCCCACCTTAATTGCAGCTACGGAGTGAAACGGAGGCAGATCCACCCTGTTTGTTTACCTGTATCATTTAATTTCATTTCTGCTGAAGCCCCCCGTGAACGATAATAACCCGCGGTAATAACCTCTTGAATCAACACAAAAGCTCTGTTTTCATGGTGTCTGCAGAGGCAATTGTTTTTATTTACTATGTTTTTTTTCCTTTGACGGTATGAAAAGGCTGTGTTCTGCTTTTTGGATATCAGACCACCTTAAATATAAAATTGCATTTTTTTTCTTTCTCCTTTTTGGGATATTCAGGAAATATTTTTAGTAATCACCGCGGAGTGTCGCTATATGTTTTTAACAGTTGAAACGATACAGTACATGTGAAATAATAAGGAAAAGATTGCTAAATAAAGATGGTAATAAATGAAGAGAATAAAGAGAGACTCCAAGATGAGAAAAAACCCGAATGTCCTTGGCTGACCTTCCTAACCTGCTTACTTGGCAACATTTTGAACAGGAAGGATATGAATACAAATGAGAATTAATATGGTACTGACAGGTCTCCAATTTAATATTAGCTATTTGCAACTTAAATTCAAAATTTCCTGAAATATTTGTGGTTTAATTAGGGAGTTAGGATATTAGGTACTGGGGACGATAATTGCTGATATCGTGATACAACCTGCATTTACATTCATTTCCTCAGACTATTGGCTTCAACAAGCTTGAGCAGTAGATTATTAAACCGCAATGCAGAATGTAAAGAAATTGTTTGATGTGGACATAATTTTATTTTTATTGCAAGTTATAGTAACTAAATTAAAACATGTGCCCGTACATGCGTGCTGTACTGGGTGTTTTTCTGCCCCCAGACATCACTGTGTACCTTTAATACGCATTTTTGTGCTGGGGGATACAGCTGTCAGTAGGCTACATTTTCCGATTCAGTTTTTTGCTAGCACACCGTGATGACTCGAGAAGGTGCAGGAGCACCACCGTCACCTTCCACTCCAACTAAGAAAGGATTTAATTGTTCTTATATTCTTTTCACACTTATCCAACTTGCCACTGCGGCAATAATAAAATTGAACATACGAAAAAGAAATTTAATCAACAATGTATTACGGGCTACATTTACTGTATGTAAAGCCATACTTAAGGAATTTGTCTTTATTTTGTATTATATTCAGGGCATAATTAGCTATTTGGTTCAGTAAAAAAAAAATTGCAGTAAATGCAACATTTTTATCTTTGTTTAGATGCTTTTGGGTCTTGTTTGCTGTTGGCCTTTGCAGTATGGACTTGTGTGTGCACTTGTACATAGCAGACCCAGTCAGTAAATAAAGCAGTTTCAGGTGCTGTTGGACATTTCTGTGGACAAACTTAGTCATGTAGTTCTTAAGTTGCTCGTAATTTATGACTGCTGTAGGAGGCACTCTGACCAAAGGAAGTTTGTGCAAAGTGTTTAAAATACACACTATCGCTTTCTGTTTGCTGAGCGACGTACACTGTGGTAATGTGCTGCTCTGCAAGTGGTCCTCTCTCACTTAAACTTTACTTTTCATTATGGTGGGTAAACTGGGAAAGATAGTCTGAAGCTCTGATTTTAATATTCTGACAGCAGTTGTTAAGATCATGATATGTTGATAGCAGTTTAAAAGTGGAGAACCAATTTAAAAGGAGTGTGAATTGCCACTCCAGCATCCCAGACCATTTATGTACAGTGACACACTATCTGCGTTATAGTTTTCACTGATTTCCCCTGACGTTGACAGCCCAACGGGCCGACATGTCAGTGGAATTGCTCAGGTATCTCTACCTGTTACCTCCAGTATCAGTGTTGTTTTTGAGTTGGCAGGGCAGGTTTTCAACGAGAGACCAAAGTTTGTTGTCTTCTTGTTGTGTGTGTGTGTGTGTGTGTGTGTGTGTGTGTGTGTGTGTGTGTGTGTGTGTGTGGCAGTCCATGGTCTGTTACTATTTCTGTGATATTTTGATCACACAGCGTTTGTGCCCAGAGAATGTCATAAACCGAATTACTGTGAACCGGTGTTAACATGAATTTGAAACAGAATCACTGTGATGTAATGCTTTACTTGTGCCATTTATTGTAGTGCAAATTGTACCTCAGATGTTTTGAAAACCTCACAAAATAACATCTTGCGGTGTCTCGGTCTATTCCGAAGCCGTTTCCTTGAACTGAAGTAGCACGAGATGTAAAGGCAGCTCAAACCAATTTATTTTATGTGAAAACTAAGGTTCCACATTTATTTGATTTTTTTTCCTCCTCCACTTCAAGGAAGGCAAACTTTACGTCGGAAGATGAAATGAGTCTAGCAGGCCTCTGTAGCAATTACTGTTTATAACACTATTGTATTTTGATTTATCTCCATGCTAGCTGAAAAGAGAGCTCAGAAGACAGTTCCCTCAGGCATCCATGTTGGGGATCCCCTGACACAAACAATAAATATCTCTCAGGTGATCCATGACATAGGTGTAATACCTGTTGGCTGGGTATTACACCGCTCTACCTGCTGAAGTCATTCAGCCAGGGTATGTAGATGTCAGATGATGATGCAAATTTTACATTATCACTTCCCTCAGAAACCATGGCCCTGGGAGTATTTAGTCTGCTTGATGGACACCGCCAGTCTGTTTTTAGCCTAGAGACAGCTTCCTTTTCTTTTATTCATTTAGTTTTTCGTTTCATGAGATGGCATTCCTACAAAAATCTCTATACGTACGTGTCATGAAACTTGGGCTGTTTTATTTATATCAACAGAGACGTATGATGCAAACGTAATACCTGACCACGCAGAGTACCAAACACTTCTGCATTTACATTCAGCTGAACGTTTGCCGAAGATATTCTGCAAAAGCTCCATTTATGCTTCCTGAAATTGCATTTTACCTCCAGAAATTTTACGAATTCCATATTCATGAATGAAATGCACAAAAATATTTCATAACAAGCCACCCTCCAGAGATATAATAGTTATAATAGTATTTTCTGGACCTATTTGTCAGTATTCGGTTTGGCAAGATTTCTTTTCTCCATCATTTGACTGGATGGGCAACCGTCTGCCGAGCATAACTTTGCATTTATGACAAACTTAATTGAGAAAGGTCAAGTCAGTTTAGGTCAGGAACAAAATAAATAAATCAGTTTTGTGATATATAAAGAATGACACTAGCTGAAAATAAATGTACTGTACAGTGCACGAGAAATGCACAGGGCTGCTATAAAGTGACTTTGGATCGGAGAGCAATAACTCAGAAAATAGTGTAATTAGCACAAGCAGCTGTAACACGGTGACCCCTATTCATCAACACAATTTACTCCAGGGTGTATTTTTAAGAAAGGGCTTTTTAAGGAACACTTGGCCAACACATTTAGGGTAAAAAGGGGATTTCCTGAGTCCGTCGCTCGGGGCTGCAGTAGGCACCCCTCTTTCTGGCTGAGAACGACAGTGGATTGAAGGGCAAGGAGGCTGATCCAGGATCAGTAGGCAGGTTCATTAACGTGAGTGTAATTACCTGGGAAATAAAGCTGGGCAGAGCAGATAAGTAGGCTTAGCCGAACGCATTTATGTGGAACGTGTTCAGGAGGGTGAGCAGGAGTCTAAGCAGAGTATTGTCACTCATCTATGAGGCCTGGAGGCAAAGGCCCGCATCTAGTTAAAATTTCATTCTGTCAGATATAAAACTGTCTACACAGCGCCAGTGGGATGTGAGTTTCAGGAAGGAAGGAAGGAAGGATGGGGTGGGATGTGAGTCTCGGTGAGGAGGGAAGGATGCGGAGGGATGTGAGTTTCAGACAAGGTATTATTTTCTAAAACAATGAATTTTGCATTCGGAACGATAAGGGATAAATCTGCTTAAATCATTATTTACTCACAATTAGAAAATCAATCGCCTTTGACAGCGTGCCATGACAACAAACCATTCCTTTCTCTTAAAATTTCCTTTTATTCTAAATTTGCATGTAAAGTGTTCAGACGTGCTCTGTGTTTAAGGTAATTGATTGGATTTTTTTTTCTTTGCACGGTGGTGCTGAAGTTCAGTCTCCTTCTAAGGCCTTCTGCTTGGGGTGGCGTCCATCAGCTTCGTGTCGCTGCTGGCCATATCCCATCCTGCCCTGTTTCCTCCGCTGCACCTTTCCGTGCCGTTAACTCCGAGTGCCTCAAATATGGTTTTTCCGCAGCTGAGAGGTAAACCCTGAACGTAACTTGCTCGACTGTGCCATATGCTGTGACTTTTTCCTGTTTTGTTGGGTGAGCTGTGGAGCAGAGAGAGTGTGGAAGAGATGCATCATAAAAGAAAGTGGATTATTTTTGTTTATTTCAACATTTTACCTGCTGCTGAAATCTGATCAAGTGGCCATCTTTTTCCATTTCAGATATTTTAGAAAGTGTGCAAGTGAGTTTTAAACATTTGGAATTTCAAATGCTTTGCACAGTGTTTTTTTTTTTTCTTTTCTTTTTATTCAGGTTATTGTAGTCCAAATTCCGTGGAATTAGACTTGCAAGCATCTGCAGCCACCGAAATGGCAAGGCCTCGCACTCATTAATATTCTGCGTGCGCACGTGATGGAAGTTCGTCCATTTACCTGGCATATACACCGATCCTGTTTGAAAACAGGTTGGAAAATGTATTTGTGTCATTTGGGGGAGATCTGTTGGAACTGTGGGAGTAAAATGAATGGCTGTCTTTGGCTTTGCAGAACTACACGGGTGTTTTCTTCCGACTGTTGTTCACACAGCGGCATCGCTGCCTCCGATCAGCATTTGAGACGCGTTCCTTTAATTGGCAGGAACGCCGCTATTTAATATCTTAACTAAATTGCCTGTCGTTTGCACCAGATGAAGAGAACAAAGGCTTTTTAACAAGGTAGAAAGAGAGAAAAATGGATGTCGGTTTACTGGCTGCATTTAAATTTTATTCTGATTTTTTTGCTCCCCTTGGGATTCACCTGATAAACTAAAAGGCTCTTCATTCTGGGTTGCGGTTTGGTTTGCGCTTGTCTCACTTCCACTGCCTTGGACACACAAACAGCCTGGGGATTTTATTGTCCTAGCCCCCCCCCCCCACAATGTTTACTTGTGTGCTTTCATTCTGCAGCCAAACCACACATGTGCTGTTTTGTACTGGAAGGTGAAGACAACAGTGGAGACCATTTGTCAATATCAGGTTACTAAATAAATAGTAAACAACTTAATAAGTGGTATTGCCACCTTTCAAAATGACTTAACATTTTTTTTGTAGTTCTGAATTCTTTAGTGGAATACTGGGCAGATTACTGGTGAATCCTACTTTTTGACCTTCGGATGCTCATAATGTAGTTTCTGTTGAAGTCGGGTGACTGTTGTTGCTTCTGTTTTCCGGCAGTTTTTGAAAGCTTCCAATTTAGTGGTTTTTTTAGCAAGCAGTTTTGCTTTTTCAATTCATTGTCCCTGGTGATCTGCTGTAGATCATGTACACCACAGCCATCATCTGGCTGAGAATCAGAGTCAGATTTATTGGCCAAGCATGCTCACACATGCAAGGAATTTGGCTTTGGTTTTCGGTGGCTTGCAGTGTACATAAAAACAAACACACACACACACACACACAAATATGAGCAAGAGATGCATGGCAGTGCAAGGAGAAGCAACACACTTACCCATAACCCCAGGAAAGAAGTTTACCCTATGCAAGGAGTACAAAGGGGGTGATTTGGTACTACTGGAAAGAGGTTGTATTAGTTTAATAAATTCCCTTTTAACCTCTGATTCTGGGATTATAATCCTGAGCGGGCAAAATTATCGTCGTTCTAAAAATTGCTTTCGTGCATTAAAAAATCCAAGAGCGGTGAAAAATTTAACAAAATGATTGCCTGCTTCCAGCGCCATTTGACTTTTCTAAGTGCAATCAATGTTTTCTAATCTAAGCTCTGAAAAAACAATACATTCTCATCACAACAGCTGCATTATTAAAGAGATGTCAAACAGTGACACAAAAGTCAATTTTCCTCTCACCGCTAGACAGTGCGTGCCCTTGATTCTATTTTTTTTTAGATTGTAAAAGTGTAATTTTCGAAAAATTACATACAATATCCATGTACTTGCAGAGCGGAGTAATTTGGTTTCTAGTTGTTTTAAGCAAAGTGGTGGCTTCTCTTCTCTTTGAGAATTGGCCCATCCATCAGAACTCAGTGATTTTCCTTTCATTCCTGCCTGTAACGGTGCTGTTTCCTGTACGTCCTTCTGTGTAAGATTTCCGACTGAACGCTCGGGTAGACGGCGTTAAACAACAGGGTTCTTTAAACTACTTTATAACTTTGCAACGATAGTTCATAGACAGATCCTCCTTTCTGAGTCTGTGTCTGCACGATTTGCAGGTTTTGTATGTAATTCTGGGCCCTCCCTGACCGTGAGGAATTGTATAGCCCGCAAATGCGTGTGAAGAGCGCCTGGCAACGCTGCTCCGAGGCAGGCGGGCATTATTTGACGTTTGTTGAGGCAGGCGGTGTTAAGTGACGGGGGACCCGGAGGGACTTCCTGCTGCGCCGAGCCGTCCTTCGCCATCTGGCCCGGGCATCGAGCGGCTAATCAAGGCCGGTCCACCAGGGCCCCGGGCGCATGACCCGGGCGAGCCGAGCAGGTGATGGTAAGAATCCCGGCCTCGCATCAGCCCTTCACCGTGCAGCAAGTCAGATCAGCTCATTTCCCAGCCAAATCGTAGCTTCTGTACCAATGAGACGTCTCAGTGCTTTTTAATAGCGGTGGCTGGATGTGTTTGTTCTCACTTGCATGACAGGACTGTTAATCGGGGACACAAATTGCTTTTTGCATCAGGAGATGGAGATGTACACTATGTAAACAATCTCTGGCTCATTTTTATGTTTCCCGAACCTGCGCTGTACAGTGTCAGTGCTCGTGTCAGTTTTGTATGCTGCTGACAACAAATTTGTGCTTTAAATCAAACCTAGGAGGAAGGGAAAGGTTGGTTTATGCGTGTTTCATAAAAGTTACGCATTGTGTACAAGCTGAAGAATAAATTCCTTATTTTGAGACGCCATTTAATTGCCGTGACGCTGTTTGTTATTGCAGATTTTACCTGCAATTTAGTTGTGTGTGTACATTTGGATACAGTCGGATTTAAATAATATTTATTTGTAAAATTAATTTGTTTACTTTTATATGCGGTGGGTCCCCGACTCGTGAACCGAATAGGGTCGATAGTTGGTTATTTGCGTAGAAGTTCTTTAGTTGAGTGTGATGCGGAGTGGACCCGGGGTTCATCATTAGTACTAGAATTCTAATTCTGTATTCAGCTACTGTTATAGTGTGAGTTGCCAAGAGTGGTGGTGTTGGCCTGAGCCACTGTACTTTGAGAATTACGTGTGTGTATGTGTGTCTGTTAGTGAAATGCACTTTTGTTCACTCGGAGTTGTATGTTGTGTGCTGTATAAATAAAGGCAGACGTAAATGTCAGCAACATGACAGTTCCGCGTTATGGTCACAAACAGAGCAACACAGCAGACTGCGTCAGCCTCCCTCGGTCTAGTGGAGAGAGTCCCCTGTTAGTGGTGTTTATGGCCCGTTGTAAATAAGAAACCACAATAAAGGAAACCTGGCTAGAGGTTGGAAACCTGGCAGGTTGGTGGAAATCCTAAGCTAGTGTTTAACATGCACAGTTGCTGTATTTTGGTGCAAAGTCAGGTGTCCTTACAACAACAACAACAAAAAAAAAACATGAATAGTAAATACGTCTGTAAAAAGTTTGTAATGGTGAAAAGTTTGTTACTCAACTTTTTATGTAGGAGACCCACTTGAGTGCATAATAACATTATAAATAAAAGTGAAAACAATTAGTTAGAAATAGCACTAAGACTTAAAGATGAAACAAAGGCAGATAAATATGTGTGTTAGGAAAACAACGGGAACATAAATCTGATTCTTGGAAAGAATAATTCTAAAGATTTGTTATGAAGGGGGGAAGTTTTTCAAGGCGCTAAATGTCTTTTTTTGGTGTGTTGACACCAAGCAGTTAAATTTGATATAAAAGAAGCTTCCGAGTCTTAGGAAGCTGGTATTAAATTGCGGCTGTCAGTTGGTGGTTTACTTGCCTCTAACCAGAGGTGACGCACGGTTACTGTGCCGGAGGAAACTTATTGTTGAGGTTTAAGCTTTGCTAGAGGTGGCACTGTTTGCATTTTCATATGTTTTAAAATTCCAGTTCTTACTAACCCCCTCAAGCTCATGTTTACTGATTTATTTACCTCACCTAAGGCGCTGGCTCACTCAGCTGGTGATCTGGTGCCTCGCAGTGGGATTTTACACCTTCCAGTCATTGCTGTGTTTGTGCCCAGTCTTGCAGGTGCTCCTTACCCACACTGGAATCACATAACTCCATGGTTTATTTTGTAATGCAAGTGATTCTGTTTAAATTTAAATTCCAAAACCACATCTGTAAGAAATTAAAAAAAAGAAAAAAAAAAAACAAGCCTGGGTCATGTGCAAGTTTTGCCAGCTTAGTGGGCAGAGCAGATGAATGGTTAGAAAGGTTAATGGTAAGAGATCCAGCTAGGGAAACTGAGGCTGTTTGTGTTTCAGAGTTTAAATCATTGTTCATTGTTTCAGCCCAAATTCAACTTTAATGTCTTTCAAGCTACTGACTTGGGCTGCAACCCATAAGAGCCCAGTGAAGCAGCTTTGCAGAATCAGTGGCACTGAATAAATGTTTTTGTGTCCCGTTGCTTTTTTGCAAGCCATATTTGATCAGGAGCAAAACACAGCAGTTGCATGTCTGCCGCCCCTCTGGCACAACAGTTTGGACAGCACCCTTTCACCCTGACACCTGCAAAAGCTTTCGAAGAGGTCCGAAATCTCCGAAAATGCCTGTGATTTGGGTGCTGACGTGGCAGAAAAAAGGGAACAGAGAGCAAACCCACATTGTTCTGGTTCACTGCTTTGTCCTCTATTGATTAACAAATGAATAGAAATGTTCACAGCGACATGCTTGTAAAATATGCTGTGGCAATGCTGAAATTACAGACTTTCATTCACATTTTAGTTCTTAGCAACCATCGCAACACAAGTTCAATTCAGTTCAATTCAATTTTATTTTTATATAGCGCTCTTCTCACTGCAGTGACACAGAGTGCTGAACAGACATGACAAGGGTAGTATACATGTACAGTTGGTATCTGGCCACACAGGAGAGGAAGAACAAAAAAGTTAGCAGGATCCACCAGCTATTGCCAGACTTGAATGCTGCACATCTATATCTGCTCATTTGGTCAGCAAGGTCGTACAAAATGTGCGTCAGAAGTCCACCGTCTGTCACGCTGTTTGTAAGTCTGTATTCATTGCTTTCTGTGTAAAATAAAGTGAAAATACCTCATTTTCAGTCATAGCAACAGAAAGAGGTGATCCTGCCAGGCATTCAATTGGAAGTGGAGTTACTGGCACGCCTGGAGCCAGGAGGAGGAAATGAACTGCAAAGTGAGAAGACAGATGAGACAGATTGAGATAAAACAGAAAGAATTCTGAGTGACTTTTTTTGCAAGTTCATCCCTGCCCGTGAGAATTTTATAAAACAGTTAGGGTTGTTTGGTTGTGCATTACACAGGTACCAATTAGCCTCTGGTTTGGAGGTAGCTGCTGCAGCCAATTTTGACAAATTCCGTTTCAAAGGTTTTGACGTGGTGCACAGTTTAAACTGTGTGCTCAGGGTGCGAGTGAAATTCTCGGAGGGTGGATATCCGCACCCATTCCTCCTCATCCCTGGCCAGAAATACTGTGCAGTTCAACTGTGATTCACCTGCAAATCCAAGCAAGAGATCACAAGGCTTGAGAGTAGAAAAATCTTGAAAGACTGCTGATGAAAAGCAGGGTGCGGAGAGAGGCAAGTCTGTCCTAATAGGTTGGCGGATCACGGTCGAGACAGGCAGGCAGCATAAACAGAATAAAAATGCGTGCAGTCCTGTTTTGAAGATGAGCCCTGTCAGGAAACCAAAGACGCTCACAGTAATAAACTAGGAAGATCAACCCAGAGAAGGGCCTTCAAGACCAGGCGCTTCCTACTTCCGAACAACACCAGAGGCTGAACACGGGAGCTCAGAACGTTCCACATCCAGCTACATTTACACCAGTTGTCCAGATCACCAGATCAATGGATTGTGCTGCTCTAATCCTGGTGTTTCCAAAAGGATTGCTGAAGAAAAAAAGTTCTCTTCCTGTTATGTTGTGTACAGACTTCTTTGCATCTGGCGAAAATATGTGCATAAAAAAAAAAAAAAGATGAAACAAAAAATGTCTGTAAATTACACAACCGCTCAAGGATGGTGTGCTTTTCACTGACAGAATGATAGTGTATTGATTCCCACTACAATGTTGAAATTGCCTGTCTGCGTCGCGGCCCCAAACACATGTGACAGCTTTAATATGGAATAAGCAAAACGCTCGGCAACAAGGCCCTGGCTCTCCTCTCCTCTCCTCTCCTCTCCTCTGCTCTCCTCTCCTCACACCAGCAGGGGGGTAAAATACACCCCCCCAGCACTGAAGATATGCTTTGTTTATGCACAGCGTTCTGGCAAGCTGTGAAAAAAGGCAATCCATTTTGAACAAGTAAACAAATGTAAATAACCCATGATGTGAGGGGTGGGGCTTCAGGGGGAAAAAGAGCGACGCAGAATTTGGGACGCTTTTTTAAGACGCCCTGCCACACCCTTTATCCGTCGAGAACTAGGAGCCGCGTTCCCTAGTTCTGTTTGCCAAATTGCGGCCGCAGACCGGAATCTGACGGTTGCTACGATGCTGCGTGACGGCTGAAAGAAACCCCTTGTGCTTTAATTGGAGTTTCTGAGCTGCACTTGACTTTATAATTGGTAAACTGCACTGAGATCCGTAGTTCATCAACCATCCAGATAATTTAATTTCCAGGCACCCAAGTGGGTTTAAGGTTAGATTAATTCTTGCCCTTGCAGCAGTTTGCGACACTGTCTTCATTTCGGTGCATGTGTGCGATAATTGTTTTGGCTGAAAGAGCGGAGCAGAGCTTTTCCCCTTCCCGTCTGACTCGGAGCAGTTGTGTACTTGTTGCATTTATTTGTGTGACCTTTATGGAGATTTTTATTTTTATCGCACACATGCCTCTCCCCCCCCCCCCCCCCCATTTTGTATGATAACACGGTGTTTCCAGAAAGGAATTCTTCTGATTTATCTCAATGACCTTTCAGAAGAATCCATAGATACGGCACACGTTACGCTGAGAAACCCTTTAAGAATGCGATTTAACCGAGGACAACAGTACGCGCGTTTTACGCATTTTTTCCGCTTGCTGCGCGGAACTGGTAAACAATAAGACGGATGAGGAAAGCAATGACATGATTGTACCTGAACAGATCTTTGGCGGAGGGCTGCGTGATGGGGAGCTGGAGAAGAAGAAGCCTAAAGATTATCTTTAATCTGGATTGCCTGAAAGTAGTTTTGACAGTAACTGCCTTGTGTTCATAGATGATGAGCCCCATCACCCTCTTGGAAAAATGAACAAAAACATCAATTGGCTTTTAAGCTTTTCCCTTCTAAACCCATGCGAACAGCACACGGTAGTCCTCTGGAGTGCATAGAACTTGCAGCCATGATGGTGGGGAAGTAAAGGTGCGATGGAAACTGGGATTGTGAGAAATGGTTCGGTTCAGACAGCCAGCGGGACCACTAAATGGCTGATAATGTGCGTCAACCGTCAGCCATGGCGTTTTTACTACTTATTTGTGGTGTTTCTGTGCTTACCGAAAAAGAATAAAAATGATGTGAAAGCAGTGGCTATAATTATAAATTGCAAAATTAAGTGTAAAAGTGTTCAAAAAAGGGTTGACATGAAATGGAAAGTAACAATAGAAGAGTGAAAAGAAGAATAACCATGGAAAGGGTTACTGCAGAAGCGAAAAAGCTGCTGATATATTTAACCGGGTGGGTTTGAACTCTGCAGCAGACTTAGGGGAGCCGGACCCGTAACGATGCCACATGGGTCTTCCCGAAACCTATGAATCATTGTCAGTTATTGCACCCCCATATATTGTTGAAGCTCCTAATAGTGGTTGGACAGATGAATTATTGGTAGAATTGCAAGAATTTCAACCGTGTCCTTCACAGCTTTGGTCCTTGGAGTCAGGAAGGACGGGAAGCAGACACGGGTTTGATTGAGCCTAGATTCAGTGTCTGCCACCATGTTAAACTTTACCAGCCCATTACATTTGCTTGTTTTAGTGAAGTGGAGTGTTTAACTTGAGAATCTGTTACATCAAGGCAAATTATTTCTGGAAAAGGTCTGACAAAGCTTTTGTTAGCGTTTATAGTATTTGAATAGATGCGACACTGTCTTTATTTAAGTGCATGTAAAATAACTAAAATAAGCTGGTTGTAGTTCTAGTATGGGTGATAAAAGCCTGGATAATTTGTCAATGAAAATGTTGATACGATATTGATGTATTGCTATGTAAGGGGCTTTTATGTGGGATTTGAGGCCCTGTAGATCGACACTCGTTTAAATTATGAATTGTGGCTTGTATGGTTTTGATCTGTTCCAAACTTAATAATTTAACAGGGTTGTTCCACATTAAGACTGAGCCGAGGCTCCGCTGCATCATGCGTGCTGCTCCCCTGTAGGCAGCCGCGTAACACGGGGCCCTCAAAAGTGCTGTTTCCCTGGCTGAACTATTTACCTACTACATGTGTTGGAGAATCAGATAGGGGAGCGACTCTGTGGCTCTCGGTTTAAGCTGCCTTGCAGCTAAAGAAGATTTGGGCAAAGTCCTCCTCAGCTGCATGTCTCTCCTGGAACATCCTGTAGGTCTGGACATGGTGTGTTCCATGGTGGTGGCTGCTGCCAGCAGTTTATTACCTGACACTCTTTTCGTGAACTGAGCGCCGTCTCAGTGTTTCTGTTCGGTTAACAGTCGCTAGCTGTGAGTGGGTATGCACTTTTTTAGGAGGAAAGTGTCACTTCAAGGACCGTACAACCCAAAGTTACACCTGAGTGTCAACCCCAGAACATAAAAACCTTTTTTTCAGTTAACTTGCATTTTGAAATAAAAAAAAAATAACTTGTTGGTATCAACTCTGAGCTTTGTTGTGATGCACATAAGAAGCTTTTATTCTGCAAAGGTGAAAGTTGACGTGATGCTCCCACAGTAACTGTTCAGCTTGTTCCCTTGAACTTCAGCCACAGTTCCACACCCATGTCTGCTATGTTCAAAACCTTACTTTATTGTCCAGTCACTGGTGAGGAAAGATAACAAGAAACTGGGTCTAATTTTGAAACTTCACTCAGGGGTAAGGAGGCATTGATTCATACCAGTGAGATTTCACCGTATTTTGCTGAACTATCAGCCTAGGGAGCAAAATCCCATATGGGGAAATTTTGAGATATGCAAATTATACAAAAATTTAACACGGCTTCACATTTTGGACAATTTGAAAAGAAAAAAACAGGAAACAGAAGACCATATCTTGGCTCTCAAGAGCTTGAAGTAGATGAGAGTGGCAAGAATATTGTTTAAAAAAAGAAGGTAGCTACATACCAAGCTTGAGAGGCCATGTGATAGCACACAGTGGGATGTAGTTTGTTGTAAAGTGTTCTTACCCCCACCTCCCTGCTCTATTTTTTCCAGAGACATCAGTGCAGCTGCCATTTTGGTTTCCCTGTTTATGTTGAACTTGACCTCTGAACCCTGACCTCCTGCATAACCTTGGTAACCATTTCATTTTTATTTGATTCTATTTTGCATTTATTCCTCCATTTTATCATTGTTTTGCTGATTTTAGTAAAAAAAAATCATTGAGTCTTTCTTTAATATTGTGATTGTCACGCTTTGCACATTGTGTTGCTTGACATTTAAAAGATGGTGAAAGTAATGGTAGTTTTTTGTATTTTGTTGCAACTTCAGCATTCCTCACTGTTTCTGTATCGGAACTTTTTGCATATTTTAGTGAAATAAAATGGTTTTGATGTTTTCCTGGATTTATTGCTTTTCTCCTTTTTGTTCTTGTCTTTATTCAGAGCCACCACATAAACCCATAATGCAGTATTGTTTGTTTTAGTACCCGGGATATTCACTATTCCACAGTAACTTGAGAGTTCCCATCCATATTCTGAAAGATCCATCTAAACACAACCTCTCATTGTTGCCTTTTGTATGGTAGCAAATATTTTAGAGCATTAGACTGTGTTGTTAAATGGTGAAGGATGCCCTGAGAATGCCACCATTATTGTTGCATTTGGAAGACTTGAGCAGTCTTGCAGTTATTGGAGGGGAAGGAACAGAGGCAGGTGCTGCTGGAACAGCCTTACACAGACATGAACTTCCCTGTCTTTACGGTAAGTTAAATGCACAATTACTCAGCACGTTCAGATGTTGCTACGTGCCCATTTCTTGTGTGTTTGCTCATGAGAAACAGCAGAATGCTTACGCTTTGAGTTTATGAACAGAGAGATGCAGTTCAGTGAATAACACCTCCGCTCTTTGTACAAATTTAGAGCCTAAATTTGTTTCCCGCACTTTTGGTTGAAAGACATCTGAGGGTCAAATACGGAGGTGGATGCATAACTTAAAGAAGTAAAAAGCTGTATGATGGTTTATGCGTTCTGTGTCAGGGCCCAGTTGGGCATGAGGCAGGACCACAACTGCGCAGAGGGGTCAAGGTTGGGTGAGAAGCTGCAGACACAGATGTGACGAAGGGGGACCGGCGCTGTTTTACAACAAAGAGCTTTTTGTTCGATGCCATCCCTCGGAAACAAGTAAGGGGTGCCCGCGTGAAGCACACCGTTGCCCCGCGTGGCCCGGCAGCTTCCTGGAAGTACTCACCAAACCTGACCTTTGACTCTTTCCTGTTACACGTGGCTCCAATAAATCAAGCAGCACTGACAGGGCACCCTGACTGTTGTCTGGAGATAACTGGACCACGAATGAGGTTGAGAGCCCTGCCTGCCTGCGGCAATTTATAAAATGATGGTGATAACGCGTTTGATGTGGCCCTCGCTGCGGTGCCTGACACCTGCAACCATTCAGACTATGAGTTAGCAAAGCAGGAGAATCAGACAGGACAGGTGAGCTGCACACAAGAATGTTCTTGAATCCGGCAAGCCCTTATTGCTCACGATGTTATTGCCTTTCTGTGACAAACTAATCTAAATTGATTCACCCTTTTAATGTAACCTCTTTCCACAGCTATTTCGGTGCGAGGTGTATCGCTGAGGATGCCGGAAAGCTGTGGAGCTGCAGGAGCGTGCGATCATCGGTAGCCAAAAATGTAAATCGCACAAATCAATCTGCCTTCTCGCAAGTGAAGGCTTAAGCGCCGAGAGCTTTTATACCTCTGACTTGCCTCGGTACAAAAAGCAATTTTAAAATTCAAGGAGAAAGGAAATCTCAGGTGCTGTTAGATGCCCTGTATGGCATTTACTTCTGCTGTTTGTGCACATGAGGTACAAAACCTGTGTGTGTGTGTGTGTGTGTGTGTGTGTGTGTGTGTGTGTGTGTGTGTGTGTGTGTGTGTGTGTGTGTGGAGCCTTTTAACATGTCTTTATTTTTGCCAGTAATTGTGGCTGCTGGACAAAGGTGACCTGTCTTGCTTTTTACTCAGAGGTGCGGCCTTTGTAATTATTTCATATTAAGTCTGGTTTGAAAGTGGAGCCATAATGATCCAACGGGGAGTTATGCAGCGGTAGAGCAGGTGGCAGAGATCTTGTAGTTATAAGACATCATGAATACAAGCAATTTTAAAAGTTCTGAAAATATGGTGGGGGTTGTAAGGGTCTATAGACTTCCTCCCTTGCCAGTGATCCAGCTCTTGAGCTGAGTTAGATCATTCAAAAAACACGGTTCATTTTCTAAGGCCGGTTCCCACGTCACAAGTGAGGGAAGTCTGTCCGTGAAATGCTCGTTTTTTTTTTCCTTCTTCTTCTTTTTTTTGCGAAGACTCGGTTTTATGTGGTAAGTTTGTTCTCGTGAGAGCTCAGAGCCACTGTAATCTTCCCACATCAAAGATGCTCTTCTTTTCCGAGTGCGTGTAGTCTTTAGAAGTGCTGGTCATGTTCAATCATTAATTCATACAGGGACATGAAAGGATCTCTCAGACAAGAGAAGCTCTCTCATTAACAACATGCCTTATATTGGGTACCAACAATTTCCTTGCTTTTCCCTCCAATGTGTTGCTGGTAGGACTTTAAAATGCTGAATCATAAGTGCTTACCCAGGCAATACCAGCGCTGCTGTGTTACGATTTCTTTGGACGCCGCTTCATTAGCAAAAATAACATTTGCGAAGGTGTTGGTATTCCGCCACGTGCCGTTCACACTGGAGATGCATTTATGTACAAGCACACACTCATGCTGAGGGAGCTGGAAGGATCCTTTGTAAAACAAAAATAAAGTGTTAAGGAACCCAGAACTCGCATGTTTTAAAGACATGCAAGTTGCAACATAGAATTAGTAGGACATGGTTAATACACCGCGCATTGCTCATGTGCAGGGTTTGTAGGCCCAGAAAAGCACTCGTAAATCGTTGAAATTTGAAGCCATTTTTATACTTTCAGCTCCAATTTAGATGACATTTATTATTGAGGAAATATATAAAACAAATAGAGTGTGCATCTGGGGGTAATGTTACGGAGGACCCCAGTGAATTAAACACTGAGCATTATGAGAATTCATGAGTTTATTTTTTTATTTTTATTTTTGCATAGTGCCATTTTTTTGTAGTATACAGTCCTGTGGTAACGCTCAGAATCTACATTTTTGAATTTTTTCATAAATATCTGTATATGCCATATATACACACACACACACACACACGCACGCACGCACATACGTGCATATGTGCAAAATGCTCCAAATATGTTCCGCGAAAGTGTAGTGCTTATGGGAACAGTGCTAAACAGGGTCATTACGACAATATAATGTTATAATGAGGCTGTTTAGCACTATTCCCATTAGTATTAGGGAGATACTGGAAACAATGAAAAAGTGTAGTAATAATAGGGTAAAATGGGAGTTCTCCTCCTCCTCCTCCTCAGCTGGTTGGTATCATTCTGTGTGTTTTGCTACAATAACTGCAATAAGTGTGTCCACGGTGAGCTCCTCCTGTCAAATTGTCCCAGATGTACACACATACCCAGAAGCAATAACTTGGAAAACTTTGAGACTAAAAGAAAATATGCCGCACATGTGTAAAATGAGTGAAATAGATATACCAGAATGTGCTCCCATTCATCTAGGAGAGGGACAAGCGTGTGAAAGATCATGCCCACAAGTTCTGTGCAGCAGCAGGGAGAACACATGCCTCCAGACCTCTTGTGTAGGTACAGAAATGTATTAACTTATTCACCCTAACCATCCCAAGCCTCGTGGTTAACTGTATGGGATCCATATTTGGATGTTTGATATCAAACCTGTGGATCTGTGGACTTGAACAGGTTAAAATTCCTCTGCGGTGAGTTGCTTTAATATGCACCAAAAAAAAAACCTTCGTTGTGATGTTTCTGCTGTATTAAATTTTTGTGTTTTCCTGTTTTCTGAGGAATATTGACATTTATATCAGTGAAGGCAGTAATAGTCAAAGTTATAGTAACCGCAGCATTGCAAATATTAAAGTATAAGGTTTATAGAAAAAGTCTTCAAGAATTTCTTTGTGGTGGATTTGATTTGTAAATTGCATGAAAGGTATTATTTGCACCATAAAGAAAATCCCATGTCCTTGTTGGTCTGAGTTTTCAATGCCAATTTGATTCAAGTGCTGGAAAAAAGAGAGCTTTGATTCGAACGCCACTGGCATCTCATCCTTGGCTGTATTCTTGGTCTAGCGCCCAGGGAGACTGGGATAGGCCCCGGTCCCTGCAACCATGACCAGGACAACATGGTTAATGATAATGGATGGATGATTCACGTCATAAAGCGTAAAGTGGAGCCTCATGCATCATATGCATATAATTTGTTTATATTTTGGAGCGATGGGTCAAATCTGTACAAAATGTATGGAATTTGTTGTTCCTGTGGATGAAGATATATCGATGAACAGCAATCGGGACCGGTTGCGGTGCTCGGCGCAGTGTCATGAGCACGGTACAGCTGTTTCTCCGACCGGTATCCTTGAGGTCGTACGGTCGTGTTGTAGTTGTGGCTCTGCACACATGCATTCTCTAAGTGGGCTTCTCTCTGCTGTCCTTTTCCTTGTTACAAGGCACTTTTTTAAAGAAGTGATGTTGCCTGCTGCAAGTGTGCCACCCGATTGCTTCTAATCAGCCAGCTGTTGTCATGGTGACCTTTGAGACTGATGGATGGTACAGCATCCCGCCAGCAGAAACCACCACAGATGACAAAATAGAAACAGGTTTTAGGGCTCAGTAACCCCGAACAGCCCAAGCAGATCCCCTTAGTATTTAACACAGGGAAGAGCAAACGGAGGACACTTAGGATGCTGCTATTTTCCAGTTTCATGCTGCCATGAGCTCAGAAGGTTATGAATCTCTATATGATGCTGCTTAATTATGAGAATTTTTTTGTTGTATTTCGGCAATAAGGGAGCGTTAGGTTGTTGTGTACCGAAAATATCTGCAAGCTACAGTCATTTTTTGATTAAATGGTGCCAGTGATCATGGATCCAGGTCAGAGATGGAATTTTGTGGCTCGCTGTTACATGTTAGGGTCTAAACATTGCATGCTGCTCCCCATATGGAAACGGTGTCTGCTTACATAACATTTTGAAATATCTATTGAGTTTGTATCTAATCAGTAATGAATGTGTATAAATTGTTTCCATCTTCACTTCCCATACCTTTTTGGATTATTTTTTATCATACCAAGTAAAACTGTCTCAGTGGTCCTTCGTGTTTTAACCTGTACAGAAGTGAACAGCCAAGACCACTAAACCATAGCAATAAGGTGTGTGTGTGTGTGTGTGTGTAAGCAATATTATAATTTATTCATTTACCTTGTATTTTTCTCCATAGCAACATGCAGTGGGAGTTTTACATGCTAAGAATCTTACAATTATTTACCAGTTTATACAGCACCATAATTTTTACTGGAGGATTTTAGGGTAAGTACCTTGGTCAACAGAAGTGTTTAAACCTGCATCTTTTAGCTGATGGCTCTGAAGGCAATGCTACCCACTGGCATAAAATGTTTGCACGCAGAGTATCAGAGGAGACCCTGGGGCGAACCCAAGATGCACTGGGAAATTTTGTGTCTCGACTAGCCTGTGGGAAACCCCCCCCCCCCATGGAACTGGAGATCATTGCTGAGAACAGGAAAGGTTTGGAACTGCCTTCTCAACCTGTTTCCACCACAAACCTCCCCAAGATAATTTGGCGGAAACTGAACTGAACTGATAAAACAAAATTGCCCCAACATGGATGTACGCAGCACCAAATATCCAAATGAAGTAACTCTGCAAAGTCAACCAAGTGACTAGTATAGAAAGATGAGAAGACAGGTTTCTTGAGCAAGGGGGACAAGTTCAGTTCACATTTCCTCCTGCCACAGACCAGAATGCTGAGAACTTAGATACAGTATCAATCAAAGCCCACAGCACAAACGCTGTTTGTGGCCGGAATGTAAATGCTGCCGGCTGAAAGCCTGTGCATGCATTAGACGTTCAAAGGGAAAGGTGAGATCAAGAGTGCTTCCACCTCTCACAAAAATCCATGAATGACCTTTGAGTCCCACGCCAGACCTGCCCATCTCAGCACTGACCTCTGCAAGCAGGCAGGTTCGATACACAAAGTGAGCCACGGTACGTGGGGGCTGCTGTATGTGCAAATGCAAAATCTAACATTTAAAAGTGAGTGTGAGGGATTTGAAAGTTTACACTGAGGTGTGTTTGAAGACCGTTAAAAAGAACTCTGCCCGTTGTTTCAGAGAATTTAGGCCCGTTTAGATCTGTTGTAGAAATATTTTTTCAAGGTTGGCTCAAGGAATGCCATTCTTCATATGAATGAATAAATGCGGCCCATCCACGGTTTTCTGGACTACATGGAGGGCGGAGGTGTCCGTAAGCATAATATTTTTTACTGTGGTGCTGTACTGTGTACCGCAGTAACACTTTTATACCCTAATGTGATGTGTAATGGGTAATAAAATGAAATAAAGTCATTGCTGTAACTGAAACACTCGCACAGTGCAGTGAATTACAAGCAGAAAGCAGCGAACAAGGCGCCGCTACAAGGGGCCTAGGGGGCGCTATTCTGCCTTCATCACGAGCAATGGAGACGATTGGACGGATCTTTACTGAGACACGGCGTCAGCATTGTTCAAAACCTTATTCTTTCTCCAAAAAAGTGAAAAAATAATTCCCTTATGCTTAAAAATACATTTTTATAACATCTACATTTGTTTTTCCTCTAATGCTTCAGCAATAAAATCTAAACTTGTCAAAATCAAGGTCGCAAGGTTGGACTGCACACAAAAGGTGTATGCAAAGTTTTGTTTATTCTTTATCTATTCTTATTTAGTTTATTCTTCATCTGATCCCAGAAAATATGTGCATCATTTTGCTGCTGCTTGAGGTTTCACCTGCACTTCGGCTGCCACCATCTATCCTCGGGACTTAATTACTCCCAAATTGTTGAGAAGATGATGCCCGACGCCTCATTACCTGTCGGGGTCTGAATGCGTGGATGTGCTTGTCATCGAACCAATGAGAATTGCGAGTTACGCGGCGTAGGGTGAGAAGCAGGAGGACGGGCCAAGGGGGCGGTGCGAGGTTCCAGCCTGTTACAGTCGGGTCGATATAAAACCTCATTATTGGGGTGTCATAGAGAATTTGTGCACTTTCTGCTCCATCTAGCAGCAATTTTGCAGAATAAGCACCACTCTCATTTGCCCATGTTAGGCATTTTATTAGACAAAAGGGAGTGAGACAGGAATCTATAGAATCGGATTCCTGGTTTTGCCCCAGCACCGCCATCCTGCGATGTATGCTGAAGGGTTGGCCAAAAGCTCAGCACACCAAGCTTAACTACGCTTTTCGCCCCGGCTTCTGTTAAACACCACTTCCTTTGAAAGAGATCGAAATATTGGTGAAAAATGCCGAAACAATTTATCACTTTTTCCTTGTTTTGGTAACAGCGCAAAGTATAATCTGGAGAAAAGGCATCCAGCAAAGGAGCTTTTTTCTCTTTTATGCAGTGTGCAAATTGAATGTTGGTTAAAGAGACGCCTTTCTGCCTGCTTAGAGTGCCGCTCCTCCGGCGCGCTTTTCCCCGGCTGCTCCTCCGCGAGGTGCGAGGCCGACCCCTGCGCTTTCCAGCACGACACGGTAATTTCATGTCTGAGCAAGAGGCTCCAAAGAAAGTAATTGAAAAATCCATGAATAACATCTTTGAATGTGAAATATGGGTCTATAAGACAGTATTGAGGAACAATTACCGAACAGAACAGAAAAGGCTGGGGGGGAAGGGGTGTAAAAAAAAAAAAAAAAAAAAAATCACAGAAAAGCATGTTGCGATAAAAGCCAAACATGCAGAAAGCAAACAGGAAAGGTCAATACAAAGCCGAGCTATAATTATGAACTGAAAATTGGCCAACAACCCGTTAATTAGACCACAGACAAATTTCCTTTCTGTCCCGATGGTTCTGCTGGTGACCAGCATATTAATCTTGGAAGAGAGTCTTTGAGGGCGGGTGGCTGGGGGGAGTGAAGGCTGGGATCTGTTTGTTGAGTTTTTTTTGCACATTCGCCCCATTCTTGCGATTCCGTGGCTGCTCCTCATCTTGGGGGGGGGGGTGGAGGAGAGGTAGCAGCCACTGGGAAGCAGCAAACTGGAGCGAACCAGTCAGCCCACGTTGGCCTTCTCAGTCGGTCGGCACGATGACAGCATCCCGCAATGTGGCGCATTTGGTCCCGGGAAGGGCCCCGCTGTTGTACCCGCGAGGGAGCGCTGGCCCCCAGTTTATTTCTTTTTGTGCAGCACTCATCCCAACAGGTTGCCTTCGAGTAGGTAGCAGAATGATACTGGTAAAACACACGTGCGATGGTTAGCGGCCATCGCAGTTGACAGACGGAGGAGAGGAAATCAGACTGCCGAGTTGGCGAAGCTGGAAACAGAAGATGAAGGGTGCTATGTTAGCGCTACACATTTAGGGGGAAAAGTGTGATGACTGAGCGATGAGCTGATTTTGAATTTACATTTTTGTCCAGAGCAACATGCAGTGGTTATTTATTATATTTATAAAATATTTATTGTACGGTTTATTTAGGTAACACCTTTGCCCAAGACAACCTCCAGTGGCAGAGTCGCACTAAACGCTGAACTCTCAACAATCTTTGCCCACCTACGCACCACAACCATGTAGCACAAATACATTCAAACACACTATGGCCAATTTAGAGTCAACAGTTTGCCCGAAGCACATTTTTGGGCAGTGGGAGGTAACCAGAGCTCCTGGTTAAGAAGCACTCACAAACACAGGGAAAGCATGCATCGCTGACAGAGCGGAGATGGAGTTCACATCCAGCCGCACTGTCCTGGAGCTGTGAGGCACAGCGCTACCAGGTGCACCGCCACACTGCCCACCTTTGGTTAGATGGTCACCCAGACATGCTTTGTTTGATCAGCAGGTTCAACAGTACTAGCAGTCAATGTTTGTAGGACCCAACCCAGTGAAGTCCAGGGGATTGAGATGGGAAAGAACTGGTTGAACTGGTACGAATATAGGGTAATGCAAGAATAACTGAACACTTTGTTGTTTTGCATTAGTAATCCTGTGCATTTTGCACCAAATTTATGCGATGTGTGTGGGGAAACAATGGACAAAGGAAACTTTTGTAACTTTCACTGTTTATGCTTTGAGGCAAAAATGTTGATCGACAAGTTTATTGACTGATACAGAACAAAGCACCTTTATTTGGCTTCCTAAATCTTAGTGTAAACCTATTAAAAATGCTATGTGGTAGCTCACGCTGAAAAAAAAAAACTAACGTGTTGTAAATTATAAGGTTTAAATACCTGTCTGCTTTCTGTTAAGTTCAGGTGTTTACCTGTTTTTTAGGGATTTGAAAAATGTGGTCGCTCTTCTATACGTAGCGGTCTTGACTATGAGGAAACGGTTGTGTAGTTCTGTCCATATAGTAGTTTGACGTCCCCCCCCAGTCACGGCTACCATATTTGACAGCTAGGCGTCAGAACAAAGTGCTTTACAGCTCCCCGTGAGCTCACTCTGACATCTGCACATGACCTCTGGCGCTCTATGATAAATGGCCAAAGAGGCACTTCTCCTTTGCTGAGGCCTCACCCCTCTGCTGTCTGCTCCTGTTCTGCCTGCCACGCGTGGATCTACAGAATCTCGAACCTCCAGCCTGCAGCACCTCCCCACCTTCTTACGTCCAGATATTGGCAAAAAAATGCCTCATGCTGTCGGAAATAAGGATGGCTTCTAAAACGGCCCTATTATCGAAAATCCTGCTCTCTCCTGACATTTATATTTTTATGCTTAAATATACGCGCGCCGCGTCCACCTGAACAAGAGTAGGCGTGAGCTAGATGTTCATCTGTGGTGAGCGGATCAATCGGTCCCATCCAGAAGTCCAGTGCGTTCGTGCACAGAGCTGTAGGCCCCAAATCCAAACTCTTCGGACCTCCCTGTATAGCAGAAGGAGGACTGCTGTCTGGATGGGGTCTCGTGAGCAAAGTTTTCCCAAAAACAACAGCCCCTTTTGTCTGTTGATATCAGCCATCGTAAGCCCAGGCATACAGTCGAACCCAGCGCCGCCGCTCTCCCCTCTTTTTATATTAGTGACTGCAGGGATTGAGGCTCCTGCCATAATTGGATTCTTGTAAGTGGGATGGAGAAGCTAAACAACCAGACTGCTGTTTGTTTATACCTTCTTTCATACATCGGTAACGTGCCGGGACTCCTCAAGCTGACTGGGACCTGTTTCTCAGCTTGCCAGGCGTAATTGGTTATTTATTCCCAGCATATGCCCCAGTTGTGCCTCTATCCAGCTATTCAAGATTAACTCAGCTTTAATTAGAGTTTCTGAGTCGCGGTTGAGTCCTGCAAGTGGGTCTTTCAAGAGACGTGCCTTTCGCTCCAAACCGGGAGCCTTTGTTTCAGCTGCCTGCTTTTTGTCTAGCACGCGTTCGGGTTTCCAAGCGCTTTTCCTTTCAGATTTCCCCAATTCGTGTTGGGTCACAAGCGAGCAAAAGAAGTCGCCCCGATACTGTCACGCCGCCCAGTAAAACCCCTCCGTAACTCCCGCGAGAGGAGTCCGAAACATTTGTACGGGCAAAATGCGGGGTGGCTTTACTGCGAGGTTCACGAAGAACAATTTATTCTGTCGGTCTTCCGATGTAAAGAAAAAGGAAAGGAGTTTCAGTTTGTTAAGCTTGTAGAAAATGGGCCAGTTGCTGCAAAGAAAATGTCCACGTGACATATACTGTATGTACCAACAGAATAATAACACTGTGGTGGGAGTGCTACCACAGTAGGGGTCAGGAGAACAGACTGCTTTGTTTCTGCGCAACAGGTTTAAACACCTGCACTCACAGATCACGGCAACAGCCCGCCTCAAAGCTCCTGAACATGGTGAACAGAGAGGGTCAACAATTCATCTATATCTCCCGAAAATGTTTAGACACGACTATTTACTTATATGCAGCAGTGCATTGTGGGAGAGCCACAGATCTCCCTGCTGCTGCTACAACACTAGCGATAGTAATAGAAAATTGCAGATCATTTTCGGTAAATCCTGTGCATTCGTTGCCTTCGGAAGAAGGTGCCGGTGATCGGAGAAGTAGCAGGAGTACGGGAGCCGATTGTCGGTGGCATTAAAAGCAAACTACTGCAGCCTGGCGAGGTTTTACTGCATGTAAAAGAAGTCTGAATTCACCCCTGTTGAGCTGGACCCTTCAACATCACACTGGTGAGGCAGAATGCCTAAGAACCCGTGCCGCACAGCTGGATGCTGTCCTTGAGCACCACCTGCCGCACACCTCCGTGTTCCTAATGACTGCATAGATCGGTAACCATTTGAGATTACATAACTATAAAATTGGGTATTGCTCACAAAAAAAAAAAACACCATTTTGTTACTCTTGTGCATTCGGTGGAAGGTGTTGAGATGTAAGGAATTAAAGAGCTGTTAGTCATCGTCACATCATTGTGAAACCTTTGCAGTTCCCCTAGTTTTCTTTTCATTTCCTAACTTAATGCAGCTCTTGTAGAATAGCCCTTTCTAGGTCTCACTTCAGTTTAGCCCTATATTGTATATTTTGCATTTATGTTTTGTCTGTAAATACAATAAAGTAGGTTTGCGGCAATCTGTCGGTGCCAACCGGTTGAATAGATGCCCGTACTTGTCTGGTCTTTGGCTAAATCGGCCTTACGATACACATCTGTTTCCGAGATCACGAGAGAAATTCTTCTAAGCAGAGTTCACTTTTATTAGTGTAAGACCAAGTGCAGTTTAATGAAATAAGTGCGTAATTTCCCACTGGTATGCTGTAATGTGTCTGGGCGATGGCCTGGAATCCTGATTAACATTCTGGAGCTCATGGCCGTGGAGCTCAGGCTTATTCTCTTCTAGAGCTCCATGTTCCTTGCTTTCGCAGCTGCTCATTGTAATATTCGTGACCTACAGCTTGTAATAATCTACGCTTACAGCTTGTTCCACCCCGATACTTGAATTTTTTTTTCCATCTTGGTCCAGAGCATTTTTCCCGCTGATGCGGCAGTTTTCACTTTGCGAGCAGGATCGTGTTTTCTTGTAGCGCAAGGGCCTCGTTCTGTACACGCGCCGGTTCGTTCTACAAGCAGAACCGTTCTCCCCTGTACGAATGAATAAACATCGAGCCTTGCCGTCAGCTAGCACCGGGAGAGTTGTCCATGTGCAGACTAAGCTGGGCATTTCCCATCACGGGGGACGAGGTTTTGATGTTTTGCGTGTTTGTGTGTAGGTGCGGGCTGCATAGTTCTCCACAGACAAACCTAACTTTCTGTGTCAGAGGGATAGAAAGGAAGAGAAAACAGAGCAATTCGATTTTGGTTTCACTTAAGGTCACTGGGAGAAATGGGAAAGCAGTTATTTTTGGGATTTCGCCGAAGTAGTCTGTCGTTGAAGGCTTGTGTGTAAGGAAACCCCACGATCGGCACCGATAGTCGAGGAGTCTATCGCCTTTGTCAACAGTCTTCAAAGATTCCGCACTGACAGGACTTGAGGTTGACGTGTCAGATGTTAAGGCTGTCAAGATGTGAGTTATTGCTGCGAGCATTATTGTGGTGCATTGGCACTGGCAGTAAACAACGTTGGTACCTGTTGGCAGATCTCAGATGTTTTGACTGCGACTGGCGCGAAAGGTGTGGTGACGGCGGGTTTTTGTGACAAACCTGGGGAGAATGGTGTCAGCGAGTCATTTGTCCCCTCGCACAATTTGGCACGAGGGAATTCTCGCGCGGCAGTTTGCATCTCGCGGTACTCTGATGCTAGACGTCTCCGCGCTTGAGCTCTCGAGCGGAATACGGACCATTAGTTGACATCTCTCACACCTACCGAGGCTTTTGTGGGCTTCCCCATTACCACCATTCCGGCTTGTTAAATTCTTGCTAAATGGCAAAATAACCGCACGATTGGTGTCCTCTGTTGCGGCGTTGACAGAGCATTTATCACCTTTTGGATGTGAATTAATGGATGAGCTTTGCTTGTGTAGACATGTCATCTGCAGTTGTTAAGCACGAATATGTTTAGGCCTTCCACGCTCAGCAGATACGTACCTTTAGATCCTTCAGATGTTTCAGATTCCGTCAGATTATTTCTGCCCTGTTGGATATTATATCACCTTAGACGTGAGAAGTCAGGCTTCCGGCAGTTTCTAAACTGAGATCTAAACAGAGCGGCGCGCTCTTCCGATCCAAACGGCTGTCCTACATTCGGAGGCAGTGGGCTTGACCCTGTGGAATCGTCCGCTCTGTTGTCTCTCTTCTGTGGACCCCACGAGAGTCAGGAATTCTCAGACGGTGCATGAACCGACCCGAGATTAACTTATTTGGGACACACGGGCTTCTCGCATCGAATTCCTCACCTTGTTTCCTGTCTTCTTGGCGCTTGGGAGGACTGGGCAAGACACAGTGTGGAAATCCATCTGCCTGGGCCAAGGAGGGGAGGAGGAAGCACCCCAGGGCTCTCCTCGCTTCTATTCTGTGCACGTACATTTTAATGTCCTCAGTAGTTTCAATGCCTGGCCGTAACGTTTAATATGTAGGATAAATTCCTTTGCCATATTTATACCCACTGCTTACCAGGCAGCGCACACCCCCAGTTCCCAGCCCTCTGCAACCCACCCTGCAGCGGGGCGATATTGAGGCAAGCGATGGAATGAGATGGCCTCCCTTTCACAGAAAGTCATTAACCCTCCCCGTGCCCCCGTCCCTGGCCCTGGCGAAATCCCCCCGCGGTGCGTGCTGCGATGCGCCACGAGGCCTGCCCGCTCCCCTGGTTTTATTGCCCTCATCTCTGTGTCAGCCCTGATGGATTCCACGGGGCGCAAAGGGCCGTCTCCAGGGCACCTGACCAGGCCACCGCTGCCTCCGTGGCTGCCTCCGCCTCCACACACAAAGCCTCATGGGAACGTGGCAACGGCTCATAGCTGCTTTCCTTACTTCTTACTTTAACATCTCTCTCCATGAAACATGCACGTAAGTTTGTAACGTTAAGGAACTGGTATTTAATGCATTGGACGTTTTATTTAATTTATTTTTTTTTAAACATACGTGCATGCTATTATTGTTTGTATAATCTTATATGTAAAAAAAAAAAAAAAAAATTATCGTACTTATTTCAAGGGAAAATGGCCGCAGTATAAAATTGTGATCAAGCGTAAGTTTCGCTGCTTTCAATGCCGAGCACATTGACAAGTTGTAAAACTTCTCAGCGGCAACGGGGCGTTAGTTATGCTGCAGTGTTGTGAGAGTTTGTTCCGGACTGTTGTGTGCGCCGGATCCACAGCAGGACCTTGCCTTGGGGTTGCCTGGAGAGGGGCTGACTCCCATGGAACACCGGCCTAAAAGGTTCCCTAAAAACCGAGGGAGAGGCTCATCCACTAATGGTTATGAAGACTCCTGCGTAGCGCTTTCTTGCAAAACAAGGAAAAAATAAAGCTCCTTCCATGAATTATTAACTGAGGTCCAATGAGGAGAGGGACGCAGGGTAAACAGCCAACTTGTCCCGGTAACAAATCCACCTCTGTCGCTGGGCTGCCCCACTTTCCCCGGTCTCCTATGTGCGTGAATGTCATTTTGATAAGAGTCCCCCCAACCCCTGCCCTTGCTTATTTTTTGGTGACATGGCGGAGCAGGCGGGGTGTTGAAGGCCAAGCGACTATTGCGTCGGTACGAACATCAGAACAACCGGTGCCTGGAGCTAACTCTAGTTTATCTGTAATTGCATTGCCATTAAGGCAGAATATTTGATGGAGGCGGGGGGAATATCTGCCCCGCTGCCGGAACTTCAAAGGCTCCCCAGCCGACGTCTGCGAGGGCCCCTCGGTTCCATTTTAGCTGAGGCGCGGCCGTCTGAGAGCCAAGGTCAGTCCTCATTACTGGTATCGCTGTGTACCCTGCCGCTCCCTCCTCTGCCCTTGTTTCAGTGGCATAAGCACGACGCCGAGATTGGGGCTCGACGGTTCTTTCTCATTAGAAGAAGCAGAGATAAAGTGGAAATATTCGTGGCCGTAACAAAACTGGGCTGTGACAGACGGGCCACGATTTTCCACGTTTCCCGAACGCGCTCGAGGCGCCGGCGAGAGGGGCGCTCGAAACCGCTTGACCGAAACGTATGACTCGGCAGGTCGCGTGAGCCACCGGCCTGGCGAGACGTTCCTCCGCATCTTTTGTTTGACGCTCATATTCAGCTCATGCACTGCAAACACTGTGCCAACCACTTAGCTTTTGACTGTGAAATCTCTTTTGTCTGAGCAATCTGGACCCCAAGGAGCAAAGACAAAAGAAGCTAAAACGTAGGCTTTAGATGCGCCGGATAAAAAGATGTATTGTTTATTTGGGCTGAAAAGGAAGCCGGTTGTTGGAATTATTATTGCTAATGGAGCATTGTTTCTGGCTCTGCGAAAAGCGTCACGGGGGGAGGTGAGACGAAACCCACCGCTTGACTCCTTTTGCCCTTTTTACTTGTTAAAATGATTAAGGGTGCCCAAAAATAGAAGAGTTGTCCATTCCGCTGATGGAGAGCCCGGCACCAGACGCCTCGTGGTCCGGGCTGATGACATCATCACTTTTATCCTAATTAGTCCTTTGGGCGACTGCCACCGGATGCGGAACCACGTCTTCTCAGAAGACCCCCAAAGCGCACGCGAGCATCACTTTCCTGTCCCGTGCAGAGAACCTCGTCGCGCACTTTCGTCGCTGAGGTTTGCCAGCGAGTGGGAAGGGGGTCCGAACGTGAGAAACCCTTTTAATATTAATTCATTTACTTTTTGGGGATCTGTGCTGCTTCTCTGTGACAGCTGCGTTTCATTTTTTCTTTTCTTTTTTTTCCGCTTGCTTTTGTCTGATATCCTTTGTTGTGGGATAAACAGGGAACTTGTGGAAATTCAATTAGTTTAGTGTTTGGAGAATCGTTGCACGGGGTGGGGGCCGGGGGTGTCGGCATGATCTCTCGTGCCCTTGTTTCCAACTCAGCCCGTGGAATTTCTCATTTATTTGCGAAAGCTGCGTTCTCCTCTGTTAATTCCAGAAAGAGAGCTCAAACATGGCCGTAGTCTTAAAACTCAACAGTTGACTTTGTTGTGCATCCTCTATAGATGTTTATTAATATATTCAAATAAAGGGACGGAACAGTGACACGCGGCAGGACTTAATGAAAGTTTGCCCTTGACGTATTTGTAAAAAGCCCTGGCGGTTGTTATAAGTTTTTTTACATCTCTCTAGACCTTCACGCGTCCAGACATTTTGTGAGCTGCACGGACAGAGGCGGTGCTTCTTTGCAGTTTACCGAATAACAGCTGAAGCCGTGTCCGTCAGGCTCCGGCATCAGTAGAAATTGTGCTCCCGTTGCGGGACTTCCCTTTCACACGCGTCCCTCCCCGTCACCCCACCCCACCCGAGACCCAGATTTCACACGTTGGGCTCCCTGACAGACTGCCCAGGCAGCACATTCTGCGAGGTGACAGCTAACCAGCAGCGGAGCAGGACGTCCGAAAGCCACCGGGCTGCCGGCTCATTAGCATGGCAGGTGACGATCCAAGCGCTCCGACGGCCACGGATCCAAGCGCGATGACATCCCAGAGTGGGGTGTTGCGTGCGGCGCATGGCCCTTCTGTCTGTGGTACTTTGGGGCAGTACTTCCTACGAGTGGTGCCTCACTCCAATATCACTGCACTACTTCATTGCTGCATCACTTGCACTCATTTTGTACAACAAAATGGGGGGGGGGGGGGGGGGTTCCGTAACTGTCAAATTAGATATATGAGTAAAAAGAAAACATTAAGGTCGAGTCTTTCGTTTGCCTCGCCTGGACCCGTGACTCGTGTGGGATGTGCAGTACATGATTCATATCGGGGGACGACGAACAATGGCAGCATCGGTGGCGCTTCTGTATGAATTAATGGCTACTTGTGGGGCAACGGGAGCGGCAGGCCGCTCGCAAGTGCTGACGAAACGGCGCGCTCCACAGCATTCTTGCTGCGGCGGAATAATTTTGCATTCTCCCATACTTGGTTGTTTTTGTTGAGGCGTCTTTTTTTTTTCCGTGGTGCTCTCAGTATTTATGTCCCTTCTAAAACAGGTTGATGGAGACGGGAGGTGGGGGTTTGTCTATGCAGCTTTTCTCCAACCCCTATCAATATGGATGACTCCCATTCATTGCACTCAGGGCAGCCCGGAGTGGCAAGCCTTGCGTGTGCTCTTAATTTTTTCATGCATATTATGTATTTATACTGCAAGCCTATGATTCACTGTGATCAAATGGAGTGGTTCTGGGTTACGATCGGCGAGTAACTCCAGCACAGAGCTGGGCCGCGCCTTTTCCGCATCCCTGTGCTCCCTGTCTCTTTTCCCCTTTCCATTTCTCATATTCACTCTTTGATTCCCCCTGACTGTTGCCATTTTCCTCTCCGTCCTCTGTCCCCGTCCTCCCTGCGTGATGATGTTTGCTCTCCTTGGCTCAGTGTACTGTCCAGGAATGAAATGAGCAGATTTCAAGGTGAGAAGGTGGCCCCCCTGGGCTTTTGTGATTTCGTTACGTGACCGATGTCGGCGCTCTGTCCGCCCCCTGCCAGCTCACTCTGTGGGGACACCTCAAGGGTAGTGCTGGGGACACTCCCCCCCTGTATACACACACACACACACACACACACACACACACACACACACACACTATTCTCCGACTGCTCTCCCTTGTTTACCAGAGTACTTCTGCATTGTACCTACAGGGGTCCCTCTTTGAACCACTTGAGAGTCAAAGGTAGAGGAATGCTGCTGAAACTTAAGTACAGGGACATTTTACACACATTTTTTTTATTTGTTAACGCTGCTTTGCTAGCACTTTTGAAAATGATTTTATACTGTAGTCGCTTTGCTGTAGCCATTTGCTCACTGTTGATTTCCACTGGTCCCAGTCAAACCTGGGGCAGTCCAGAGTCTGTCCTGGAGTCATCGATGGTGAGACACACACACACACACACACACACACGCACACACACACACACACACAAACACACACACACTCATTTACTCATACATGCACTCACTAAGTGACCAATTCACAGAGTGACCAATTCACCTGAAACTCACGTTGTTGGACTGTGGGAGGAAACCCCGTGACAGCAGAGTGAGAATAAGCAAACTCCCCCAGACTGAGCAGGGGTTGAACATACGTTCTGTTGTGCAACACAGGTGCTGCAAGGCACCCACGCTACCTACTGCCCCTCCGTAGCAATTGAAAAATACCGCGCATCAGCAGGGCCCTCAAGGGAACTGAACTGGCGACATTTGGCTCACAACATATCGCATCTCCCTGGGTGCTGAAGATGTGAAGGTTTCACCAATTGGGTTGGAGGAGCCTACACAGAGAGAAAAGCTCAGCCAACACTTGCACACTTCCTATTTCAGGCATGCGGCCAGCTTCCCTACACCTACAGTTCCCTCCGATTCCCTCCAGCAGCAGACCAGACCTAACGCCTCATCTCCTCCGAAATTTTCAACATCGGTTCCTCGCAGATTCCTCCTTTGCTTGGAGTTCTTTTCCATGACCTCCCGTGTACAAAATGAGCGGTGCAGAAACCTCAGTTGTTCAGCCATTGAGGGAATGAGGTGCGGCGAGAGAGCGTCAGGTGATGTCAGCATTGGGAATCGCTTCACGGGCCAGCGTCCGTTAATGTGTGGACTGCAGAGGACCAGGAGGATCGGGGTGAAGGAGTGGCGCCTGTAATTGGGTACAAGGAGGAGCTGGAGAGGAGCTGCTCTT
Source organism: Heterotis niloticus (assembly GCA_018136845.1). Classification (NCBI taxonomy): domain Eukaryota; kingdom Metazoa; phylum Chordata; class Actinopteri; order Osteoglossiformes; family Osteoglossidae; genus Heterotis; species Heterotis niloticus. Next base: position 7,909,742 of record CM030892.1, on the reverse strand, counting down.
CTGCAGCGCCACACGGTGCCACGTGGGGCAAAATGAGACCGCTAACACAGCAAGGAAGGGGAGCAGCGGAAAAGATCTGCATCTGCGGCAACAGGGCTCAACTTCGGGAGACATTTCCCCCGTTTGTTTGAAAGCTTCACTTTCCGCTGAGTTTAATCAAAGTCCGAGAAAAGTATAAAACTGTCATGAAGGGGATAGAAGGGGACAAAAGTAAAATTAAAAAGGATTGTCGGGGAACGAGTGTTTCTCCGAGGTCGGTTTGTAAGCATCCCGATGTTTTATGCCTGGAACTCGGCTTGCTTGCATTATTGAAAGGAATCCTATAAAAGATCCTCAGTGTTGTTGAAGGAAGTGGTGCAGGGGCAAAATGTACAGCATCATTTTATTTAACTGCTTAGCACTGCATTATTACATTCTTTGAAAACTGTTCAGGGGCAAAATCCAATGGGTTAAAAAGGACATCACCAGCGCACTGGCATTTTCCCATATCCACCTGACACTTAAATCTGGGTCTAGAGCCTTAGCTGCTATGTTAGCCGCCGCCTCTGGGCTACCTTAATGGCACTTGGGTTCATTTGCACTCCAGGGCCATTTGTGCTTTTATTTAGATGGTGGCAATGTTAATAAAACAAGTCAGGGCCCCTCCCAGAGCAGTAACACCCCCCGCAGTGTCAATATTAATGAGGGTCACCTCACCTCGCCGCCCGCCGCCATCCTCGCACCGTCCTCGCTCATTTATTTGGAAAGACACAGCATTGCCTTCACTTTTACGTTTACGTGCTCGCGAATGAACTCTCTCTCTCGTTTCCTGGCACCGACGTGTCCGGTTTTTAGCGCAGCCGCAGCTTTAAGTGGCCTTTTCAGGCAGGCGAAGAGCAGCACCCTTATCTGTCCTCATCGTGATATTGGGGTCACCGCCGCGCGGATGGGATAATCTTACACCGCTCATGCCTCGTGCAGCGAGGAATCCTCGAGGATTTGCTCTCACATTACCTACCCCCCCCAAGCCCCTCCCACCCTGAGCTGTGGGATGGAGCGCGCTGTAGCCCGTCTGTTTATAGGTGTATTGAGATCAGTTGCACCCCTGAGGGTTCATAACAGACAAATTAACTGTGGAAAAGAAATTATCACCTGCTGACTGAGTTTTATGCTCCTCCCCACTCCTACGTTGTGCCCCCAGCAGCTCTGTGCCAGACATAAAGAGCCCATCGAGGGGTAACTCACTCCCCGGTATTCTCTGTCTGCCCACAGAAGCTTGGGCTCCTGTTTAATGGCGCAGAAGCAGATAAGCTGGTCAGCTGGAAAAGATTAGGAAAGCAGAAGGTGACAAAAAGCTGGAATGAAAAGCTTAAGCAGAACAACTGAGAATCGGCGTCGCCTTCTCTTCTGCTCCTTTGGCCGTCACTCAGTAGCCAGTAAAAGGCTGACTGATGTCAGAACCATATGGAAAACAGCCATTTGCTTAGCTGACGTACGTTTATGGAAGGATAAGTTTGGGGATCCTTGTAATATTTACATCTTTTGTGTGAGCCTGAATTACAGTTACGGCCACTTCAAGAGAATATGGTCCGGCTGTTCGGGCAGACTGCCAGTCAGATGTGCACTTAAAAAAAAAAAAACATATTCCTTAAAATGTTTTTTTTTTTTTTTCTTCTCTAAACATGTTTTATTTCTCGTTCCAGAATTTGTGGTCACAACTCACTCTGGTGGCGTTCTGAGATTTTAGCTCTCAGTGGCCATGAATTTTAAGCCTGATTTGAATACTAAAATATGCCGAACTGTAAATCAGACCCAATTTAGGGAGCTTATACGCAGCAAAGGGAAGATGAATTTTTGCATGGCCTCTGCAGCCAGCCGAGCCGGAGCACGAGGTTAACCACGGACTCAAAGACGAATCTGACACGCGAACGGCCTCCTCGTCCCCCCCCACCCGGAGGAGTCCAGAGCCGAGCGGCTTCCGGCCAAAGTCATTCCTTATGCGGCGCCCATTTTCTCTATGATTTAGCGAAACAACTCCTCAAGCCGCCGAGCTGTCCTGGAGCTGCCGCGTTCTCGGCCTGCATTAATCCTGTGTCTTTCCCCTCATCATCTCAAGAGTTATGTGACTTTAGGTGCACGGCGCATTGTGTCTAAATACAGTCTGTACCTGGGACGCTTGGTTTTTTGCCAGATGCTGCAGGTTCCCGAATTCATAAACTTGAGTAATGACGGAGGGGTACGAACCCATGTTGACAGCTCCTTTTGGAGCCAAGTCTCCGAAGTAATTAAACGTTGCTTCCTTCCTCTCGTGGAGTCGGAATCACCTTGGTCTTGTTTTTTATCCCCTAGTTCATTAGCGTTTTTAAAGAATAATTAACAAGCCCTTAAAATGGGTTTTATGGCTCACCTGCTGTCCCTGGTATAATTTTTGTGATTGCGCAGCAAGGACTGCCGAGGAACACCGGCGTTAAAGGCCGCCACGGAAAAGGAGGTGGAGGAGCAGTTTAACTCTCCGGCTTGGCCTGCCTCCTCTCCAACTGCTGATTCCTTTCCATAAACTGCACCCAGATGAGAATCTCGAGATGAAATTTTAAGAGCACGCGGACCGTGCGGGATGGGAGGAAAGAGGGAAGCCCAGAGCCGCAAGGAAGCATTCAAAGTCGGACGGAACGAAGGCGCGGGCCGAGATACTGAGCGACGCCGGCGGCGGAGCTTGAAGTAAAGCGGTCCTTCTTCCGCTCGCGCCCCTCCCCGCCGTCGCTATCGGCCCCTATCGATATTCCCGAGTGACATCCAGAGGCCACTGATAGCGTGGCAACATATGCACCACGTTTGACACGTAGATGCAGGTTAAATGCTATCGTCCACCAGGAGACCCGACGAAGCAGTACTGGTAAATTGAGGAGCAGCGGGGTGCCCCGATGGATCTGATTTCGCCGCTCATTCTGTCAGTCGAGCATCATCCACCCTGCTTATCTGCCAGATGAATTAACACACAGACAGAGGCGGGTAGCGGCGGCAGGGAGAGCGCAGATTCAGACCTCTGAAAAGAAAAGACAGGTTGACACAGATGGTTGCTTTATTGATTCTTCCTGACACTGGGAGGGGCAGATCCCAACAACACCTTCAGCCTCAGATCAGTGTAGGAGTGACAGGTGAACGCAGCAAACTCAGTGGCTTGTTGCTCACAATTTTATGTTTTAGACTCGCCGTGGACCTTTGGACCTCTGAATCCCACCCACGCTCGCTCATATTGCTGATACGCCGGGGCTCGACTCTTTCTTTAGGGCCGTACCGAAGGCTCAGAAAATAAGACGACTGTACAGCAGTTCCCAGGTTCCCCTTAGAGTTGTTTCCAGCCAGGGGAGATTCTCGCAGATGAAGCGTCTGCCAAAAAACATCTGGACACTCGAATATCATCGGAGAGATTTTTCGTACGAGTCCCGGACTTTTGGGATGGTCCTAAGATCTGAAGTTGACGTGGCAAAACCAAGCTGTCTGTTTGCAGCTCCCCTCCTAGGATACCGAGTCGGCTGGTTGGACCGGACATATGTTTGCAAAGGAGAGCGTGCTCCGATCACTCCCTCCGCACTGTTCCCACAACCTCGGAGCCAACTCTAGGAGTGTATTTATAGCCGTGATTCACCTCCTTCTCGTGATGTGGCAAGTCTGTGACAGAGGCACCGCTCGCTACCCGGTCTCGTCCACGAGGTCTAACAAGGCTGCGTGGAATCCAGGTCCGGCTTCAGTCAGGCCTATTACTGCGCTAATGGGAGTTGGGTTTTGCCTGACTGCACAGCCGCCGCGGTGCACGGGATGTCACCTCCTTTCCTCCTAATGCGAGGTCAGCTTATAGCTGGGGTCCCCAAAAAAGGAAGAGACACAGGGCGTCCGCAGGAAGTGTCGGTAATTTAATTCCCGTCTCTTGATACACATTAAGCCCGACCAGGAGACAAGATAAAGCTCTCCTCGCTGCGCGAGGGGTCTCTGTGCTCTAAGGGGAAGGGGCTGTCGCCGGGTTCCTGCAGGGCTTCTCGCCTTGGCGAGCAGCCGTAAACGTAGGCCGCAAGCCCCCCCCGGGACCCCGGCCGAGTTAGCGGCGTCGTGCAGAGAGCAAGAGGAAAGTGACAGTGGCACCCCGCCCCCGCCCCCCATTAGGAGGTTTGGAACTGCGAGGATTACGCTCGCAAAGACAAGGAGGTGGAAGAGGAGCCCTTGGCTCCCGATGTGCCGAAACAAAATTGGAACGAGCGGGGAGGAAGACGCCGCAATGTATTTAAGGATCTCCTTTGCATATTTAAGCTGTTCATTTTTTGAGCGTGCAGGATTGTTAAATCTCTTTACAAGCAAATGGATTGTCTGAATTGCAAACATTAAAAATAAACTAATTAGGCAGGCTTATGTACTATTTGCTTTTCATAAGACGTCAGGATGGAAAGAAAAGTAATCTAAGAGAGTCCAGAATGCGCGTTTTTGCCGGATTTTATGCTCGCTGCCGAGACGTTTGTGCCTCACCTGATACTGTAGGCAGACGCGAACAATGTTTATCGATGCTGCAGCATCTTCCTGCGATCGGCCAGTTACCAGAGATTTAATGCCGCGTGGTATCAAGATTACCCGAAGGCTGGAATGCTTCGTGCGCATCAGTGCAGGTGGTTTTTTTCCCTCTTGCTTCATGTACGTGGAGGGTGTGAATAATTTAATTCTGATGCCGGGACGCTGCCTTTGTTGGGAACGTATGTGACCGTGGTGTTGTGTTGCATTACTCGGACGCTCAGTGCCATCACGTGGAATCTGAAAGACACCCCACGTGCTTTTAAATATAATACATTCCTCACACGGATAGGAAAATCTCATCATCGTCATCGTCGCCATCATAACATCGGCGTCACGGTGGTCTGGAACCTAACCTGGAATCGTTGGGCTCTAGGCTGGGAGTCCACATCACGCGGTGGCTCCATACACACACCTCAGGTGAACATTTCAGCAGAAACGTGTGTCTTTTCACTGTGGGAGGAAACCAGAGCAGCCAGAGTAAATCCACGCAGCCACAGGGAGAACATGCAGAGTCCACGCAGACAGAGCTGGATTTGGACCCGCAACACAACAGCCCTGGTACCATGATACACCAGCGCTACCCACTGCACCCGGGTGCCGCCCTTTTCTCCAACATCCAGGCCACATATTGCACATCACATCGGCACCGGCCCGGCCACACACCGTGATTTCCTGCTAGAAGTTGGGTCCGTAGCTTCTGAGGGCAATGGCAAAAGTCTGTCACAGAGGCCAGCAGAGCATGAAGGTGCGTTTCTACCCTATGATTCCTCTTCTATCACGTGTGACATGGAAGGCTGTCGACCACCTTCAGGACAGTGAGTAATAACCAAAGCTAAAAGGGTTGTCAGAGCACAGAGGGGAGGGATGTGGGAAAAGGAATAAGAAGAGAGGAACAAAGACTGATGAGAGAGAACAATCCAGATGCTGTCAGAAGAGATTCATTTCAGAACCTTCTGATACTTTTACTGTTTTTTCATGCTTATATTAATCTTTTATCGGCCCCATATTTTTCTTTTAGGTCAAAACAATCAAAGGATCATTCATCAGAAATTTTATTTGCTCCCGGGAACTATCGGTGGAAGGGATGCTAAAATAGTCCAATTTTTTTTCACCAATTTTAAATGCATTACCACTCTTGGTCACATGAGCTCATTTAAGCCAGCCTGGTAGACTGTGATGGGAAAAGAAACTCGACTCCCTCTTTTCAAATATTTGGCACGTGACTGAGCCAAATTGGTTGATATTTTTTTGGAAAATGGGCAGAGGACTTCTTCTTCCCTTGGCAGCGGTGGTGTCAAGGTGTTGTTGAGGAATAAAAATCAGAGATGCATACGTTCAGAGGACAGCAGGCCTGTTTTTGTGATGCTCTTTTGTCCGTGCACCATCCAGGTGCTTCAAGTACCTGCACCTCAAGGCTTTGAAACAAAAGTTTAGAATTTTGTCTTCTTCTGCTCAAGTAAAATAGGCTACCATTTGCAAGCACAGTATGTGGCTTAAACAATGTTTTGCTTTTGTTTAACTCCTTCATACTTGGAAACCCATGGAAAGTAGGCGTTACGGTGTTTTCACCAGCCTCTGGTTGGATCGTCCATAAGAGTGTGAAGGACTTTACTGCTCAAAGGTGGGAAGATAAATCTATAACAGAACGCTAAGACTGCAGGTTTCCGTTAAGGTCTTCAGTAATAATCATGATGTTGAACATCGGAGGGTGCGGTGCTGCAGATCAGAGCACATCTGGTACTGTGTTCGCAGATGGTCCCCGCCATGAGTTACCTTGGCTTTCCTTGGCTGTTCCACAGGCGCAAACCACTGAACCTGCACTGCCCATTGGCACCCTCGCTGAGTGGCAGACGGCAGAAGTGTGTGGTTTCTGCCGGCGTGCACAATTTCCCAGTTGCGAGGAACCCTGGCAGCTCTATTCCTTATATGTAAAACCACTTTCTTGTCATAACATCCTTCCAGATGTAAGTCCAACCTACTGGGAGAACGTTTGGCATTTAGAATGGGAGGGAGGCACAGCTGTGAATGTAGTGCAGCGGTTAGGAATGTGGCTGTTGGACCTTTAGGTCACTTGTTCAAGTCCCAGCAAAGTGTTTAATGTGAAATGGAACAGTAAAATGTCCAGCTGGGTAAAATTTAATTTTGGATAAGATCAGCTAGGCATAAGAGGTTTAATTATGCCAATTTTTCTGTTCCTGCAGACAGGAATACCCCTCATTGCAATAATCACGTGACTGTGAATGTGTGTGCTTGTGTGTGTGTGTGTGTGTGTGTGTGTGTGTGTGTGTGTGTGTGTGTGTAGGTAGGCAGACAGACAGAGAAGCAAGGCTTATTAAGGTCCATCTTTGCTGGGCTCCTAAAGCAGAGGCAGCTGTTTGCTCTAATGCTTTGATATTTATTAAACCTTGGCAGCGTTTCAGAGGAAAAGAAACCACCGAGGGAGAGAAAGAGAGGCTGACATGTATTACAGAAATTATAACAGCGGTTCCGTAGGGGTCGTATTTCCTATAACTGTGTCAGAGAGCAGCAACTCCACAATTCATCCTGAAATCCAAACAAAGCAAGCTGTCTGAGGAATCACGATGCTGTAACACTAAGCTGATGTTGAAAACGTGATAACTGCCTTGCACGAGTAGAGTATATGACCTTTGTGTGTGTGTGTGTGTGTGTGTGTGTGTGTGTGTGTGAGAGAGCGAGATCAGGGGCCCTGATGCTGCTTGAATTTACCTCACATATTGATTAAAGCAAGAAGCTCCCTTCCCTGAACTGACACCTTCCTTCAGCAGCTGTCCATGTTGCTTTACCTGCTCAAGTGCACTTGGGCCACGAGGGCTTTTCTCTGAGATCCAGAAACTGCTCATCCGTGATTCTGCTCTAAAGTCGGAGCACCGACCCAACACAAACGCGGGTCCCGCCAGAGGGGCGAGCTGGCAAGGATGGAGAATGAAGATACAGTAGAATGTTTACAGCGTTTCACGTCAGCTCAGTTAAAAAGGAAAAAATTACATTAGGATTTGTGTTCTGCGTGCTAACAGCCGACAAGGTGCGTAATACAAAACCGCATGTGTCCCCGTGTGTATGCGGAGTGCAAATTACTCATGTCTACATGTTTACCATAAATGCTGCTAATGTTATCTCATTTTGTCAGCTTTAGTTGCAAAGAATCCATTACATTTATTTGTACGTGTGTGCGTCACCCTTGAAATGGTGTTTTGTCAATAAGTCTCCGGTGTTTTTGCAGTCTTCTAACCCCTGTCCTCCAACCGAGGGCTGGAGACCCTGGAGAAAAGCCAATAAGGATGGGGGGGAACGATCGCTGAAACTTGAGCGAACCAACGCTGCTCAGTAAGGCGGGTCGGTTTTACCTGCAGATGAGAATGAGTAACGGAAAAAGCGGATCCCCGTCGAATAGCTCATCTGCAAGTAATGAGATGTGTCTTTTAAATGTCCTGCGCTGGCCCTAGATATGTTCACCACAAGGTGGCTGATGGGAAATATGCTTAAAATTGCACTAAATGTGCCATAGAATTTCAGCTTTAGGCTAGATGCAGTAACTGTTGTGCTCTTATTGACCATATTGACTCTGTATCTGGCGCCAAGTGTTTTTCGCTCGGAGGAGATGCACCCCCCCCCCCTTCAGAGTACACTCGCGCACGGGCGCGCGCACACACAGAGTCGTCCGCACGCTCATCTACAGGCCCGTTCACACGGAGCGCAAACTCCACAGCGGTGCACAGAGCTGGCATGTATGGTGTTGAAAATTGAAGGCTGTCCCAGGATGCTTTGTGTTTGGAACGGGGTGGAGGGGGCTAAACTGATGGAAAGCCAGATAATAGGTTTGCAGTAGCTTCACGGCTCAGTGTGTGTCCGTGCGGGGCAATTTCCAGGACGAGGCCGCGCTTGACAGGCCTGTGACAGCCTGGCTCCTTGTCTCGGCTTTTCATTTTTAATACTCTCGTGCAGTCCTCTGCACATTCGACGCCTCATATTCTTTACTTATCATTATCGCCCCAATATTTGTTTTCCGTTTAATGATACAACTGTCTGGCCTGTTGCTCCGATAAGGAAAATGAATGCAGGCAAACAGATTGTGCGCTATAACAAATCACTGCATCGTCGCTCGAACACAAGGGAATCGATTCCTTTTTTTAATTTATGGAGTGAAATTAGTTTCTTATGAGGGGAGAAAAAGCGAGGAGGACCCGTCACGCAGGCGATCGTGGCATTTCCTGCACTTTTCCCCCCCTAACGCTGCCTTTCTGTCGCCACTCCCTCTGCCATCCCTCCGCCTCCCGCTCCCTCATCTCGCCGCAATGGCGGCGCCTCCCCCGGCCGCTCCTCGCTCTCCCTCTGCGCCGGCTGGCGGTGACCTTGAAGGCTTCCCTCCGCTGTTTGTTCGGAGGCAGAAGTGGGCACTTTGTCAGGATGCAATTCTCAGAGCCACCTCCGCCCAGCCCAGGGGAACTTCTCCAGCGCTGTAGCCATTTACAGAGCTGCTGTCTGCAGCGAATGACAAATCACCGCCTCCGTACGGCCGCATAAAACAATATTTAAAGGAGGCCGCTTCATAATAGAACTGTTCCGTCGCATATGTCGGAGATTAGCCGTAATCCACCTTTATTGCATGGCGGGGATTTGGAGGTTTAGATACCTTCTTAAAATGTCCCCGTGACTGTCGTGTTGCAGACCGCAGATTTCAGAGAGCAGCAGCTGTCTTCCTATGTATAGGGTTTTGAGCAAGCATTTGACTTTAATTGTTGCTTTGATTTTATTGTCACTCCTCGTTCCCTCGAACCGTGACAAACGGCAGCGTCACCTTCTCACTTCCGACCCGATTCCCGTCAGAATGTGTCGCCGGCTTTCGAAGGGAGGAATTAATAACGATAACAGTCGCGCCAGACCGACGCTGGGATTATGTCGCGTCGGCGCTGTAATAATGATTGAGAAGATAAGTGAATCCAAGATTTGTCACCGGTCGCGTCACGGTCGCCGCCGACGTCGAGCGGATGCGAGGACCTGACATTTGGATTCGGCCGCGTCGGATGAACGCCGCAAACACATCCCACGCTGTCATCGGAGTGTTGGACTGGGCTATCGTGTCTAAAAAAACTTTTCCAACAATTACAACTTCACACTGGAAGCGACAATAGCTGAAGAATTTTGAATTCCGATGTCAGTTTTATAATATTTGACTTAAGAAAATGACGGATGGTGATGCGCTCCTCGAGTGAAGGAGGATCGTATAAAAACGCGGTGCTTTCTCTTGGGGGTACGAGGCCGCTTCGATATCCTGCTGCGGCTCCGCTTGACCTGCGGCTCACGCGGAGATTTAGTTGGAGTAACAATGTGAACCGCACGGTGTCAAATGCCAAAAGTGTGAACGGCCACAAAATGCGCTTGAAGAACGATCGTCTCCAAATAGGTCCCTGGCAGGCCATGCTTCTCCTACCCGGTTGTAAATGTAGCTCCAGGCCGTATATCAGATGTTTCGCGGAAACATTTTTAAGGCACAATCCCTGCGTCCCGGTGAAACGATCGCAAACGCCGCAATATATGTTTTAAATGGGATTTCCTGTCATAGAAACGGTTTAATTTTACTCCGTTGCGGGCCAGCTAGAGAACCGAGGACTCTCGTTCGTCTCGTTCGTGTCTTGAACATGGACACGGATGTGGCGGCGCCCCTATCGCACCAAAATCTTAATCGCTCGCTGTATTATTCCGCCATGCTGAGAGTCTGCCGTTTTCAGATGTATGGAGCTATGATCCATATACAGAAAAGTCTGCCTTTGAAAACAGGAAATCAGAGTGTGCAAAATCAACAGAGCCGTGTAAAATTCTGTTATGCCGAACTTCTCAAAGATTCTCTGACGTAAAGCGACTGCATCGGAGCAGAGATATTAATCATTCACAAACATTAGCAAGATGAATATTGAATAGGCGAGTCTTTCAAATAAACAATCGCTGTCAAATCTGCATTTGAAAGAGAATCACAAGTTCTCGTGCAGATATTCTGCCTTTGTATTTGTTATCGGATGCCTTTCGGAACCGTATGGATTCCGCGTTGACTTATTGCACTATGGTAATAACTGCAGCGGGTTTCACGAAGAAGAGAAGTAATGATTCCTGCCGTTCGGCGTTTCGCCGCGCTCGAACCAACAAGCCCTCCGGTCTATTTAAACAGCAGGACAGGTGCCGCGCACGAGAGTTCCTGCCTCGGTGCTTCTCCGTCTCCCCCCAGCACCCCCTCCCCAGGCACACCCAGCCCCCGCAGCCTCGGTAACACAGCCTCCGCGTTGCCGGGGCCTCGCGTCAGATGGCCGTCCCCAGGAGTGATGCTCATTTTGCATATGCTAATGAGCCATGTCACGCCGAGATGAAGGAAATGGGATGAAATGGCACCCTGGGCCAAGGTAGTCTTGCCTTTCATCGCGCACCGAGTCCATTAGGAAGGACTGTCCTGCAAATAATTGTTTTGCCACTGTTGTTTTCTGTTTGTTTCCATTTATTTATTAAATTCTTGCGCTTTATTATTTAGCCAAGCCGTAACAGCTGCAGGGGATTGTCTTTTCTCTGCTGCCATTTAATTTCTTTTAAAAATATGTATACGAAGGCCGGGGGAAAAAAGTACAAAGAATGTTCTTGCAAAGTACAAAGAGCTCACGCGCGCTGCTATGAATGCGCAGACGTATCGGGCGAGCACCGGGTGTTTACAGCAGTTTTCCCGCTTAAATGCGGTTATCGCCACTTTCGAAGTTTGTTAAGCAGCACGCTTGCATTCCGTGCTGGAGTCGCCCCGTCGAGCCACCGGACGGCCCGACTTCCGGGCCGCGCGCCAGCCAGCCGGGCGCTGGCCTTCGCATTCTGCGGCGGAAGCCTCGGAGCGTCGCGCGCGGTGTCGCTGCGCATCCAGAGCCGCTGGATGAGGGCTTCTGGACGGGAGGAGGAGACGCTCGCAGGCAAGATCCTATCTTGTCCTGTTCTAATTCATTAGCCCGGCTGCGCACTTGAAACCGATCCTCCGTGTAGCTGCGCGCTCGGTGCTGGGAAGGGGACGGGGTTTCTAAGACGTAGGTTTAATTGCATCCAGACAGTAAGGAATTATGCTTTGCTGACCTCCAGTTAAGTCATAAGGTCTACATCTAATGAGGGTAAATGGGAGACACGAGAGGGATGAGGATGTAACTTAAGGCAGGCAATCGGATGCCGCGCTTCCGCTTTCACGGAGCTCGACGAGTTCAGGTCGTGGCACCCGACGGGATGCAGCCGGCCTCGTGGAAGGGACCTTCCGGTGACGTGGCCCTCATTTGCATAGCCAGCGCTCTCATCTGCGGGTTTACCAATAATAGCCGGTCTCTTAAGATTTGTTTGGCAGAGGGTGGGCTCAAGGTCGAACCGCGGAGGGACGCGCTCTGAGCGTGCACGGTGATCCATGGGGCATTTTGGCACGTGCGCACCGGGTATTGGGGTGACAGACAGGCAAACAGCTGCGCAGCGCAGGCTAAGCCAATTACACTACAATTAGACTGTGCTATTTTAGGGATCCCAACAGAAGAGCCATTTTCATATTTTCCTACAGGCGCCATCGCGTTACACACAGCTTACGCGTGAGTCATCTTTTCGAGGCGAAGCGGATTTTGTTCACGAGTTTCGCTGCGTGCGTGCGAGCGCGCGCAGGTTGGACAGCGTGCCAGTTGTCGATCAAGAAGGTCGTGCGAGCAGCCCCTATGCAGCTCGTATGCGCAAAGTCAGAAGTTTATGGGCTTGTGCCTGATGCGAACGTGATGTTTGCAGTATACATTAAGGCGGCACCTGTTTTGGAAACTGCTGGAATACCAACAGTGCTCGCCACGTGGGCCCGAACGTGTTCTGCATGCGCGACGCAGCACGGTGTCGGCAGTGGCCCAACTCGGGGGACAGATGCTGGCGTGTGGAAGAAGATGGGGTTTGAAGCCGGTCGTGTAGAGCTGTTAGGGGTGGAACAGCAGCGCGACATGTCATCGGGCTGCGTCATGTGGCCGCACGTCTCCTACCTGTCCGACAACAGCCCCTCTGGCACGTTACCTCGGAATATCGATCTACCAGGCAAATTGTCTTAATAGCTGGTGTGAAAACGGACGTGAATGAGACTCTCTTGGCATAAATGAAGAACGGGGGGTTGGCTGGGGTAGCGTTCGTCTGCCGTACACGTAGCTGCTCAGAACTTCCCGCAGGCCTTTCGGGAGGGTGTTTGTACCATCGTGAAAGTGTTAATTATACAACCTGCACTTTTGCAACCCCTATTTTGAACTGCTGGAAAGGAATGTGTATGATATGCTAAAACATAAGAGCACCGAAAAATGAATTTACATGCGTCGCCTGGGATACAGGGATTCGCTTACCGGGTGCTGAAAAGTTTGCTTTGCTCATCTTGCTGTAAGAACCGTAAGAGAATTCGGTCCGTGGCGAAACTTCTCCGGCAGTAAGAACCGACGAGACTCCTGCTCAAATCGGTGCCGTTCCCAGCGGACAAACGCCATCGCGGTTTGTGTTTACACGAAATGCCGCATTGTGTTCTGGAGCGCGAGTTCTTATTTTCGTGTATTTTGTGCTTTATTTGTGTTTGTTTTGTTTTCATCACGAGCCTTAAAAAAAAAAAAAAAAAAAACTACAGAGCATCTGCAAAAAGTCCCGCTCACTCCAACCGTTGAAAAACTGTTCCACACACTTTGAAAACTCACTCTTTTCCATTTTGACATTTTATTTAAATTAAGTCTTGCTGCATGCAGCTGACAAATAAATATGCTGCTTAAAATTAGTATTACTCTACGGTTCTGGTGTAACTCCGAAAATTCTTTGCGAATATCCTTATCCTGCCTTCTGCAGTAACACCAAGTGCTTACTCGTAGTTATGAACCTAGTTTGATAAGCGAGGTGATAGTTATGAAGATTAGAATGCTGTTATTGATGCTTCTGTGTGCTTTGTTCCATTTTTGAGCTCTTGCTGGGACGGGGACGCGCTGTCACTTTTTCTGTAAGAAAGAATGAGAGTATCGTCGCTGTGACGTTCGCTTTTTGGAGAGATTTTGAAATAGATTCGGATTAAAGGCGAGGGATGCGTTTCATCGCACTTACTGAGAGGCTACGGTACACCTAATGGGAAGGAAGAGTTTTGTGTGGATATCGAATAAACTCTGTTTGGAAAAAGCAGGGAGCCGAGAACCGGGCCCCGATGAACCCCGGGACAAAGCAGGATTGGCATGCGATCCCGCAGCTAAACTTTTAATAGCAGCCCCCGGTTTGTGCAATAGACGCCCCCGCTATAATGCAGCGGCAGAAATTTGTCAGCACCAAAAATGAAGCCGTTCAAAGTTCCCATGGTGCCTCTTTCCTGCACCCCACTGCCTTCTGACGTAACACTGCAGACTAAGTTCGGCTTAATGCGTCCTGTTTGTTTTGTTTCTGCATGTTTGTGGAGCGTTGCTATTTTAATCTCGTACGCAAAGCAACGCAGTCCCCTGCCTGCGTGTTGCGCTGTGCAGGGCGATGCTGCGCGTGCTACAGGAAGTGTTAATGGCATCTGGCAAAGTTGGACTGGGGGTTTCCGCATGGACTGGGAACGCACGGTTATTTTGTCCATTTAAAATAATGTAAAACGGCACCTCGCTCTACGTGAGTTCGATATGCGTTCTCGGGAACGGATTAAGTGCGTCGATTGAGAGTTACCGCCCGTGTACGGTACGCAGTAGCGCAGCCCAGTGCACGCGCTGTTATGTCCATCCTGCTAAGGTGAACGGGATACTTCGATAGACCGCAGGGTCATGGCAGAAGATATGAGTTGGAATCAGGAAAAGTGCAATCGAATCAGCACGGAGGACAGCGGTGCTGCCTTTTCAGAGTGGAGGGCCTTGTTGACCAGTAGACAACCCTTGACTGAAGTGCGTTCTGCAGGACTGTTGAACTTTTCAGACTCTCGAAGCTGCGAAAATACAGCATGGTGTCGCCATGCATGTTGGCTCTTGCGGTGTCAGGCCATTACTATTAGAGCCTCTTACTTTAACGCTCCTCAGAAAGTGCCAAACAGCAATCACTGTCAGGGAAAGGCCTCTTAACAGCCTTGACTGTGGTGCACAGCATGCAGTGTCATTTTCCACTCTCTTAAATAAATGGGATTATTCTGTCTTCATTATCCCAGCTCCAGCAAGTTTTCCTGTCCCAGACACAATTATCGCATCGCTGGCAAGAAGAAGCCGGGTCCTTAATGTGTTCGGAAATTCCGTACAAAAGTGCACGGACGCCGAGGTGCAAAAACATTTGCAATTCAGGTTTATTTGTGTCAGGGAGGATGAGAGCATTGGTCTCGGTGCAAAAATACCTTTTTAACCAGTACACAGGGGATTAAGCCCGACGCCTTTTTTCCCTTCCTTTGCAGTGAATGAGCAACTAAAGGCCATATCAATTAGTGCTTGTTGGTTTAGTCCCTTGCCCCATTCTCCAACAGATTGTTTTTGGAGCCATTTGGCTCTATTAATATTTTTTTTCCTGCGGTTTGAAGGGAGCGAGCTGACGGCTCACTTTGTAAGGATGGCGTCAGCCCGTTACCGGGGTTCGAGGCTGGGTTTTCGTGGCAGCGTGTCTGCTGTGATAACAGCGCAAAAGCAAAATCCTCTTTTTGATGCCGGGTGGCTGTTTGCTCTAAGAGGCCCGGCGCCCTGTTTCTTTTCTTTTTTTTTTTTTCTGGGTCCGGAATGTAGGCCACTATCTGAGAGCCGTGACTACAGGGGCATCGACACTTCTCGACGCGTGTCGCTTCTGACCGCAGCGCGTGGACGTGCGGTCCGCGGTCGCCTGCCGGGAGGAGGGGACCGGCTCAAAGGAGGCTGTGGAGGGAAGGTTGCTTGAGAAGATGCCGTGAGCCTCTCCGGAGATGTGCGACGATCTCTCTGGAGGAACAGTCCCGCTCCCTTTGAAGGGGTGGGCTGGCGTCTTTGAGGAAGTCTGCTCTAGAAAGCGAGAACAAGCCAAAGTCAATTGTCACGATTAAATGGTGGAAAATGAAGACGGCGGGCCGCTCCTGCTCTCTCTCCGTTCTGCTGTTTCTCGCCCCTTTCTTTTGGGTTATTCTTGCTTTAGAAATGATGTCTGGTCCGACTCTCACTTTATGTATCTTGCATGAGTGAGTCCAGTACATGCGGGGAGGTGGATGATGCTGTGGGATGTTGAGACGAGCAAGTGTTTCGAGTCAATTTTGTATCTGACGCAAACCGCCGCCCGGAGCGAACCGGCAGTTTGTAGTTAAAGGTTCGCGATATTGAACGTGGTCGCAGGCGAAGCTGCGGTGCCACCGAAAGCCTGAAAACTTCTGACCGAATTAAAACGTCTCTCGCTGGAAACGTGACACGTTTTCTACTTCTAATGCCATTGTGTAAGAAGTGTTGCTATAGCGAGAACTTAATCGCCGCTCCGTGCGTATCCCGTGGGTTTGTGTTTCGTGTGGGCTGTGGAAATCCTTGCATTATGATTCAGGTACATTTTTCTTGTCTGTGTCTAAGCCTCGCAGTCCTCTGGCGCACCGTGCAAGAAATCTCACGTATGATTAAATGGAATTTTAATTCATTCATTTATTCACGGATTTCAATGAGCGCGGCGCCGTCTGACAAGAGGTGGCAAACCAAATATTCGCACTCGTTCCGTCGTAGCCGCCCCCCATCCCCCCGGTGGGATGTTTGTAAATATCCAATAATTCAATCTCGCCCCATCTGTGTGGAGGAAACGGAACAAAAGCGATTAATACGCAAAACAACTGTCGGCCCACATGTGTTCTTTTCTTCTTTTGTGCACGAAGCGGACGGTTTTCTCTCGGCTGCCGCGTGTGCGGACGCACTTTCGTACGTTTCGTAGGCGAGCTGGTGGCCGCGTCTCGGGCGGGCCCATCGTCACGTGGGCTGCGGGGCAAAGGCGAGACCCCATATTGCATCAAAGCCAGGAACCTCGGAGAGCCCACCGGTCATAAATCACTGCATTCGGCAACGCCCATGGCGGTTTGCGTGCCAGAGCTGTGCATTTGCAATACACCGGGTGCACCATGGTAATGAATTTTGGGACCGGGCCCAACACGGGATGCCCCTGGTGAGCAACTTATGGTGAGTGACAGGCACCCCTGCGGTGGCAAGGGAGTTTATTATGTGGGACTCTGTCCACAGATAATGTCCCTAAGTTCCTCTCCCCTAGGAGGGGCTGTAATGATGGTGGAGGTCACGGCAAGGTGACTCTCATTTCCCGTGCCGCTGAAAAGATGCCGGGGTCTGCCGCGCCTGCAGGAAGCGCTAAGGCCAAGTGACCGCACATTCTCCCAGCAGGCCTTGTAAGTTATGATTGCCAGCAGACTTATTGCAGCTGTGGATCACCTGCAATGGGACAGTGGACAGGCGGGTCACAAACCAAACAATTTTTCTGCACTTACAGCGCGATAGAGGAGCACAGCACTTATGTTGTTCGGAAATTTTATTCTTATAGTGCCTTTCGACGCCTTTCAGTGCTGTAGTAATGCGACCCGGAAGGCGCTGCTGGAGCCTCACGGCTCCTGGGGTGGGACTTCAAGTTTTCACGTTCGCTTCCCCACAGTCCAAAGAGCTGTTTCGGGTGGACTAGTGCCACGCATTGTCCGAGGCGTGTATGTTTAAGTAAAAAAGGGACGATTAATATTCATCCCCCCGGACCGATGCCCCATCCAGTCCGTTGGCCTCCGTCGAACATGTAAATTTTATTAATGGATGAATGAACTGAAGATAAGTTCGTAAGCTTATATTTTGTTATAAATGTCTACTAAGTTTACTCTTTCAGCAAAGGGTCAGAAATAATTTGCAGTGTTTTCCTGGCTTTTTAATGTTCTTTTATTCTGCATTTTTCACTCCCGAAAACTCATCAAACCGCTTCACGACAGCACGGTCGCAGAAATGTGCTACATCGGAGGAAATTTTATTGGTCGGAGTGATCGATGTGTGCAGAAATACCACGTCTGTCTGCGGTGCGTGTGTGATGGAGGATGGGCACGCCTGTGCTGCCTGGGTGTAGCTGCCTGGCTCGAGCCCAGGGTTGTCCTTGGGAAGACCTGGCCAAGGTCAACATGCGGGCAGCCAAATGGCAGCAGACTACAGTGAGTGTAATGAGGCAAACGGTCTAGATGGTTCCAGCCTACCTCTCTACCAGAGTCCCCCACTGCCAGCCTCTTCATGTCCATCAGAGCCAAAGTCCAGGTGTCAAGGGCTGTTCCTGCGGCCTACTGCAGGCTGCTGATAGTGAGGGAAAGGACTCTCGATACTCCCACTAGGTCTACACCGCAGCCAGCGAACAAGGTTATTGAGCACGGTGGTGTTACAGTAGCCGCTGGAGACTTGAGCAGAAGACAATCTACCTGATGCTGACTCCATGGTACAGCCTTGATGTTGAGGAGGCACTAACTGTGTTTTCATTTCCCTCTTTTCCCCATGCCTTACGTGGACCTAAACCATCGTTTATGGCAACAACAGGTAAAAAACTGTTTCATTCTGCAGCTTGTATAATCCAGGAAGGTCTCTCTGATTAAGTCAAGTTGGTTTTATTTTTCTTGGAGAATTTTTCCTTTGTAAGCTTAAGCCCTCCCTCCCCCATCGGGTCTTAATCAGAGCAGCATCTCGCACAAAGAGGCCCGTTCCTTCCAGGCAGATGAGAGACTGCAGACTTTTACGGAGATTTCTATGAGCGAGGCGCTGTCAGGTGCATTGTGGGAGGCTGTTTGGATTGCGGAGTTGTCTTTTGAGCAGTTGTTGATGCCAGAAGGTCCCTGCCGTCCATCTGCGGGGTCACAGTAAGCCAGTTATGGGTAACAGGAGGTCCAAAGCGGACGCCCGCAGCCTTTCTTTCCTCCGCGCTAAGTCCGGGCACTAGGTCAGGATGCCAATCGGACCTCAGGTTCCTCGGAGTTGCCCGTGATCCTTTCTTTGCAAAGCAAACTTTCTCGAGATACAGTGGCGGGGCCGCCACTTTGACAGAGGAGTTCACATTAGAGGCAAAAGACATGCAGGACCCGATACCTCTGGCCTTCAAACGGAGGCCCGTTCGACACGTTTTCGGTGCGTTTGCGCTCTCCCGCAGAGCGGTGCTGTTATTCATTCGCGTCTGTTAATTCGAGCAGTAGTTGCAGAAAGCAGGCAGCCCAGCCATGTGGGTTCTGCGTTTGCTTTGAAGCAGACAGACACACGGGGGCTTTCCTCTCAGCATGCTGCACGCGAATGTGTCGAGGACTGGAAGGCGAGCTGCCGAGTTGCGTTTGCGCATTTTAACATGCAAAGGGAGAAAATCGATAACTTGTGGGAGCGTGGAGAACGGATGAGGTTCTGCGCACGGCGGGGCGGGATGCCTGTTGTGGTGGATTGTCCCCGGGTCAGTGCTGGAAAAACAGCGGCTCCCATTCAGAGGGCAATCGTGACTTTGTTGGTTCGGGGTCCGGAAGCCTGATCGACTGCACGGTGACCATTCGCTCCAGCTGCGGGAATCTTCATCGCGCCCTGTTCGGATTAATGAGGGTTACGCAGCGCTACCGGACAGATGGGTGGATGTCATCGCGGCAATGCAATGGCAGCCAATGAAGCGACACTGTCCTTACGGTTAGAAGGTGCCCGTGTACATGCGTGAGCAGCACCTGATTCGGTTTGAGGCTCTGCCTCCGCGCCCTGTTCGGCTGCCTACGTGTCTCAAGGTTACAGGACCGGGACATGCAAAGTCCATTTTCTCCGTCATATTTATGAGAAAAAATACAGACGGGCCTGACTAGGTTCTCCGCTCTGCTCATCCCGTGACACCCGTTTGACATCCGACAAAAAAAGACGACAATATCGCACATAATACAACATAAGGTGACACGAGTCCAAAGCCAGCGCTGATATTTTCATTTCTGCGGGAGGTAACTCTGACGACTCATATGCTCGGACGCAAAGAGAGCCTTCATTTCCGATAATAACCCTTGCGAAGTCTGTCTTTTAAATTAAAGTTATATAGGCTTATTAATAGGGCTACGAATTTGTTGCGGGTCGGCCGTCCATCGCAGCGTACGTTCCGATCCACGGCATCCGAAGATGTCACGCAAAGCGCTCCCAGACGCCCGGCCTGTAGCCATTTCATGTTGTATTAGCGGCGAGTGGGTAAAAAATAAGGCGGATGGTGGTGTTAAACTCCAAGGGGCCCGCCTGTAATGAGTCCAGGTTCTCGCGCGGCTGAGACGGAGCGGCAGGGCAGCCTCATTTGCAATTTATCTTGTCTGTTTTGAGGCAGGGGAATGTGCAGTTTGATGAAGAGGGGGAGGATTCGGCGGGGGGAGGGGCACGCGGAGAGGCGTTTTCTCCATTACAGGAATGAAGAAGACGGATGGAGAGTGCCAGCCAGTTATTTGTGGCTCCATATAGATTTATGGTAGGATGCGAGGCGAGAGATGAACGGACTGGAGCAGGAGCTTCAGGGGGTGGGGAACAAACAAGATGAGGGGAATCGTTGGGGGGATTTTGGGGGCTTCCGTCCCCAATCGTGAAAAGCCTGAGAGCATCTTGATGGGATCCCTGCACAGCACGCGGTTGTGCGAATCGATGGTGTATTATTATGGCAGACGGCAGCAGGCGTTCTGCGGTTGCGTGGATGGCAGAGAGCAGCGTCCTTGTCTTCTCATTGAACTCCACTTCATCCTCCCTCTGAGGACCCCAAGCTGTCTCTCATATCGCCTGATTGGCAGGTTTGGAGACTCCCCACAAAGGCCTCTCTGTCCGTCTCACATCTTCTCCCTCTTTTTGGGTTCAAGCACTCTTTTCCTTTTTTAATGATCAAGTTCTTCAGGAGCCTGGTCTGCGACAAAAGCGGCATCCGAGCAGACCGAGGCGGAGTTTGTGTTAGAATCCCTGCTTCGCAAAGTGGGAAGGACAACCGAAACCTTGCTCCAAATCCCAAGCGCGTTCAAATTTTTCGGCTGAGGATAAGGTTTAACCTCCGCGTTTAAGCATCCGCGCCTGTCCCGTCCTTCCTCTCTGCCACGACGAGCCTTATCGGCTTCAGCGGGCATGGTCTCGGCTACGGAGCAGTTCAGCTGGAACGGGACCGGTCGGCCAAAATCGCACGAACGGTTAAAATGCTGGAACGAGGTTGCAGAAACGGAACGTTTTCGAAGTCCTCGAAATTTCCGAGCTACAAGTCGAAAGGTGCGCGCAGACTGTTCGCAACACCTGTTTGAATAGACTTTGCACGCTGGATGAATATTAATCGTCCCAAAAGTACACGCTGATGCACGATTTTGACATACGCAGAAACTACAGGTTTTCAACATCGGTGGATTATTCACAGGTAAATGTGATTCTGGTTGCTGCACCAGGGTTTATACATTATGTATATTACAAGCCTTTAATCCGTTTTCTATCCATCTTCAGCAACCACTTACCCAATCAGGCTCCCGCTAATCCACAGCTAATCCTGAGTGGCAGAGGGCAGGAAGTGGGCTCGACGCCGGAGAGGATGGCGGTCACTCGCTGGGCGCTCGCTCACTTGCAGACGCACCCGCTGTGGGGCATCTGCAACTTTACCCCGACTGCTGTGGGCTGTTAGAAGGCGCTGGGGAGCAGGCATGGACACAGCGCTGGCACAGCGCTGAGGTTGGGTTCAATCCCGCAGCTGCGACGCCGGACGACTTTGCCGCGTGCAAACCTGCGCGCGTGTTGATGAACCTTTGAGTGGTCATAGTGAAAAAAAATCACAGCGTTCATCATTTTATCTATTGTGGTTTCTCTAGAGTGCTACCCCCCAGCTTTTTCAGAACTGTGAAGCTCTCACCCCCACCTCCCGTCCCCAGCGTTGCTTTTCACTTCCCGCAATCGAAGGTCAGAGACGCCGGTGAGGGCAGCGCGGTCTCAGAACCAGCAGCAGGGCTTGACAATGGCAGCTCAGCACAGAGCCTGCTGCTCCTCTGCCTTTTTTAAGAGGAGTGACGGGAACTGGCGTCATCCCAGGAGCGCACGGGGGAGAGGGTGGGCTAGTGAGGGCGTGCGCGTGTTGGGGGGTGGGGCGGCAGGACATAAATACAACAAAAGACTCAGAAAGGTGAAGGCAAAGCCTCCTTTTGTGCTGGACACAGAGAGGCAGAGAAAAAGAGGGGGCAGGTAGGTGGAGACAGTGTGAGTGGACGGGGGAGTGACACGAGAAGGACGTGGAGGGATGAAAGGGCAGAGAGGAGCAGAGTGAGAGGAGCAGAGGAAACACAGGAGCGGTAGGGGGGGATACATGCAGGAGAAGGCAATAAATGGGCTCTTAACAGTTTGAGAGAAAGGCGGCAGATGGGAAGGACATGGCAGCCCGTTCTGGCTCACCAGGGCGATAAGCAGGGCCTTTTATCGGCTGCGAGGAGCGCGTGAGGAGTGTGTGAGGAGCGAGCGGCCCGTGGCAGCTTTGCGAGCACCGGAGAGAGCGGCGGACCGCACCTTCTCGACCGCCCTGTTGAGGGTCCCCGGCAGATCTATGACACCAAATCCCACCTTGCGCGGCAGGGAGAAGACGGGGAGCGGATAAGAGCGAAAAACATCTGTATTGCACCGTATTTTAGCTTAACAGCCAAAGCCGTCCTTTTCGAGAGGCCGCTCCGCCGTCACCGCTGCATCCGCCGTCTCCACCATCTCCGCCGTCCGCCGTGGCCCATCTTTGCTCCGCGCGACTCACCGGGACCACCCGGACACCACGGCGCAGCCAGAGCCGAGGCCAACTAAACGAATGTTTGCTTTACCCGTGCTCGACCGACACGGGCGTGAATGGGGAAGCGAGGAATATTTTTGAACGAAGACCTCCGAGATTAGAAAATAAATTCGTCAGCACACAAATAACACATTAATCGGAAAATGGGGGGGTGAAACCGACGTAGAAAAAGCAATAATGTTGTTAATAATATCTGCCGTGGTTGTGCGGCAGGTCTAGCGCAAGGAGCGCCGTTGCGACGCCCCCTCTCCCCGTCTCTCTGCCAGTATATCCCTTCCCCGCGTACGACTCTCCTGGCACGCTAATTATGACAATCGCAGGAGAGACGGCAAACACGGCAGATAAACAGGCATCGAGCGCGCGAGACAAAGCGCCGCCAGGATGAAAGGGAGGAAATCCCAATTACCAATCTGAGGAGAGGAGCCGGCGATATCCCAGCAACCCTCACGCGGCGCCCGTCGCTCGGAAGACGTCAGCATAGCCCGGCTCCCCGGGGAGCCTTCGGCACGGGCCCGGGTGTGACGCGCGGGCATTTCGGCGTCCGCCGCTTCCTGCCGTTTGACGTAATGATGTGTTGAAATAACCGGTGGGGGAAAAAAAAAAAAACTGAAAATAATGAAGCCGGTGGTTCGG
The DNA here is from genome assembly GCA_018136845.1 of Heterotis niloticus. Classification (NCBI taxonomy): domain Eukaryota; kingdom Metazoa; phylum Chordata; class Actinopteri; order Osteoglossiformes; family Osteoglossidae; genus Heterotis; species Heterotis niloticus. The sequence continues at coordinate 7,886,840 of CM030892.1, read as the reverse complement.
TCGGGGGTCATGACGGTTGTAGGGTCACGTAACTGCAAATCGGTATTTCTGAGGCGGGCAGTAGGGGGCGCCGTGGTTCTTGCCCGCTCACTCACCCACCTAGTTGGGTAGCCACGGATGTATTTGTGCACACGTGACCAATTAACCCGAAATACAAGTCTTTGGACTGTGGGAGGAAACCCCCCACAAACACGGGGACATTCAAACCTACGCCTGAGCAGCCCGGGTACCGTGAGGCGGCAGCTGTACCCTCCGTGCCGCCATGCCGCTCTCGTGGTTGAGGACAGCATATTGTAACAAGACGTGGCGAGCTCACTCCCCAGGAGGAGCCCTGCTGTTGTACCCTGAGATATGCTTTTGACTCAGATCTCGCTGATAAATTGTATCTGTATAAATGGGTAAACTTGTGACTTCCACTTTAGGTGAAACGACAAGCTCAGCAAAAAGCAGCGATGTTCAACGTGAATGCAGTGCGTTCACACACTAGTTTCACACGCCGTAAATCGTCCTGTGTTTTCCGTATTATTTGTTATGACCGACAGCGCTGCGCTTCGTACTATGGGTGTACGGAGGCAGCCGGTACAGAGATGGACATCAGCCGCTTTGCTGGAGGCCTCCTCCCCTCCGCTTCTGCCCCTTCACCGCTGCTGCTGCTCTGCGATGCTGAGGGCGCGCGCACACACACACAGAACCTAATTTTCACATTCCATCCCCCTCTTTTTATTTAGCTTCCTCTTTCGGTTAGGGTGCGGAGCAACCTCCCCTCCTCCCGCCTCACTTTCTCCTTCCTTCTGATCCTCTCCCCGGTGTTCCCTCACAGACAGAATAGCCTTTTTCATCTTCCCTCCTTCCCATTTCTACACTGTCCCATTTCAGTCCTCCCCTCCCCTTCAAAGAGCCTCTCCTTCGCCTCTCCTGTCCCTCTGCCTCCCCGAGGAGCTGCCAGGGAGAAGGGGTTGCCTTGAAAGGCCGAGATGAAAGCGGGAAGGAGAAGCAAACCAGCAAACAAATAAACCCCCTTCGGTGAGGTAGCCTTTTTGCGGCCATACCGCAGGCAAGGACGACCCGGGTACATCTCCTGCAGCCCCTTTGGTGTGGCCGTCGGGTGCTTGGCTCGGCGTGGCGGTGCTGGGGGCCGAATCGAATCCGGCTTCCAACCAGAAGGTTGCAGGTTTAACTCCCAGCTGGGGCGCCAGTGTGTGCACACGAACAAGGTACTTAACCTGGAATTGCTTCAGCATGCAAGGAGCTATATAAATGGATATTGCACAAATGAGATTCTTTTGTTTATGCTTATATATTTTATGTTGTTGCTCGTAATATGCTGAGCAATATAATAACAATAATACATGCACCAATAAAATGTTCAGGTTTTATGACTATTAAGCCATATTTGGCATTAAGAAAAGAATAATTCAAAAGCAGTAATAGCACGGCGCCCTTTTATGAGTACGGGTTTTGGTGGCTTAGGACGTTTTAAGTATGCATCTCGACTTATGCTATCTTTTCCGTTCGAGGCGGGCAAAATTATCGTATACGGACTGGAACATCCGAGGGGTTCATTCTGTGTGTCCTCAAAACTAGCATTAAAATGATTAAATGTAAATGGTACCGACTGATCAATGAAACGAGAAAATGCCGTAATAAATAAAGAGCTAGAAAAAAGCTAAAGAGCACAAGTGAGTCAAGCGAAATTGCTCACCTTTCATTTTTTTAATGAGAGTCTAAACATGAAGACGTCAGGCAGTCCTTGGGATGAAGCATGGCCCTACCGAGCGCTTTGTGTACGTGCCTTCTTTGGTGCTTTTCGCCCGTTTTGCAAGCGAGAGTCGGAAATCTCGGGGATTTGGTGGCGGCAGCGGTCTTAGCGTGCGCGCGGGCTGAGGAAGCTGGATTTTCCCAGTAAGCTTCCCTTCCGGAACACTCGACACTTCCCAACTTGGCGATGCGCTGTTTCTCATCAGGCCTGAATTTGTTCTCCGCTCCCCAGACTTCCCAGTGAGAAGGAAGCGAGTTGTCCATCTGTCAGTCATGGCGCGGTGAACCCTGCTGTTTGGGAAGGGTTCATACTCATACTGTCAAGGCCCTCAGCTGCTTCAGTGAGGGCGGTGGCTTTTGCACTCTGTCTTTCGCTTCGGTCCTCCTGTTCATATTCCTGCCGCGTAGTCTGCCGGGCCTGGCCGTGCTATGCGATGGAGTCCGGAGGCGCGTGGCCGCAGCGGTCAATAGCCGACCTCCTTCAAAATTATTACGACTCTTTTGAACTCGTTCCTCTGCCGGGGCTTCATCGCCTTCGATATGAGCATCACCTTCGCAAGTGGACGCGAAAAGTACCCAATTCCAGGTACCGGGCAACACGAGATGTTCCCCTCGCTCTCCAAACGTGCCGCAGCACACTTCTCAGAGACAAGGAGACTACATTTTACCTTCGAGTCATTATTATTATATCACATTATTGAGTTGGCTGGCAGACACTATTAACCAAAGTGATTTTTTTAGACGTATATCTAGTTATACATCTTGAATGTACTTTGCAGGGTCCTTCCTGGCACGGGAATGGGCCGCACGGTTGGTATCATGTTCGGGGCCGTAACAACTATGATACTCGGCCCTAGCGGCGCGGGAGCAACGTCTTCTCCCAGACTGAAACGCGGACGTTCACACTGAAAAATTTCATAATAAGATATCTTCTGCAGCCGTGTCAGAATATCATATCACAATCTTATTTCCCAAAGTAAATTAAATATATAACACGATAACAGTGATAGAATCATTTGGATGATTTGTAGTTTTAGATAGGGCACTATCATCTTTTATAGCGCCATCGAGGGTGTAATTTATACGCTTCCCCCCATAAAAAGGCACGTGGGCGGACAGACTCCAGGACAAAATCGACCACATGAACGACTAGGACCCCATAAAAGGAACGTCGCATTAGGTGCCCCGAACTCCATGAATAATAAATCACGATTGTTTGAAACTGACACCATTGAAAGATCAGAGGGTAGCAAAAGAATGGGGGGAGCGAAGCACTTTGCGTTCCTGCCAGTCATCCGCATCTCGCCGAGTCTTGCTTGGCAGAGAGCGGTGACGTTCGCCGGATGATTCTCAAAGGGAACGAGACGCGCGAGACAAGAGACTCGGGTAACAAGGACAGGGTTCTCACTTGTTTTTCATTAAACAGTCACCTGTTTTCACTTATGTGAAAAAATATGATAATGGCTGGGAGATAAACGCGATGCGGTTGTTGTCTTCTGAGAGCTCTTCGCGGGCTGTATAAAGCCGAGCCGAACAGCAGCGGAGAGAAGCGCTGACACGTAACGCCAAATAATTTTGCGACGCAATTATAAGCGTAAATGAGGAGGTATCGGGCGGCGCATCTGGCGAGCGCTCGCACGAGCGGCGGCTTGCGACCGTTTGTCGTGGGAGCGATAAAGGAGAGGCGAGGAGCCGTCTGGAGCTCTGGAGCGTTGCCGGAATACAGACGTCAGGGCCGCGTGGAGAACGGGGTCAGCCGTCAGTTCGAGCAGAGGGAGCGGGATAACCTTTCGCCCCTGCGGACTCGCTGGTGCCGACTGGGCCGTGAAAGCGCGAGACGGACGCCGCGCTTCCCGTCAAGGCAAGAGGCACGCAAGCAGATGCGGTCGCGTGTTAAAATGCGCGTGCGCTGCAACCTAGCTGTGTGGCCCTGGAGGACGGGGCCTTCGGCTGGATCCGGCGAGCAGAATGTGCAGCTTCGGGGGTGAAAACCGAGCGCAAACCCTCAAGCGGGCAGCAACACAGCACCGCGGCTCATCCTCGGCTTTCCGGACTGCGCCGGGGCGTTCGGACACGGCCAAAGTGTGTAGAATCTACGGCGTAGTTTAAGCGTCATTTTTCTATTACGCTGCGATGGCCTGGCACCCATCCAGGGGTTGCTTCATAGGCTGCTGCCTGGTGATTCCGGGATCCTGCTCCGGACTAAGTGGTCACCGATAATGGATGGAGGGGGGGATGGATTTTTTTCACTAGGGCACTGCGTGGTACTGCACCGTGTACTACAGCAAACTTTTACAGACTAATGTCTCGGTAAGAATGGCGCTGCAGGAGAACCAGGGGGTGCTGTGCTACCTTCATGATCTTAACAACAGGAGAAGCTTTTGGATGTTTCTTTTTTTTTTTTTTTTTTACAAATTAATTCAATATATTTCTTCCGATAAAGTGAAACAATTTGTATATTCCCTTATATTTTAATAATATTTATACCTTTTCTATTTTTTCTGGAACATTCTTGCATAACTTCACTAGATTACTACTGCTACTTATAATAATGATAATAATATTAACAATTGGTTGGGAACGGATTGTTACAAATGGTCTCTACTTTATCTCATTTACAAAGTAAATATTAGCGCCAGCTAAATCGCTTCTTTGTGAGTGTTTGTAGCCTTCGACAGCTGCTTTTTTAAGCTCTTTTCTCAGCGGTACTGCAGCGGGGTTTTTCCGAGACTTGGTGTGCGCTTGCGCTCTCGGATGCGGTGTGTGGGTAAAGCACATTCCCACAGTCTTGCACGTACCTTGGCCTTCACCACGGTGGCGATGATGGACATCCGATGACGTTTTGGCCAATCGGAGTGTCGCTTATGCGGTCGGGAGGGTTCGTCCCATAGTTATGGCTGCCTTGCGCTCCTTTTCGTCAACCAGACCCCACTAAAGGGCAGAAATATCTGCTCAGGACGCCTAAAAAAATTCAGCTAAACCTGTCACGTGTGTATAGAGTCACGTGTGTCCGGAGGCCAAGCTCTGGCCCACACCCTGTTTAGCCGGGATGTTGCGAAGCCGGGATGCTGGGGCGAGACCCGTAGCTTCGCGGCGAGGCAACACAGGTGCTCGCCATCACTAAAAGAACGTGTTAGGTGCCTTTGGTGTTTGGACCACATTAAATGCTCAGATGTAAAATGCATCAAGCTCTGAGTCCAGAGCAGACTGTGCGCTGCTCTCCAAGCAGACACGGCCATGGTTCCCCCAAGCCCCCCCGGCTCAAGTGGGGCCGGTGCACAGGAATGCACGCAGCTATATGTGTCTTAATTGGAAGGACTCCGGACCCTGGGGTTGCAACACCTGCTCTGCTTTCACACGCTGTGGGGAGAGGGAGAGAGGGGGAGAAGGAGCTCCACTGTGAATAAGCAGCGCCCCCTACAGCACCGACTGAGTCCTGGCTGCCGCCCGCTCTCACCTTCCAGCCCGTCTCGAGCGGCTGGACCCCGATCGGCTCTGACGTTCGAAGTCTGTCTTTTAGAACTTTGAACGACTCGCGTGACAACATGCCTGCTGACGTTCCCTGTTTGTGCGTCACGTTCCCACCCGTCCTTTTCTTTTTGCCATTTTTAATCTCTTAGCCGATGCCTGATTTAGATGTACGTCTTAAGGGCACGCAGACATCTTTCTGACGCGCGTCAGGTAAGGTAACTGCCTTGAAGGTGAGCGCGGCTTCGCGAGCATCGTGTTGCTGTAGTCGTCCCAGTCTCCCGCTGGGGCGGCGCTCACGCTTACGCTGAGGTCAAAGGTTCCGCTTGTTCTACATCCTTTCGCTTCTATAGTAATCTCGCAAGACTGCTTCTGGAAAAAAGGGGATGGAGGAGCTGCACCAAAGGCGCTTTGGCTCATTGAGGACTAGTTTAAGCAGGGACCCAAAAAAGGGACGGGGAACTCAGCCAGGATGCCGGAGAAATCATTAATAAAATAAGCACATCTCTGCGTTGGGGTTTCTGCCGTGGCCGTAATTCCAGCAGCTTGAAAGCGAAACGGGAAGCGGGAAGCCGACTCATCTTTGAGGACAGCTGAAAACATAATTCGCGGATCTATTCTTATTCGTCTCATCCATAAAGAATATATGTGAAAGCTTCCCGGTGCGGGGTACGCGGCGGTAAATATTTTGGCGTATTGCTTGTTAATATTTCATGGGAGCCGGCGAGCAATGGACACTCCGGTATTTCCACAGCGCTGCTGCCTGCTATTTATTAGTGGAACCTGTTTACTTTGTTTTTGCTGCAGGAGCGGCTCTTTTTGAGATGCGCGGAGACAGAGACACCAGGCCGACCGAAGCTCTCAGATCTATTATTAGTACGACAGCGGAAGGATTGATGCGCACAATAGTCGGTGTGTAAGCAGAACGCTTTGTACGCGGACAGAATTTTAATGGCCAGGCTCTCCTAGATTATGGAGGCCTTCATTAACATTTTCACACATGGCTGCCTAACAAATGAGAAGAGAGGCCTACGGTAGCCGCAGATTTATCACGCCGGCGCTGCCTGCTCCTTCCTACTAGCTCTGCCATACGCTCAGTTCGCAGGGTGGGGCGACCCCTGCTACAGGGCCAGTCATCCCCACGCCGCACGATGCGACGATCCTTCCGAGTCCGCGCTCGCTTCCGCCGCTCTCGTCCGGTCGCCCCGAGTTTCCGAGGCCACGACGCGCCGGACAAGGCCGGGACGGAATCCGTGGTGGCGGTGGCGCGGCGGCTGAGGCGACGACTCACCTTAAATATGACCTTGGACCACGGAAGGAAACCCACGTGCGCACCGAGCCGGCTGCGAACCCATGTCCAAACCCGCAGCATAGCAGCTGAGGCGCCGGGGCTACCTGCCGTGCCGCCGTGCTGTGCCATACAAATAACCTCCGCGATGCATTCGGAAACAACACAGATAAGCAGCCGATGAAGTTGTTTCATTAAAGACATGAAGGGCTGCACATCCTCGGGGAGAAGTTTGCGCGAAAGTCCATTACCTTAGGCGCGCGTTCAAGAGTTGAAGACGCATCTGGCATTTAAGTCAGCACCATGTAAACAATCCCGTTCGTTCGCTGCCCCCTCCATCGCCGTGGCTCCGTATGAAGGACTTTCATAACAGAAGCGTTCGTATTACATAAACATCATAAATGATGTATGGTTTATGAAGAGGCCATGCGGGTCTTATGTATGGAAGCTTAACTTTGAAACAGGGCCATTTTCCCATACTTCTCTTCATTCCCTTAGGCTGCTCCTGTGGGTTTTCCCTGAGGAGTGGGTAGAATGCCGTCCGGAGTGAGGTGGAGTTCCCGAGTTCAGAGCTCCTTGACTTTACCCACAATCCTTCCTGGCGGTTAGTCACAAGAAGCTCGCTTGTAAAGACGTTCGGATCGCTGGTGGACGGGCCGGCCCCCTGCCTGTTTTTTTTTTTATCACGATCATTAATGAACGCTTTAAAGAGAGGCTTAGGCATGTAGCTCACCTGGCTAACGTTCTTAAGACAAATGGAGATATTGTGGCGGACAGAGAGCTGGAAATCAATTTCCCATTTGCCGCTTTAATTTCAGCGAGATGGGTGCAGAGATTAGGGCCGGGCGTTGCCGTAAGCCCCTCGTCGATGGGTTTCTGCCTGACGCTCGGCGCTGGCACGGCTCGGCCCGCCTCCAATTAAAGTTCCGGATTGATCCGCGAGCCCCCGGCGGCCCCCACCGTGCCAATTCAGCGTGGCGGTAACCTGATAATAGTCTAACAAAGCAACAGTTAATGCCACGTTTGGGGTCCTTGCAGCGTAAGCGGCCATCGCGCTTAGCTTGCAAAAGCGACGCCGCTCCTCCCCGTCGACGCACTTTGGCCGCCGTGAGATTTCTGCTGTCGTTTTAAGGGGACGCCATTACCGTACCTCACAAGTCAAATCCGTTTCCCCATTAAAGGACAGCGTGGTATTCGGGCATCGTCCTGTCAACGTCGCAGCGGGCGCTTTTGTCCCTTAACCCTCCATGCAAGGCCTCAAGCGTACATGCGGGTAAGAAGCCTCCGAATGAGCGGCTGCGACACCACACCGGGACGCCCCCGTGCCACGTTACAGGCCGGCCTCCGCTGGCTTCAAAGTGATGCACCTGAAGGCGTGGTGTTTCACTGCTCTCCGCAGGCGTACAGGTATGCAATGACAGCAGTCCCATTTGTGAACCCATAATGTACCCCTCCACAGCAGGCAGACCCACTTTACCCCGGTAAAACAAAACGCGCTCTTATTACATGCGTTTCGTCTGCTGTGCAGGTGGTGCGGTTCTTAAGGACGCAGATTTGTAACGTAAAGTCTAATGGTTTAAGTTCCCAAAGTCATCCTGAGTTACTACAGTAAATAATACAAACGTTGAAAGATATACCTCATAAAACCAAGGAAGCTTTGCACCATTAAACTGGCAGAAGTTCGCCAGACACACAGATACTGCACGGCTGTGCTCTAACACACACATACTGGGGAATCACTCTCTAACCACAGGTCTGTGCTGCCACAGTATAATTTCAGTGGTTGATGTCCACCAGGTTGGTAAATGCGCGGCTCCTGCGAGCTGGGGACGGCTGTGCTGGTACCACCTTCAGCAGCGGGCCGCTTGGCTTCTGGCATTCAGATCTGTTGTAATGATCGCTCACTCACCGATGCTTATTTGAATATTGCAAGTCTGGGATGTATTGAACCTGTTCTTCTGCTTTCTAGGTGTGTGTGTGTGTGTGTGTGCTGGAACTGGAAGGGCTACATTATCATGTGACACAAGTAGACAGAAAGGATGCACATTTGTAGTCGTCCTCTGAGATTTGCATTTGGGCATTTGGTCCAGGGGAACCCAGAGATACAGTTGGTTCTGTTTAATTTCCTTACTTCAACTTAAGAATCATTTCTTTGTATTAACAAAATCTGATTTTGGACTCGGAGTGGTGAGTGGCAAAACAGTGTGAGGTCAGAGCCACTATGAAGGCTTCTTTGCAGTTATAGTCTGGCTCGTGCTGCGTTCATTTCTCAGCCTCCATTACCCCTTCAGTTCCACCTATAATCTCGGTAGTCCTGGGCTCCATTTGGACTCTCCAAGCCACGTTAACTTGTTCAGTGACTGAATTCATTTATGTGCTTTTTGATTTCTTTTGCCTTTTCCGTTTTGTCTTTTTTCTATTAAATTAGTGATTAAATGCATAAACAATGACTGTCATATGTACACCACGTGGCCAAAAGTACGGACACATGAGCATCACACCCATGTGCTCTAGTCGAACCTCCCATTTCAAACCCATGTGCACTGATATGGAGTTGTTCCCCCTTTATGCTGCTATAACAGCCCCCAGTGTTCTGGAAAGGCTTTCCACCAAATTTTGGGAATTTGTGCCCATTCAGCTACAAGAGCATCAGTGAGCACCGATGTCAGGCGAGAAGGCCTGGCTCGCGTTCGCCGTTCCAGTTCATCCCAAAAGTGTTCAATGGGGTTGAGGTCAGGACATTGTGCGGCCATTCAAGATCTTCCACACCAGCCTGGAGAAACCGTGTGTTTATGGAGCTCATTTTGTGCATGGGGGGGGGCACAGTCAAGCTTCTTCTCCAAACTGTGGCCACAAGGCTGGAAGCACACACCTGTCTACAATTTGTTTGTATGCTGTATGGGTGCAGTTGAAACAGCTCAGCTCAATCATTAGAAAGGGGGTCCACATACTTTTGGCCATGTGGTGCATGTTTGTGATCATTTCTGTAGGGTGCCGTATGCAATAGCTAAGAAAGAGCTGAACAAGCCAAATGGCCTGACATTGCAGTAGACAGCACTGTTCCCCTGCAACCTTTGGATGGTACAAGTAGGTTTGGTCTCCATTTTCTCTCAGTCTTTGCGAAATTTGCATGGGTTTCCTCTCACTGCTCATGAATGTGTGTTTCTAGCGAACCGGTGACTGAAACGTTGCCCTTGGCGCATACGAGTGTGTTACGCGTAGAGGTAGTGCGCAGTTGTCGGGATCTTTAGCGCATGTAGCTTGTGTGTATGTCACCCCGCACAATGGTGCTGGCTAGGCACCGCATAACAGGTGTTGCATGTTGTGTTTGCTAAGTGAATAAATGTGCAGAAAGCAGCGCTGTTGAAAGCGCTGAACAAGCATCGCTATGTTGTGCTATAGTTTGTGCTGTACAGTGTTAGAGAGTAATTCATGTAGGGAAGCTGCCTGGTGTAGCTGTGTCCATTTTAATGGGATTTGCTGATACTGTACAATAAATGGGTGTCAATTTTGGGGCCCAGGAAGACGTAATTTCCTAAACATTTTTTACAATCAAAACTAATGGTGATTTTGCATTTGACTAAGGAGAATTCACCTTACTCAGGGCTTTTCATGAGCAAAATTCCTTCTTAACCAGGGGGAAGACTGCATTTGTTCAGCTGACACTTTTCTCTAGAGTGACTTAAAGTGATTTAGTCATTTGTACAGCAGAGTAATTTTACTCAAACAATTTTAGCGTAACTTCATCACTTCAGGGTCCGATAGCAGGGGGCGGTATTGGAACCTGGCTCCCGCAGGGAAAGCAGCAGCCCTAACCAGTACACCACCTGCTATCCCAGCACTGAAAGTAAAAGAGCGGATTCCTTGGCCAAGGTCCCTGCGAGGGAGAGGATGAACCGAAAACCGAAACCGCGCACCGGTCTGTACGCTGCACGCTGTCCCAGCCACCGGGCTCTCCTAACACCGAGCCACAGTATGAGCTGTTTAGTAGAGCTGTCTCTTTCTGAAACATCAGCCAAACTTGAATAAGAGGAAAAGGGGCAAAAAATGTTCTGCGAGAATGGAATGTCACAGTAGATAAGCATCACAAGCTGCTCCATATTTATTATGTGCAACAATTTGACTAACAGAGAATTTAGATTAATAACACTGAGCCCCGGGAAGTAATTTCCTTTTGAGAAAGTGATTTACATTCCGCATCGCCTGCGGAGAAGCCTTTCCTGCTCTTTTGTGGTGTCAGCTAAAAATAATGACATTTAAAACAATGACCAAGGTTAATAGGTTCCCCCTCTTCATTCTTAAACGTGTCCCCCGCTCCCCCCCACACCTGCTCCAGCTGTCTGTGGAGGACGTCTTGGTGTTGCGGGACGTCACTTGAGGCTCGCAGCGTCACTGAGCCCTTTTTCTGAAGGCGGTAGCCCGCCGTCCTCCTCTGCTGTTTCAAGGTGGCAGGAAGATCCTTTTTGAAGCTCTAAGCGGAAGCGATACGACGTCACGATCCGAAGCTCGGCTGAGATCGCTCAGATGTTCTCGTCTTTGAACGAACCACTCAAACACAAGAGTAATGCATCTGCGTTTGCTTTGAATTTACATTTATTCAATTAGCAGATGCTCTTCTCCAAAGTGACTTACATGCTAAGAGCGTAGAGAGACATTCAAGCTTAACATTGTTCCACTGTCATGTTTATTTTCGCAGTAAATCTTCCTGCTGATGGGTAGGAAGGGAATCTCGCCCCATGCCAGCAGCACAGGTTGTTAGACTTTTCTAAGCCATGGACCCCGATGAATACTAATGATTCATAAAAAAGCATTGCGCTCAGTTTATCGAAAACTGATTACCTTCGCGTAGATTTATGGCTCGATAGTAATAGCGTAGCAGTCATAGATAACAATAGTATAGCTTTTTTCCACTTTTGTTTCTTTAGATAAGATAATGTCCTTCACAGAGCAAGCATCTGCACTTCAAAAGCAGATCCCTTCAACAGACTGGAGAAGGCCCACGAAGCTCTGGTTAAGATCCCTTCCCCCGAACTCATACTAAAGACCTGCGTTTGGCGCTTGAACCGAAATTTTGTCGAGGGTCCTGCTAGTTTTGTACATTATGGCTTGTTAAAATATACATGCTGGTATTTTTTTGCTAATCCAGCAACTCTGAAGGCCGTGGCAGTAATGTGCTCGCTCCGCTAACACAGATGCGTCTTGATTTCCGATGGGGTCGAAACGGACGCCGTTGACGGATCCGCTCTCATTCGGCAACCGCAGCCCAGCAAGCCATGTGCTTCACGAGTATGAATGCATATATATTTTTTATGATGGGCTGCTACCTGTGCTGGCGGATCTACAGGAGGGTTATTGATAAATGATTAACAGTGCAGAAGTGCGTGGGTTCGCCCTTCTCCGGTGAGCAGCTCTGCTGCTTAATATTTCATCTGCCCCCAGATGTGCTGCTATCTGTTTCGTTGCTTGCAGCTACTCAGCATCTCCTTATTGCTCGAGAAGACCCCCAGCCTCAGCTCCTCTGTTCACGGAGACTACCAGCCACACTGAGACCTCTAAGGCATGCAGAGTGCAGCTTACAGATCTGGATCACACGCTGAGGTTTAGGGATCTAGGCTCTGCACCTTGTGTGTTACTCGTTCTGTGTTTTGACATCCCTTTATTTCTTTTTGATGCTGCTTTCCATGTGCTTTTTCAGTAAAGCAGTAGACTGTGTGGTTCTTGATACAAGCTGTCCATCCCAATGATGCTGGTGCTCGCACCAGGCTGCTAGCTGCCATCCTTCCCCACTTTGCTGCTTTCGCCATGCAAAGGGTTGTGCCCTCCACCGGTCATATGTGGCTGTCCCAAGTCCTGGGGGCAAGAAGCATGATGTTTGGCCAACTCCAAGGTTGGCCACTGATGGAGCTCCCAGTCCCCACTTCCCTCAATGCCAGAGCCCAAAACGGATGGATCTAGTGAAACTGCCCTAAAGTGCTGCTATTTTTACAGTCGGCAAGACACCGTGGGGAGCCCCTAGTGAGGAAGGTTATGGAGATCAGGGGAAATTACCAGAACAAAGCAGGAGAGGAGTGATGCTGGAATAGGGGAGTGGTCGAGGGGTAAAATTAAATGGGGATTCCTCCGTGACTCCATATGGTACCAGATTGCAGTCACCTTCTCAGTGATTTTAACCATGTTGCATATCAAGTGACCGTGGTGTCTGCTGTTTGCAACAGCCCAATGGTGCGTTAAAGGTGATATCATCACATAGTTTTCGCTTTATTTCTAAATTAATTTTGTAACAGAGGACAACATTTGAAGGGCTTTGACTTTGATATATGCCTACAACATGTATTTTGGCTCTTCCTTTGGTTTGCTAGCTTACTTCCTTCATCGACACCACTGTAGTACAGAAAATTGAATAATAATAATAATAATAATTATTATTATTATTATTATTATTATTATTATTATTATTATTATTATTATTATTATTATTATTATGTTAGCACTTTGATAAAAGGCAACTTACAGGGCTTAGCTACTCAACTCTAAGCTAGTTAGTTACGTTTCTCTTCACAGAGCCAAGCAATTTAATACAGGCTCACACTCATACACCCTCTAATGGCAGTTTAGTCACCAGTTCACCAATTCACCTGAAACACACTTCACACTTCACTTTGTCAGTAATGGCAAAGGTTGGGGTTATGGTCTCTGTTTCTGTGTTCAAACTTTGTGACTGTTTAGCCACTGAACTTGATATGTTAAATAATGCTTTCACCTTTTGACATATATAATATGGTTACCATTGCCATGGTTACCATATGTACACTGCCCGGCCAAAAAAAAAAGTCATACACTAATATTTGGTTGGACTGCCTTTAAGCTTTAATTATGGCATGCATTCACCGTGGGGTTTCGCATTAATTTTTTGCCAAGATCTTGTATTGATGGGAGAGTCGCACCACTGCGTAAAGTCTTCTCCAGCACAAGATCCCAAAGATTCTCGATGGGGTTAAGGTCTGGACTCTGTGGTGGCCAATCCATGTGTGAAAATGATGTCTCTCTCATGCTCCCTGAACCACTCTTTCACAATTTGAGCCCCGTGAATCCTAGCATTGTCATCTTGGAATATGAAAAAAAAAATCCATTGATGGAAAAACCTGCTCATTCAGTATATTCAGGTAGTCAGCTCACCTCATTTTTTGGGCGCATAACGTTGTTGAACCTAGACCTGACCAACTGAAGCAACCCCAGATCATAACATTAAGTTAAATCCAGGTGGTGACCTTTTTTTTTGGTCGGGCAATGTACCATTTATATTCTACTGCCACTGCTTCTTATATTAGTACCTTCTAATGTGATGCTAAGCTTTATAAGATAACCTAGTCTTTCAGAAAGGAACAAATTCTCTCTCAACAGAGATTCATAGCATCTAAACTGAATGCAAACGAACAGCTTTCCCTTTCCTTTGGTGTCCTTTAAGGTCGAACAATACATTTAGAGAAGTAAGGAGTACTTTGTTCAGCTGTGTAAAGAGGAGTTGAGCCTATTGTACCAGACCGCAGGACACAAATGATCCAAATTATTACCGTGCTGCTCACCCACACAGCAATAAAGCTGCTTCCCTCGATGTCAAAATAATGTAACTTGTCCCTGGTGCTCAGTTTTAAAATAGCTTAGCAGTGAGAAGGGGTTTTAGAGAGCTGAGCACATTCTTAGCCTTTAAACTTTTACTTTCTGGTAATTTTTATTAAGCATTGTCACATCCCAGGATGCACCGTTGGCCTGTCCTCAGACCTGACCGGCACCCTGTGGTTCCAGGATAGGCACACCAGCACTGCTCCACCATTGCATCCCTACTGGTAGTGGATGAATGAGTGAATTAATGTTGTCATAACATAGAAAGATTTAAACAGACAATTAAAATTGGGTGAACATTGCTCAGCGGGGCTGTGGAGCACTGCGCACGCTGGGTCTTCTGTGTGTTCTGTGAGAGAATATAAATACTTTGGAACTGTAAGTCCTTCTCCCAGCAACATTTTGTCTGCTTTGCTTGAGTGACGTCACCATGGCAACGGTCAGCGGCTATTAATGACAGAAGAAGCCTTCCAGAGACGTGTTACTGAAAAATAAAGAGGCTCACGCATACGTAGAATGAGAGCACATGAAAGCGTGTCTACTGCGGGTTTTTGTCAAACGGGATGCTGTGGGCAGGTACTGCTCAGGGTACGGCAGGAGGCCGGCTTGGAATCTCCAAATGTCAGGTGTTTTGCCGAAAACGGCAGCCTTGGTTAACGCATCATTATTCTGTCGCCGATAACTGCGTAAACAGTCCAGACGCTTATTCCTGGCTGCTTATCTGACACCGTTTAAAGGTTTAAATGAGGTATTTATTTAAAGGCGTTGCTCTGATGTAACAAAGAGCGGAGGCAAACGGGATCTATATGTGCTCGGAGTCGTTTGTGTTATTCTCCACAAATAAATAAATAATATATTCTTAGTGCAGTGGAACCATTTTTACCGTTAATATACCTGTGGCCGTTTGGCTGTGAAAGAGGCTGGAAGAAATCAATGCAACTGTATTTTTTGGAGTATACAAGAAATTCGCTCACGTGAACCCAGCTGCCTTTCGGTTTGGAGGGTTCCAGTGTGTAGCGAATCATGAAACCCAATTGTCCTGTGAAGTCGATGGCTGGAGGTTCGGCTCGACGCTTTAATGACGCAGGCAGAAAAATTCAAGCCCATATGGTGGGCACGATACAAGGAGAACAGACGCAACAGAGAGGAAACAATCAGGAATGAGGAGGAGGATAGAGGAAGGGGTGGACAGAGAGAGGGAAGAGGTGCAAGGGAGGAGCAGGGTGGAAGAGAAGAGTAAAGGTGGGTCTGAGGATGAACCAGACCCTGGTTTGTGGCTGTGCTTCAGGTTTTAGCTGAGGACAGGGGGTAACATTTGGAGATGTTGCAACCAAAGGTTCAAATCCCATTTCTCACCGAGGAGCCTTTGAGATAGAAACTTACCCCGAATTAGTAACAAATACCCTGCTGTATAAATAGCTAAATGTAGCTTAGTGTACAGATCTGACCCTCTGTCACCGTGGCCCACTGGGACACAGAGAAACACACAGAAATGTACAGAAACATACAAAAATAATGCAAACAAATGTACTCACCCTAAAAAAAGTTGCCTTTCTCTATACCTGCAACTCTTTTACTCAGGTGAGGCTGAACATCCAGGAGGTGAGTGTGTTTTGTGCACCTTTGTACAACAATCATTGTAGAGAAGCTAATAATAATAATAATAATAATAATAATAATAATTTAACACACCACCTTTACACCAGTTGTACTGATGTCAACACAAGACAGGGCACTGTGCTCGCTTCCTTGCTACATAACCGCAGTCGTAATTTACATGGACTCGGATAAAGGTATTACCTGAATTATTAAATCTAGAAATAAGAAAAACAGCAGTAACACAGAGAAAAGTCATAATTCTTTCTGCACAAAGGTAAGGAAAACGCTTATACAAACAGTCCACGAATGTGAGTATTTAATTTTTGCTTGTAAAAAGTTTTCCTCTATCCTGGTGTTTATTTGAATTTATGTTCATCAGCTGCTTTTATCCAAACCAAAGTATAATGCCTGCTATTTAGTAATGCATTTAGCTGACAACTAGACCCACTATCGCTCACCGGAACAGCACTCATCACTGGGGGAGCTTAGAGTTGCCTGCGGGAGGAAATCCAAATGCAGCGAGAACCTGCAAACGCCGCATGGTCTAAGCAGGGATCAAACCCGCGTGCAGCCTCACCATGCGGGTGCTGTGAGGCAGCAGCACTCCCTGCTGCACCACCTTGCCACCTACGGGTTGCCAAAGTGTCAAAATGTAAGTAAGAGCAACAGCTGCTCACCAAGAAGGGGCTGTGACATTAATCAAGGACAAGGTTATCTGCATCAGCAAGATCACAAGTTTGCTCAAATCCCACATTATGTGAAGCACATCGCTTTATGTCGTATTGTAGAAATGGCCTGTTTTATGCCTGCATTGAAAGTTAGACATCAAAGTGGCCCCAGTTCAGTTGGCTGCTTTGCCGGGTGTAAAATGGCCTGACGTGGCTCGCCTTGATGTCCCTCATTGATCATGTTCCCAAATCCTCATTTGAATGTCTCCTCGCTTCTGTGCGAAATTCATTTATTTCCCCCATGTGCGAGAGTAATACGAATCGAAAGGCGCCGTCCCCCGACATCTCACAGACAAACGCGGCTGGTTGGCGCGTGTGATGCCACACGATGCTGAAGCGATGCGTCGGAACAATTAAAATGCGTTGGGGATTCTTTCCTTTTCCGGTGCCAGGGTTACACGCTGAACCCGTAGGCCTTTTGATTCAGACTCGTGTGGCTGGACCGCTTGCCGTGTGATGAAGTCGCACGACAGCGCCGATGTACCCATCTGGTGTCTGCCCAGGTTTCGGATTCTCTTAAGTAGATCGATGTGTTTCCTGCATTCTGTTTCAATATACAGTACGGTACCGCATCTGTGATGGTGTCCCAGCCTGGGGGTTCGCTGCCTTGCCCTCCCCGTGACTCCAGGATCGGCTCTCGATCGAAACCACCTTGGGACAAGCAGCTGTCAATCGTAAATGAAGCAGTTTGTGTCCTAAGCATGTACAAACTAGCTTATTATCTACCCACAGATGCTGAAAGATATTTAAAAACTGCACTTTTAATCGTAGACACCGAGGCCATCATTTTCATGAACGCTGCAGGTTGTGATACAAGGTGCCATGATTTATTTAAAATGCATCCATCCGTCCATTGTGTTTATTTGAAATACAGCAATGGACTCAGTGTTTGTTCATACGTACACGCGAAGAAGAAAGGACAGTTTGGAAGTGTGGTGCTGAAGGAGGAGTCTTACTTTCAAGAAAAGTTGGAAGCTAATAACGTGCCACTCAACCTTTCAGACACCTTGCCTCCCTGATGGTCAGGTTGGGGCCACAAATAGAAGCACTGTTTTGTTGCCAAGGTTACGGCATTGACAAAATGACAAGATCATTCATTGCCGGCACTGTATCTCCCTGGCCTTCTGAGGGAGCGCGGCTGCTAATCTTGGCCTTCAATCTGCCCGTCCGTCAGCGGAGAGGTGGCGGTGCTTGCGCGGTTCAGACCCTGTCTGCCCTTTCCAGACCTGGGCCCATTGATCCAAAACCCAGGCACACGTCCCACAGTTGCTCAGTGAGTGAAATCCAGGCTTTTGTGAGCCGGAATGACATGCCAGTCATTTGTGAATGCGCACATACCGTACGAAGCGGCTCACCACTGCAGGCTCCTTGTGGAGGCAAGAAGGCAGGGACAAAAAAAGCAGGAGAGAAGCCTGTGGCTCAAAACGACATTCGAAATTCAAGTATTTTTGTCACCGGGAGCTCCATGTTTGCGTCAGCCGAAGTTAAAGCCACTCACAGAAGGAGATCTACTTCAGCACTCGTCGCTGGCCACGAAGGTTAATCTTTACTTCTACCAGCAGCCCTTACTGACTCGGTCTCGCAGATTCGATCCCGCTACAGGTCGCCATCGACTCGCTCCCGAGCGTTGTGCCGACGTGTTGGAGAAACTCCGGGTTTGTTCATAACTGAGAAACCTTGCATCAGAGCGCAGACATTTCCTCACGTCCACAGGGCAACGCCGGCTGTGTCCCCACCAACATGAGGAGCCACATGAAGAGTTGCTGGTAGCGCTGGTACTGTGCAATAAGCAGAACTGATGGTGGCTGCCTGCCACACGCCGCTCCGGGCCCTCGCTCACGTGCCGCACGCCTCTCCAGCCAGCTCCTTCGCTCGGATCTGTCAGACGTCTCACGACAGGCTCAGACCAGGAGCTGTTTGTGAGCCTATTTCTGCCCAATTGCTCGCAGCACCGTTCCTAAATAGATTTAGCAATGATACTGCCTGAGATGAGCTTTGCAGGAGAGGCGGCGGCGGCGGCGGCGGCGGGTGTCACGAGACAAGTCGGCGAGCGAGCCGAGCTGCATGTTGTCAGTTCATTAGGCCGGCCTGAAATGCATTTCGATTGTTTGTTCTGGATCCGTCCATGGGGTTCCCCGCAGGTGGCTGCAGTGACGCTGGTCACCAATAACGTGCAAACCAGGCGCGACCGAGAATACGTTCGCGTGCAAATTCGCCGTACCTTCCCGCGTTGTTGTGAGGGCGCTCAGGAAATTTTAAAAAATAAACTACAGTAATGACTTTATTATGCATGATGGCGGCGTAAAAGAATATTACCCCTAATAAAGGTTATTATTCTGTTTTAATTACATCCTATTGAAAGGTATGTATTCGTGTTTATGCTGTTCCATTTCCAATTCTTGTTAAAGCCAACGCCAAGGCCACTCTTACTTCGATAAGGGAAAGCAAACATTACGGCAGTTTACAGTGGCCCCCATAATCTTGCAGCCTGTTTCATTACCGCACATTAACATCACGGTGACTTCCATCCAGCCGGCGGAAGGAAATATCTCATGTCGGCGGGCCGGTAACTCCTCATTACATCTCCATCTATCATCTGTGAGTGGTAAATGACAGAAAATCTAGTCTGACACACTGGAAAGAGATGGAAAAGAATTAGAGAAAATGTGCCGACCAATTACGTCTGCAGATAATGCCGGCCGGGCGTCCCTCGATGCCGGCGAACATGGGAAGCTCACGGCGCGGATTTGTTGCTGCTAACCGCGACTTGGCGCTCAACACCCAGTAAAGACAGCAGTTTGTTTAGGATGAGCTCCTGCGCCTTACAACGCTGAATATATCTGCCAGAACAGACAGGACAGTGCATGTGTGGGGGCCGTGAGGGCTGCAGCTGCTCCATTAGATTTGTTGACTGAGGGATCCTTTCCCATGAAGGACAGTATTGCATTTGTTGGCTCTCCTATTACCCAGTGACTTGAACACAGTTTGAATTGCCGGGCCCACTGATTTACTCTAGTAACTACTTTAGACCGAATTGGATTTACTGTCCCGACAATCAATAATAGTGAGTTTTGCAGGCCATATTGAAACTCTGGTTTCACACCTATTTGTATCCTCGAGTCCTCGGGGTTTGCTTTTAATCCTGTCAAAATGAACGCTGAAGGAAGCTGTTTCGGTACAACCGGCAGTGCAGTAAAACACTCTGCAGTTTTTGCTGTCATTATTGCATGAAGAGTGGAAGGCAATGAAAAACGGGCCTGAATTTGGCTGCTGTAGAAATGTTGCTCGGGCAGGTCTTACGGGTAAGGGCTAAGCGTCTTTAATTTTACCTTGCGAATGACTGCTGCCTTACGTGCCGTCTTAAACCCCTGAACATCGTCTGTGATTTGCCCGAAGAAACGTGCTTGACGGCACCTGGCGTGTGACGGCATGTGTATTTATAAAGCGGTCAGGGCGGCTCCGAGGTGGAGGGGACGCGATTGGCGACAGTGATGATGAATGGACGCTGCGGCACCTGCTGACAGAGACGAATATGAAGACCCCGTCTCGCTGGCAGGGGTGGGTCCCCACGGTGTGGGCCGGCCCTCCAACGGTAGCTGTGGGTCGAGCCCGGAAGGGAAACAACCGGTAGAGTAAGGCTGGGGCTCTCTCTCCACCGAGCGCTCTTCTCTAGGTTCCTCTACCAAGCTTGGAGGAAGATTCCCCAAAGTCCTTCTTTTTCTTGTGCTACTTCCTTCCTTTAGCAGCTTGTGTTCATATCTAAATGACCACTTTCCAGAAGGATTAGGCAACATATGGTGCATGCATACGTCCCATATAATTTAAAGATGAACTATATAGGCCCATTTTGTTTGAATCCCAGCTACATATGGCGCTTCATTTTATGGAGAAAAGTTACCTTCATAGACCCGTTTGTTCAATATTGTGCAGGGCAGGTCTGCCACAGTTAAAGGTTTACGATCGTTTTGCTAACTTGGTGGCTGCGCACACCTAAGTTTGCTGCACTGCCATTCAGACACAAGTACTCAACGCACGGTCGACTTTCGCTTCCGGTCTGCAAGGTGTGCAGTGCTTACACATCGTTTTACCGTTAGGTCTGAAAAAATCCATCGGTGGGGATGAGTGTGATGTTTGCACAGTCGCTAACCTGGATTAACCATTGTATTTCATTGTAAGTATTGAAAGTAAGGATAAGACTGTTGACGTGACTCCTCATGCTTTGCGGTCATCCATGTTTGCTTTGTATTGTGATAATCTTTTGTGGAAGGCTGTTTCATCCGTCCTAAACCAGAAGAGGAGGCTATGTGAGGAGTCCGTTTTGGTGTTTTGGGGGGCTGTCGATGGTCTTTGGTTGCGAATGTGATGCAGCGAGACCTTTTTTAAGCATTGCATACCGCCTTTGTTCCTGTTTTCATTTTTTTGCACTTTAATGAACGCCTCTGCCACAAAGTCGTGGACTAAGTGTTGTGCCTGCTGGTTTGAAGACCAGCTCTACAAGCATCTCCGTTTTGTTTGAAGATCAGCTATCTGTGTTGGCCCTATTTTTTTAAGACTGGACAGTGGCTGCTTTATCTCCTCAACACAATTTCTCCCCTCGAACTCAGCAGAATCGGCTTTTTTGTGGAGCTCAAGGTGAAAAGATCAGAAAGTACGAGAAGGTCCATTATGAAAAAAAAGCTTTGTCGATGGGAAATGGAGATGATTAGGAGAATTTCAACATTGACAGAAGATCGTATGGGTTTCTATTGAATTCTCTCCTATCTATTGCTGGGCCTCCTGGACTGCCCTGTTTTCATGCCTTTCCAGGGTTCAGTCTTGGTTATTAATAGACTATCGATCCTCGACTCGCACAGCACACATGACAATGAAGAATGGATCTCTATACGAAGCCACGTCTTTATTTCCAGTTTGCCACAGTTGCATATTGTTATGTTCGAAGACGTGCAGGCAACGGGGCGTATTGTAACATTTTAGTGCAGAGAGCAACTTCGAGCCAAGAAGTTCAGATAAACTGGGCTACACTTGGCTATGGTGACAGCCAGCTGCTGAAGGATGCTTCTCATACCAGTTAGTCATTTTGAAGATCTGAGGACACGTTTAATGTGAACGGAACAGATTGGCAGGAACATCTTAAATACTGCAAAAGAAGGAAGCAGAGAAACCGTAGCACAGCAGCTACTAAAATGTAAAAATTGATAAGCAGACAAGTGATTCGGTTTATTCTCGATGTCTGTTTAAACTGTAGGTGTAGATCAGAGGGTGTATTTGGTTTTGCACCCTGAAAATAATGGAGTGGCCCCTTTTGCCTTCGGAGAATGAATGTGTCAGGCCCACTTTTATACCCTGGTGAGAGACTTGCTTTCATCGGTTTTGCACCAAGAGCATGAATATATGAGGTCTAGGGTTGTATCCTTAGCATTAACGGGTTTGTCCTAATTTTGTAACAGAAGACTGAATGGAATGGCTTCGTTTTGTACCCAGAGAATGTGTGTGTCGGGCCTACTTTGGTACACCAAGAAGGAATGGGTCAGCCTTGAATTTTTACCCACGTAGGGAAGAAGCAGGTCTGAAATTAATCCAGGAGAAAGTTTGGGCCAGTCTCAGTTTCGACTTGGGAGAATCGGTGGAACACATGTGGATTTGTACACGGAGAAGGAATAGACCAGGACAGATTCTGTACACAAGAAACTGTAGACCAAGTTTGGTTTGGAACCAAAAGACGTAATGGATTAACAAGTCCATGCTTGCATCCAGTGAAGAAGATGGCCAGGTCAGGTTGAGCACCAATACAATTAATGCGACAGACTCGCTTTTTTTTTTAGGTGCGGTGTGATTTCGCGCTGGGAAAATGAAACGGGAAAATCCAGCTTCGTACCCAAAGAACAGATGGGACAAGAAGCGATCCCCTAAACCTGGCTGTGTACATGCTGAATGGATTGGCCAAATCAGGCTTTGTACATGGACTTTTGATCATCCAGATCTGCTTTTATACTCGGAGGACGAATGGGCCGGGTTCGGTTTTGTACCGGGAAAATGGTTTGGCCAGTCGTGCCTTCTTGCCCAGAGAATGGATGGGACGGGTCTAGTTTTCTGGGCTCACAGAAGCAGGCAGGTCCATTCCTCCCAACAATTGCGTAGATGGATCTGCAGCTGGCGGCAGAGGTGAGCAGGTCCACTCACACCCTCCCTGGGGCTCTTGTTCCTCTGACAGTTACAAACAGGGTCCCAGGGACTGCAGTATCGGTGTTCACAGCCGCCCGTCAAGCCAGCCCCAGAAATATGAATCTGACCACGGCGCCCATAACTCAGCGGACCAGCCTGGTGTTCACTGTGCTTCCTGCCATTGTGTGGCAGGGAAAAAATACTGGGGACCAACAGTATTCTCGCACAGGCATGCAAAACGGGCCTCCTCGGGCAAGCGCCGCCTCGCTGAATGCCAGTAATTCGCATCTGTGTCCTTCAACTTTAAATGAACTACGGCCAATATGGGAAAATAACAAGTTGCACAGTAGAATAACCGCACCTACGCTGTTAGTTCTGAACATTGTATAACGTTCGCGCGATCCGTTTCGGCGCCGTTCCGCAATCCCGACTTCTGTCTCTTTGCGCGGCGCATCGCTCCAGCTCTGTTCCAAGGGCGATCGCTCACCGATGCCGAAGGTGGCCGTGTTTCCATTAAACGTAAACGGTTTTCTTAATTGTGCTACCGCATGGCCGGAAAAGCGGATGATAGCAGCCAAGATTTACTGCGGGCAAGACAGACGATCCGGCGCTGTTTGTGTGTAAACATCTGCGCTGTTTTCATTATCCTTGTCATTATTATTATTCATTTTCACAAATAACCATTTCTGATGTTTCCTCTTGCTTGAGCAGGAAACATCCAGTTTGCGGTACGGCGGAACCGGAGGGTAGACAAAGTGCGCCCGAAGCCCCATCGCGGCAGGTTTTTGACGCACCGCGGGGCGAAAACCCTGACAGGTGTTACATCTTAATAAACGGCGAGCGCAAGTTTCTCCGTCTCTGGATGCTAATTCCATTTTTAAGAAATTGTTGACCCACTGGCACTGTCCCTGCCCGACACGGCCGTGGCACAGCTCTTCACGGCGCAGCAAATTGTTAGACTATTATATTCACAAATGACCGTGTCTGACGCCGTAATGAAACGGAAAGCGGATTTTAATTAAAAACACACATCTGTTGCGATCTCGAGACGCCGCGGTTTCCGAAAGGCGGCTCTCGCGCCGATCGCTCGCGACCCAAAGGACCCCGCGTCAGATGAAACGGTTTTCTCGCGAGGGAGTTGGATATTTATCAGCAGTTGACTTGGGTGACAAAAGAGTGTAACGGAACACATTAGACTTCTCCGCACCCCCCAGGAGGATACGAAGACTTCATTGCACTTTAAAAGGACCGTTGCTGTCAGTAAGGGTTTCGTTGCGGGACATCCCGTGACGTGTCTGTTGCATGACGGGAAACCCAGGAGAAGGAGGGAGCTTTTCGATAGAGATCAACGCTTTTTATTGCAGATCGCGGTGAGGGATGCGTCAGGCCGACATAACATCCCCTTTTATTAATAACAGCAATATGAAGTCCTCTAAGGGACCTTACTGTCCTCTAAGGGAATATTGCCTCTTACTTGCTTACTAGATTACTTATTAGCTAAAAGACGAACGTGTTAGCATGAAATTGTGGTCCTGCGCTATGTGTTAGGCTCTGTTACGGTGTGAGGTCAGCTCATCCTACGCGGTTGCATGCATCTCATGTTGGTTTGCGTGACAGTGTGTTGGTGCTGGGCTGCATCCGTGGGTGTCGGGCTCCCTGACCTCTGTGCGCAGATGCGGGGGCCGGACGCCTGCCTGCATGCGCGCGTAAGACCACTCGCCGGAGCCTTGGCTGCTCTGCAACGTTCGACTCCCGCAGCCGCAATGCTGGCCTTGTTTGCCGTGTGACACGCATGGGCGCCAGCGGGTTTCGATGCCATCCGATTGAAGGAAATCAACAAAAACAGGATCGCCAGAAAGCCGCACGCACGCATGCTTTCCGTGTCGGCCTTGTGGCCTCGGCCAGCGGAGGGACGGCGGTCGCCTGCCGACGCGAGAGCGATGGGCCCCTTGGATACGTAGCCAACCCCAGCCAGCTCCCGCCTGACTGACGGCAGTGTTGGGACTCGCCCGCACCCCCACACCTGTCGAGATCCAGCAAGGAAAGCAGGAGCATCGTCGTCCACCTCGTACCGATATAAATTGCTCCTGAATAGAATTGGCTTGAGAGTATTTCTGACGTCTTCATTCCATTCAGTTGTTTTTTGTTTGGTTTTGTTTGGTTTTGTTTTGGTTCGCTTTGTTTTTTCTCTATTCATGTCACCTTTTCCACCCTTGCCGCTCATCTGCATAAGACCTTGGGAAGGACGTGTTTATTCAGGCGAGCGGCACGCTCTCTTTCCTGCCGGATGCGTGATCCAGGCCGTTCGGTTCTGTCCCCGCTGCGGAAGAAGCCACGCAGATGTGCCGTGGCTCCTCCTCGCCCGCCCGCCCGCTCACCCCCCACCCCCCCAAGCAGCACAACAGCCCAACGCAGGTAACCGCCTGTCTTTAATTTCCCCCCAGATCGCACTCTGGCCCTTTCCATCTGAAATGAAAAGCGAAAAAACCCCAAGGACGCGTGTTTTATATTTTCCGTTTAATTTTGGGCTGCGTGAAGAGGCTGCGGGTCCAGATAGCACTTCCACTTGGTGCAGCTGTACGTGGATTTAATTAGAAAAACGCTCACCCCGGAAATGTTACATCTCCATTGTGACCGACTCACTTTGTGATAAAATGTAAATCTAGGAATCTCAGGATGCTGTTGCTTAGCCAATATTTGTGAAATTCGACAAAGCCGATCAATTTGCATGAGAACGGTGGATTTTCCTACGTGCCGTCTATTAGGTTGGGGGGTCAATTTCGGCGTTCCTGTCCGTCGCACGGCTCCTGAGGCACGGTCACCGTTTACAACCCCAGCGTTCGTGTCACCG
Source organism: Heterotis niloticus (assembly GCA_018136845.1). NCBI lineage: Eukaryota > Metazoa > Chordata > Actinopteri > Osteoglossiformes > Osteoglossidae > Heterotis > Heterotis niloticus. Next base: position 7,861,366 of record CM030892.1, on the reverse strand, counting down.
ATACCCTGAACCGCCGCCCCAACTTTATGCTCCCATCCCTGCGGGAACGGAGATGAACAGGAGGGAATCCCGTCAACAGACCCAAGAGGACGAAATCTTGCCGCTTCCCCTGAACCGTTTGTCTCGGTTTGACGTCCGGTCGTAAAGGCGACACGAATCGGGGTTTGCATTTCCACCTCCGAGGTCCTGGCTCAGCGGCCGGTCAGAAACAGACAGCAGCCCGTCTCAAAGTCACCGGTTAGCCCCTTCCCCTGCGTTTTGCGTCTACTTTAATCCCCATCGCCATCTCCCCTTCACATCAAAGCGAAGAAGATTAAGATCAGTGAATTCCATAAGTTTGTATAAAACATTAAAAACGCCATTTTTTCCTTTGCGCTGCTACTTATGCGCACACGCTTTGATGGGAAAAAGAAAGGCATGTTTGTTCTCTCTGTGGTCTCCTGAAAACAAATGCCATTATTCTCTTTGTTCTGGAAGCACTGAATGTTGAATTTTGGGCCTAATTAATTTAAAGAACGGCGGACATCCCCCCCCCCCCACCCTCGCACCCTTGCAAATTCTGTGCTCGAAGGCCACTTGTTTGGTTGACTGAGTGACCCCCGATTTCACACCATGTTGGCTTTATCCTATTACAGAGACCTCCCTCCCACCCCCCCTTTTTTTGCTGACTTCAGAGGGAATGTTATCTGTTAAATAAGTAATTCCTGGTTGCTTGCTGAGCTCGCCGCCGCCAGTAGAACTTTGGCAGAGCGCAGAAACAAGGGGCACCCAAGATCCTGGCCCTTCCCCACATGCTTATCTATTCCAAAGCAAAAGGACCCCGGGAAGGTGAAGCTGGAAAAGGGGGGGTAATTTCGGGGCTCTGTGTTCTTGCCCTTTTATCTGGGAGATTCGGTGCCTTTCTTGGTGTACGTGCTGAAGTTTAGTCACACGGTACTCTTTTTATTAACCACATGGGCGACCATGCATACAGCCGCAGTGACTTAGAGGCTCGTCCGTTTATACAGATAGATATTTTACTACAGTTCCCTATGCGTAAAGGACAGCCTTACGTGGGTCTCGAATGAGAACATTCCGGTTAGCGGCTCCGTGATCTCCACCATCACGCCATCTGCCTCCCCAGCCTAGATGGCCGACTGTAGGTTTGGAACAGAACAGCAGTTGCAGAGCGAAAGACAGAGGAATCAGTGAATAAGATGCCTTGTTGCGGAAGTAAAATATCCCAACTCATAACCGCTTTATAGATTTGCGCAACCCGCTGCAGCGTTTTTTGTTGTGCCGCGCTTCGTGTACGAGGGCCGACTTTGCTACTCGGCTTCCACCCTGGAGGGATCAGGCATCAGTCTGTCCCGTCTAGATCGCATCTCTCTGCCTCTGAAACCCCACTGTTGTACTTTTGAAACGAATACAAACAGGATCAGGAAAACGGATCCGACCAAATCTGTGCTGCCCTGGTTGCAATGACCCCCCCCCCCAACCACCACCTCCTCCTCACTGATACATGGCTGCAAATTCTGTTACACCTTGGCAGCTGCTGACTCCCAAATTCATCTGCGTGCCGTGATTTATTTTTTTATTTAACCCATTTGTCAGTAGTACTTTCAGCAGCCGACATAAATGCCAGCTTCCAAAAATTATTTGGACAAATGATCTAAAAAAAAAAAAAAAATCTGAAAATATTCCATCTAATTTAATGTTTATTTTGGTTTTCAAGTGTCGGGCAGCTGGCGCCACTGGTGCGCATTAGCTCGACCACACCGAGCCTTTTGAAACGCGCTCTTCTGAAAGGGATCTCGGTACCTGCTTGTTATCCAAAAGTTACATCTCACTCCAGACGGGCCGTTTGATGCGGCTCTTCTTCGCCTTTTCGCGCCGAGCGCCATCCGCCAGATGCCCGCGACCGCGCGATGGGGGCTGAGGAGGGCGACGGCTGGGACATCACAATAGGGTCGGGTATCCGGGCGTCGTGTGAATGGGTTTTGTTTGAGGCTGCGACACGGTTCTGGTATTAACACCTGAATGTGACGCCTTTGTTCTGCGTGGCGGCCTCATCTGAAGCCCCATTCAGGGCCATGGCAGGGAAACACAGCGCAGGCAGACCTCAAATTAATAGCCTTTGCCGCGTGTTTAATTAAGTGCGCACGGCTGAGGTACGATAAACAAACGCGTCGGGTGACTTGGCGCAGCCGGTCGGGCCGCACAAAGGAGGAGGGCTTCCAGCCATCTGGCCCGATTGATCTGGTTCTGTCTGGAGGACGAGTCGACGCACAATAAGTGCTCTGCACCGCAGTCCCGAAAAGGCACGGGTTCAGCGCGACGACAGACCGGGGAGTCGCGAATGGATGAAAAGAAGATCTGTAGCTTCTCGGTGATCCGCCTCGGGTTTCTGAGGGAGAACCTGCTGAAGAACCGCCGAGCGAGATGCCGCCATGAAGCATGGCGCCGCTTCCCAGTAGCGCCCGGCCTGCTCAGCGCGGAGTTTGCATGTTCTCCCTGTGTCTGCGTGGGTTTCCTCTCACGGTCCAAAGACATGTGTCGAGCGCAATGACCCTGACCAGGACACGGCGACTAAAGACAATGGGTGTATGAATGGATAGATGGATGGATGGATGGATGGATGGATGGATGGATATGCTGTTTTATACATCGGAATAGCTGTAAGTTGCTCTAGATGGACATGTTTTTCACCTGTTAATATAAAGAGAATAACAAGGAAAACATGAACGAGGGCAGCGTGGGGCCACAGTTCCTCTTGGATGTGGACTTGCGTTCCCGGTATTTGCGTACCTCTTATCCCACGGTCCAAAGACTTGTGTTTCAGTTGAACCGATGACTCTGAATTGGCTTTAATGTGAGGGCGATCGACCTGCGATGGACTTGCATCTCATTGCGGGTATGGCTTCATACCCAATGCTTCTGCGACAGACTCTGTGGCACCCCAACCCTGGATCGGGTAAACGCTTACCGACCCTGGATGGTGGAGTGATAATATTAACCACAGTAGTAATAGTAATAATAAATTAATGGAAGGGCTGCATTTTTGCAAAGCCCTTTTATGGCTTTTGCAACGGTAGAAGTATCGATATAATAATGCTGATGTTGAGCAGATAGCCCTCATCTGAGACGAGGGCTGCTGTATGCCGGAGGACGCCGCGGCCCCCGGATGAGGCGAGGACGATACCCCAGGGAAATATAGACGAAGCGGCCTGTCTGGCAAAAATTCAGGAGATAAACACTGTCAATGAGAGATTTGGCTCGGTCCCCTTATTCAGTCACAATATGACCTTCAGCGGTGCACGTCCACTTTATTGTGGTCTCAGCACAAAAGAGCCCATGGCTGACGGGCGCACCTCAGCAACCGGACGATGCGGCACACAGATAGCGGGACACACTCCAATTACAGCTGCGGAAGTGAAAAAAATAACCAGGCAAAATAAGGAGAAAACAGCGAGCCGAATGTCAGGGCAGACAGAGGAGAGAGGTGGAGTGGGGAGAGGGGCGGCTGAGGACTCGGGCCCGCTACTGTGTAAAAAAACATTCTTTATTTTTCCCGAGTAATTGGAATGGGGGCTTCTCGGTCGGCCATCCTGTGACTTTCCCATTCTTCTTTTTTCCACTTTTCCAATCTCGGGACGACTTTCTGTCTGAACGTGTGCTCCTCGTGTCTTTCACAAGACATCTGAAAGCACGGCTCCCCGTGCCCTCCGCTGCGCCGCCTCTCTGCGTGCACACTTCCAGGCTCATTCTGCAGCGAATAAGCGTCTCCGCTCCGCAATAACATCTCAGGGCGTCTCTTTTTGTCCCTGCCTGCGTCTGTGATTTTCATACCGATGCGCTGCCATTCTAGACTTTTCTGAATGTGTGAGTAGGTGCCTATCTGTCTCTTAATCTATTGATTTTGGCTGTGGAGATCTGAGACGCAGAAAATTAAATTGTTGTATGGAAATCCCCGATTGTCTGTCCTCGGGGGGTCCTCGCTCATTTTCTTCTTATGCGTTTGTTGTTCCAGTGCGGGCCCGGGCAGCGCCTCGGCCGTCCGAGCCGACAACGGGCCACCATGGTTGGCTGACTGTCGACCGCAAACTGGTGGTCAGAAAAAAACGCAATTTCACAGAGGGGCCCGGTAGGTGGGCCTTGGCATGTCTCGGATTGAAAGTTAGAAATTGGCTTCACGCAAGGGTGCTCTGGTCGTTCTGCAGCTCCTGAATAGCAGAATTCACCAGCATTAATTGATTCTCGGGGCTCGAATAAACAGGGCCGCAGGTCACGCGGAGGCGGGCGGTGGCTGAACGTGGGGCTGCGGTGACGGAGATGTCAGCGGTGCGCGCGTGACGGTATGCGGCGATCTCAGGATGCCTTCCGCTGCCTATTTTCGGTTCCGCCTCTCCCAAAAACTGCCACCTCAACCACAAGCTGTGATAGATGCAGCCAGGAGTGTAAATGCAGTTCAGGGAGGTTTTCCGAGCTCTGTCTGCTGCTTTTATTAATCATAACAAATTGATCTGCTGTGTGTGTTTCTCCTCCATTTGAGGGAAGAAGGAAGCCCAATCCATCCCCGTCATGGGAGCATTAATGACTTTATATTTCCACAAGCTTCGCTTTGCTTCACACCCATGTACCATGACTCTCTCCATCTCCCTCTCTGGGTTTCTGTAACTTCTGACTTGCTCGTGTAACCGAGAACTCCAAGCTCGCGCGGTCCCCGCACGGTGGCGACGCCATCTAAATCCTGGCTGAGGGCAATTACAAAAGAAAGTTTGCTGCTTCTCCTTCTCTGGGGATTTGCTGAGTTTGCAGGTATAACCTGGAGCTGAGGAACAAAGCGAATGCGGCGGAACTTGACTGAGGCGCAGCAACACCATCCAGTCCGGTGGAGTCAAAAGCAGATCGGGTCCGGGTAACGCAGCCCTCACGTCCGAAGTTCAGGCTGCAGAAATCTTTTTGAAAATCTGAACCGAAGCTGAGTTGGTTGTGATGGCTGAGGTGAAGCGCTCATGATGTGGCAAAAAAACCTGTTGGATTACACACACGGGGATGAGCCCCACAGAGCTTTTGCAGAACCAGGTTCAGTCAAAGGCAAGACTTAGGACACTTAAAAGTCAGAGCATCTCCTCCTAAAGTCCCCAGCTTCTCGCAGGTGTGAAAGCAAGCAGCGGCGGAGTGAATGTACCAAAGTCACCAGAGGAGTGTGAGTTCATTTACAGTCTGTAAAGGCTCCATTACTGCCTGCTTAGCCCCTGGGGTCTACCTGTTTTCTCCTGGAAGGCAAGATAAATACCCAAGAATTTCCTTTCTAAATGTATTGGGCACACAGGAAGATATTGTGTTATTACTTCTGAAGATTTAAAAGAAGAGCAAAAACAAAAAAAAAGAGTTTCTTCCAGGCATTATGCTGTTTTTTCATAGCCCATCCAAGCTTCCGCAGACAGTAAAGACCTCCCAGCTGAACATTTAATGTCCAGCAATACATATCAAGATTTGTCAAATTAGACTTCTCATCACCTAGAATGGTCGTTCCGGAAAGTGGCATCAGCAGAATAATTTATTTCTCTTGGAGATAAACAGATGGTGGGTTTCGGAATCACGTGCTAAACTCAGTAATGGCAAAACAAGTGGATTTTTTTCAGCGCTCTGGTGAAAGGAGGTGCCATTTTCGATGCCCGTTCTTCCTGTACAAACACCGGGAGACTGTGATCAGCTGGGGCGAGGCTAGGAGATGCTGATCTGAGAAGCGGCGCTTACAAACTGGCCATCCCAGGGCCACCAGGGAGTGACTTGGCAGCGTGTTGCAGGTGACTGAGGAAGTGTCGGTTCCTCCGAGGAGCCCAGAGCCGGAGTAGGTGGCACCAGCGGCCCCTAAGATGCAGTGTCCTGTTGGACTGTCATCCACGGACCTGTCTTCCCCGCAGAGCGAGGCAGCTCCGTGTCGCCCCAGTCCCAGGAGCCATGTTGGGTTGCCGCTTTCCAAGCAACGGAAGGCGAAACCGCACCCATGCCGAGCCCTTGCGTTGTTTTTGCGGCAGTCAGATCCCGGCCCGCCCGTCTCTCTCAACCTTTGGCTTTATTTTCCTTCACTTTAAATTTGAAGGAAGCTGTTAATACGCCGTTGTTAGTACGACGCTACGAGCTTCCTCGGCTCAGAATAGCTGTTTACCGCACGATCATGCAAACGTAGAAAAGCCAACGTGGACACGATAGCTGTTTCCCGCAAGCACGATCTTCAACGATGGCTGCTGTTACTGCTGTTGCATACAAAGATGTGCGTGCAGCTAAATAACCTGGCCAAATGCCGCAGAGCGCACGGGGCGATAAAAGTGCGTTAAAGCTGCTGTCGTACTGGCCGGCAGACGGATAATTGTAAAGGAATGGGTTTGGGATCCCGGCACAGAATTTGACACGTCGAACTACTCACATTAAGTAGGGTGGTCACACACACACACACACACACACACACACACACACACACACACAAGCGCGCACGGTGTAAGCAGCAGTGTGGGGTGTGAGGTCTGGCGGGCACCGTTTAGCTCTCCCGGGGCTAAATGATTGCTTCTCCTCAAAGAACAAGTTCCATTTCCATTGGAGACGGCAGCTTTGGCGTCCAGACAAGTGAGAACAATTGAGCTAAGTGCCGCCTCTCTGCCCGCGCAGCCATCACGCGCGGCGAGGAGCACCGTTCCACCGCCACACCCTGCTCTCAGGGCAGGAGCGAAACGCTATGTGACACCGCTCACCAGATACAAACAAAGCGCTTGGGGCCAACCGGGGCCACGGTGTCACCGACATGCGACCCAGTACAACCGTTTTCGTAACCGTGAAGGTGTCAGTTGAAGTCCTGGGGGGTCCTGCGTTTGTACCCTATATCAGCGCGTTTACACCGAGCTGCTTCAGCGGATACTCAGAGGAGGCCCCTCTTTGGTGATCAGACATGGAGCTCAAGCTGACATAGTGCTGTTGATTCCGATTACAGCGGGAATGTCGCCGGATGGGCCGCCTCGCCGTGCTTTTTCCTGCCGAGTCAGCGGTTTGGTGTCCGGCTCTGTGGGACGGGGAGGGCCGGGGAACCAAACCGTTGGCTGCGAGACGTTCGCTTTACCGCGATAAAACCGAAAGGCGTTCAGGTACCCCGAGGAAACCCCGACGCAGGTTTTAATTCGAGCGCCCTGGAAAAGCAGGATGTTTTAACCCCACACGGGGGCTCGTATAACCGCTCGACTGCCACGGCAGATGCCCGGGACAGCTGTCGAGGGGAGCCGGCCACTGGTGCTCATCCTCCCGCTTCCCGCTGCTCCTCCTGCTTTGTTTGTAGCCCCCTCTCGTTGCAGGGTGGATTTATTCCTCTCCCAGTGCACCCAGCCCTTTCCCACTGAACTTCCGCTGCCTCGTGAGACAGCCCACCTCCCCGTGCCCCCTGTAGGGGTTTGACGCGTCCCCTCCATGGATGTAGCAAAGGGAGAGCTCTGGGATTCCGGGCCGGGGGTCTTCGAACACAGAGGCAAACGGTAAATAACGTTTAAAGAGATTATTTATCCAAGCGGAGGCAAGCGCACGGAAGCGGGGAAATGGTTCATCTCAAGGGAAGAGTCGGTTTGTATGATAAAGACCCACTGTTTCCTCCCGGGGGGGCCGCACTAATTAGGGAAACCTGCCTCTGTGCAACCTTGATCTAAGGTGAGCCCTTTGCTCAGACTGCCGGAGTCTTCCGGAGCTGTTTTTAAACGTTTGCGTGTCGTGTGGGAGCGGTGTGAGTCACTGGGGTGTGTGAGTGTGTGTGTGTGTGGGTGGGTGTGTGATGTCCACGTACGTAAGTGCTGCATGAACACAACGGGTGAATAATCCCTTAGTTAAAAACAGGTAAAAATGTGAAAGAGCTTATGAGACTTAAAGTTGTAAAATATACATCATTGCGAAATGCTCTTGGTTTCATGTCGCATTTCAGACAAAAGACCTTCAGGTCCGAGTCTTATTTCACACGACCTTGAACTTTCTTCTCATTTATGATTTAAATCATCAGTTTTTGTACGAAATCTGCATTATGGAGGTGGCAGGTGGTGCAGTGGTTAAAGCCTTCGTGCTACGGTCGAAGGGATGCAGATTCGAGCCTCCTGCCGCAGCGCCCCTGAGCAAAGTGCTTACCTCCAATTGATCGAGTAAACGTTACCCTGCTGTCCAGAGGGGTAAATCACTGTAGCTTAGTGTATAAACCTACAGTATGTGTAAGTCACCTTGGAGAAAAGTGGCAGCTATATGGATAAACAATAATGATAACAATAATAAATTCACATTGAACTCATCCCTGCACCTTTCCCCACCTGCGCAGACATCCCATCACGCCGTGTGGCATCTGCGCAGAGCGCTGATCTCCCCGGGGTTCCCTGCAGCCTGTGGGCTTCGGAAGGCTGCGTGCAGACTGCTTGCATAAACCATAAACTGCTCCTTTCTCTCGCCACTGCAAAATCGAAACAATGTAAATGGGCTGCAGTAAAACGGTTAGCTTTACAGCAGCCAGGCGCCTGGAATCCGGCATGTTTTTTTTTTTTTTTTTTTTTTTAATAAATGCATTGAAAAAACATGAATGTTGTTTTGAAATTTAGTTACCGTGCAGGTTGAAATTTCAGCTCTTCGCACCACCGTTGTCCTGAGAGACAGCAAAGGAAATGGTTGAGAAAAAATCAAAATCTCGTGGGTCTGGATTTTGTAAATTTGGGCCATGTGTTGTGTGACCCTGTAGGAGGCGCCAGGTGGGTATGATTTTAAAGGTAATGCAAGGCAGGAGTTGTCCAGTGAGTGTCCAGTTTAACTGCCATCCCTTCCTAGGGCTCGGCTGACAGTAACGCCGCGTGACTTTTACACGTACAGTGAGCTGCTGACCGAAGAGCCTCCCCTCCCGCAGCTCATTCACACGTGAAATACTGATGGCATTTTTAATCTCCCACCAGTGAATGGGAGGGTGTAGAAAACTTTCGGCACTGCACCCCTTACAAAGCCGAGTGAAACACCCCTTTGTGCACACTAAGAGGCACCGATTTACACATCCATCTTTGCCTGCTGCCCACTGGCCCCGAGGGGCACGTTCTCATTGTTATTTCGCTCCCAACTTCATACTTTAATCCAAACCATCTTATAGATTTGCCCATTTATACGCTGGGTTGTTTTTGCTGCAGAAATATAGGCTTGCTACCTCACCCAAGGGCAGTAAGGGCCTGTCTGCTTCTTCAAAATGCAGCCTTCTGGTTACAAGTCATTAACCGCTGTGCCACCTGCTGGCGTGACTTATTGCACACGTAGTTTTGGGTCTCCGTGCTCCAGTTTGTGCACTTCCTTGTGTCCGCATTAGATGTGAGCTGTTTCCTAGACCAGAGACTGGACACAAGCTGAGCCGCAGAGAGAATTGGCTATCGTAGATGCAAGCTTCATCTTATGTCCCACCTATAAAACTGCATATTATAAATAATGACCCTATTTCCTATCTTCCTCCTTGTCTGTGGTATTCAGTTTTCTCTTTCTTTTCATTTGGGCCTGAAAAACTTTGAGTACCGTCACAGGCTGGAACGGCGCTGCGCGCAGACCTTCGCCACGATGTTCCATTTTAAACAGCAGCCCTCGCCGTTTGATGTATATTTCAGCTGCCTTTGTCCTTGCGGCTGCGGAACGTTCTGTGGAATTTTCGGCGGGCACCTTTTTTTGCCAGCGGTGTTTGGAGCCTCGTGTCTGATGGGCCCTGAGCCAGCGCCAGGAGAACTTGGTTTTAACGTAGCGGTTACGTTCGTTTCCAGTGTGTCACGCCACCCGGGCGCTGCTTCTCCGCTGCTTTCCCCTCCTTGCGTGCATGATTTGCCACACACCGGGTGGAGTGGCAGTTAGCAACGTGCACCCACATCCAGAAGGATGTTGGCTCACATCCCGCGATGGACCCTGGTGCCGGTACCTTAGTAGTGCTCAGAGAAACATCGAGATCTGGACACGGGTTAACTGTGTTGGGTCTTTTTGGATAAAACCGCACAAAAAAACAATTATAATAATCTTTTTTTAATTATGTGTGTTTATAAACCAAGTGGTTTTTTTCTCCTAACATCAGCCGGAATGTCACCATGATGCCGCTCTTCAAAAAGCTGCCCGGTCCTTTGAATTCCTTTGTCTCCATAGTGATGGAACGGTGATGCCATATTTGCATTTTCATTTGATCGGGCCCACAGAGCGGGACGCAGCTTTCGACAGTCGTTCTGCAGGGTTTTAACTCAATAACTGCACTTTTGAACGTTTCAGAATTTCTCGTGCATCGACCGATCGCACCTTTCGCCGCTGTAACCTTGAAAACGGGACTAGAAGACACGTAAAATCTAATTAAAAAAACACCCCGGGGACAAGGTCTTTGAAGAGAAAGATAAATAAGCAAAGTGTGGCGCTGTGTCCTGGTGAGACTTGAGGGAGGAAAGAAAAGATCTCTGTCCATCTAGAGATCCATTAATACACACAAAAAGAAATGCTGCTCTTTGGGGAAACATGAAGAAGTTAGAGCAAGTCTTAAACGTTTGGCAGTCACTTTGGTGAGAACTGGAGAATGTCCCCCCCCCACCTCTCAGGTCCCAACACCAAAGAGAAAACATTACAAGCATTAAAAATGACAAGAAGTAACAAAGCCCATCTTGCTCACCCGTAAAAATTGAAGCTTGGCTGTTCTAGTGCTGTCTTTAGGCTCCATAGTGAACGTGCGCCAGCGACACTGTAAGGCCGGTCAGTCTAACCAGCCACAAGCCTTCCAGAATACACAAAAGTTGAACTTATTCATGGAGTCACACGTGGGGGATGCAGAGGAGCTGTGACACACGGTGATACACACTGGGGAAGACGAAGGTACGGGGAACAGAGAAGGGAGAATGCATTTGGGGCTGGAACGCTGTCCATGGTGCTGAACTAATTTTTTACAGAAAAGATTATTGGATCCCATGGCCCCGTCTACTTTTTTTTTTTTTAAAAAAAACACTCCTTAGGCCCCTCCCGAAAGGACATAGCAATGCTGCCGCTTTGCCATTTTTTAAGGGTCTACCTTCACTGGTGCATTGACCTCGGAAGATGAATAATTTGGTGGTCACCCACAGCCTGAAGTGAATGTGGTGTTGGGTTTACATTTATTCCTTCAACTGATACTTTATTCCAAACAAACGTACCATGTTAAGCCACTTACAATGATTTACCCGTTTGTACAGCAGGGTAACTTATGCTATACCAGTTCAGGGTGAGCACCCTGCTCAAGGGTACCACAGAAGGAGGATGAATTCATCCTTTGAGTACAAGGCAGCAGCTTTGGACTTTAATGATACCTGCTGGCATGACAGGTACACAGGAGACTTTTGGTCTGGGCTTTCGAGCTGCTGCGCTCGCCTGTTTTCATCACCATCTTCTGCCCCAAATAATTGCGAACGTTTTTGGAGGCTGCGTCTCCAAGATCGTGGAAACGGATATGTCACTTTTTGAAAGCGTGCCATTTGTCTTCTCACCAGTGGCACCGCCAACACAGTTGACTGGCACACAGATGTGGGTCAACCAACACCTGGGTGCAACAGGAAGGCCTTCCTGGTGAGCGTGAGAACGCGACACCTCAGAGCTTTGGCCGCACTCCCCGACCGTCTCTCGGAGAGTCTGACCTCAGGGTCAGCCGGTGCAACAGAAAGAGTCAGCAGCTGGACTGTGGGTTAGGGCGAGTGACGCGGACGCCTAGGATATTGCCGACGCACATTTTCTTTGGAGGCTCTGGCAATCCCATGGGCGAACGGCAGACCCTTATCAACCCATCAAACTCAGTTTGTGTCCTACAGCTGTTTTACGGCTCTACATCTGTTTTTGTTTGTTTTCTGACTTTAAGGTTATTGCGTGTTTATGGTTGACTGGGGGATTGGGACAACACCGTGCAGCTGTTCGGACAGGGAGGAGAGGGACTCTGCATCGCTATTTTATGAGCTGGGCCCGGCCTCTTACTCTATTTCACTGTGCTGAGATGTGGATCCTGGCTTTTAATGCCTGGTCTGTCGAGTGCTTCTCCAGCAGAAGCCCCACTTAGTGAGAAACTGTTCATAAATCAACCTAATTTTGTCATCTTGTTTGCCTCCTTCTCTCCCATATATTTGTTCTTTTTATTTATTGTGGTAGGAAGCCATACCAAATGTGACTTATTTTGTTTTCTGAACTAATAAAACCATTGGTGGGCCTCCTCTTCTGGCAGCTTGATCACCACCCATTGTTTGCTGGCTCCTGCATCTCCATGGGTGAACTTTCCCATCATCTAGAGGAGTGTTTTTCTTCAGAATCACCTATCAGTCATGGCAAAATGAGAGTTAAGTACCGAAATAAAACAGGAGAAGATGGTAGGAATCTGAACATCACCCAGATGAACAGGCAGAAAACACTGTACTGGCTGGCGGAGAACCAGCACAAATACACTTGATGGTAAACATGGACCAGTGGCAACGCGAAAAAGTCAAGGGAAGTCTCTGCGCAAATGCTGTTTTCTTTTTTAACGTTCTATAATGTTGTTTTGCATTGTAAGGTGGGGCAAAATGCATCTCGATTGTTCAGTTTTGGGCAAAGTTCCCCTTTACAAAAGCTCATGCTCGGTAAAAAGCAGCAATCCTAAATCCCGCGGCACCCAGGATGCCGGCAACAACTCTATCTGTCCCTCTAGATGGCTGCTAAACCCCATCCTGCTGGCCTGATACAAACCCTGGCTGTTATGGTGTGAAGACGTGGAGTAAATCTACACTTTATTATCTCCCAGCTGGCACCCGGAGCTGCAAGTATATCAGGAGCGGCTCCTCCCATCCCCCCTGTCGTCCTCCCCTCTCCCACGGGGACCGTGCCAGTGCTGGCTTTCTCCCTGGAGAGCTGTGGAGGAGAGAGGATGCCAGTGTAAACCCTTGATGTACTGCCGAGGGGTGGGTGACTTCGGCCACTTCTTGGCGTCAGAGAGGCCCTGTCACCGCTCCACTTGGCCCAGCCGCTGCCGTTTTGTCGTGTGCTGTTGTATTTCTTTACGAGCCTGCTGTTTTGGCCAGCTGCAATTGCAACCCCAGGGGGACAGGAGGCTCCACTTGACTGCCAACACTGAGTCTCTGCTCTCCTTTTATGGACAGACAGACCCACGCACCCCTGGCTTCCTGGTGGTCCATGGGAACACGCATGGTATCGGAGGAACCATACGCACTTCCTTAATCCCAGTTATGATCCATTCTGCACCCAAACATTGATGTCTTCATGCGGCTGCAAATAAAAGTTTGGTCATTCTGAGAGCAGACATGCAGTGTGCAAAATTTGTTCCTGGTTCTCAAGGATGACACGCCAGACCAGCTTTACATCCCCCCTCCAATCACCCCTGTCACATTCGCTGACATTCTTTGTGGCCGGGACCTCAGCTCTGTCCCTGACTTGTTTTTGTTCCCTGTTTCCACTAAATCACAGTGAATAAAAGCTGTCCCTCAGTTTTGTATTGGGAAGGCTTCATTCAGTGCAGCGCTTATCAGCTTCTGGCCACTTTCAACTTATCATTACTTTTGTCTCTGCGGTAACAGCTCACCTCTTCTGTATCACCACAAGCCCAGCATATTCATACCAAGTACCAAACCTCAGGAATACTGGCTGGAACTGTGGACACCGTGAAAGTGAAGTGGACTTACATGGTTCCACGCTCCCGCTGTGTTCAGCTGTGTTTTACTGCCATCTCTCAGACTGGCGAGCAAATACAGGTCATCTTGCTGACTGAAAATGTGCAAACCGGGTACGGGGAGAAAGCAGTTTTCATCACTGCAAATCTGTGTGGTGACCGTTGGCAACTTCAATAGGCAGTATACTTTGGTTGGTCATTTCTTTGCCTAAATTACATAGCATTTTTTCTCCAGTGAGTATAATGTGCTGTAATGGACATGGAATTATGGGATGGAGCTGAGAAGTACAGCGGCAGTGTCTCTAGGTGACGGCACAGAGTGATGTTGGATAGCTGTACCGTGCCGTGCTGTGGCGGAGTCTCTGACTTCTCGCCCGTTCGGTCACATGACAAATTCCTTTGGGTGTGAAGTTTTTACCATAAAAAACCCCTGTGCGTAGCTTGTAAGAGATTTGTATGTCAGCAAAAACCAAACGCTTTGGTTGCCCATTAACATGCAGCGCAGCTTCAATTCGGCCATTTCTCTCAGCACATCCTCCTTTGCGACTTTTCCTTTTCAGCAAAGTGCGGTCACAAATACAATGGAAATGCAACCTTGGCGGTTTGCATCGCGTTCGAGTCGGTCGACGTTGCAGTGTAATTCAGCAGTGTAAACATTCCTGGTCAATGGCATTGTAGCACAAAAGCCAACGTGTCAATGGTGCAATAACCGCACGAATGATGCTTGACAGATTTTTAATGTTTTTGAATAACATTTTTTAACTCTGAATGTGTTTTCAGTACCTACTTTAGTACTGTTAACCCTTACTGTTCCGGTACCTCCGTGTGATGTTGTCATGATACATGTTGAACTTTACAAAGATCTTCCAGTTGATGAGCAAGCGTATCGATGCTTTATTAGTTCATCGTAATGACAGTACATTCAGGTGGACGGCAGGCCTTGAAACCAACAACCTACAAGGCAAGGCAACACCTCTAACCCCTATGCAACCTGCTGTCCCCCCTTGAACATATTATTGAGAAATTATATTTGTATCTAACCTGACTTCTCCTGTCTCACAAAACTGATCAAAATACAAGAAATCTCCAACGAATGGATGCTTTTTTCTGTTTAACCAGTTAACTACCAGGATTTGATCACAGATTTTTAAGTTTGCGCGGTTACCAGCATGACTTTTCCACCAACATGATCCAAAATCGACTGTCTTTTAAGCAAAATCTCAAGCCTTACCTCTCTGTGTGTGCTTCTTTGCAGGAAATCGCAGCCTACTTGATAACGTTTGAGAAGCATGAGGAGTGGTTAACAACTTCCCCCAAAACAAGGTGAGAAACACATCTTGCTTAAAAACCAAAGTGGCGCCCATTTCTAGCAGAAATTCTCCTGCAGGTTTGCAGGTTTTCCTTCAGCTTAAATGTTCTCGCTTGAAAGCAAGCCGAGTGGCGTAGAAGCGGAACATGAAAGCAGCTCTTTGCTTTGAGCCGGGTGTTTTTTTGCTGGGGACTGCAAGCGGGAGGTTCGGGATGTCTGCATCTTTTCTTAAAGATCTGGTTTGACCAGAAAACTGGCTTCACGCTCGGACTGCAGAAGATCCTCTCTTTGTTCTTATTTGATCTCTACACCATTGTCATACGCAGGTGAAGCTCCATTGTGCCCACTCCTTACTTTTTTCTTAAAAACTGGGGCGGTCACTGGTAGAGAACAGGTAGGTTCTTAACACAGTCAAACTTTGGTGTATATCCTCCCAACAGAATGTCTCCATCTTTATACCAAAAATGAGGTTTATGTTCTGAGCCCGCATATAAGACTTTTTAACCGTGCAAAAAAATCCCCCATTTATGCTCCGAATGCTTAACATCATGATGGTGGTTTGTTCGGTTACATAGGCTTTTTACAGCATTTTAGTAATGTTTGGGGGGATTTCTAGGAGTTTTTTTGTGAGTGTTTGAAAAAAAATTAATAATTAATAATGTTTCAGTTTTAAAATAATGGAAAATTGGCTCCCTACTGGGGTGTGTCTGTAGTTTGTTCAACGACTGAGAGTTTATTAAGGAACGTGCTTTTTACTGTAAAAATCAGTCCCTTCCTCCGGCTTCTCTTCCGTACATTTACACTCATCCGCCCAACTTGCAAGTTTTTGTGCGCATAAGTGAAGTTATTCAATGAGCGCGTTGCGCTTGTAAGGGGAGTTCCTGCACCTGTATGCAACCGTCTTCTTCGAAGCACCACACAATATTAGGTTTTTATAATAAGCTGCTCAAACCGATTTACCCATTGTTACAGTTGGCTAACTTTTTCCATATCAATTCAAGTACTTCGATCACGGGTACTACAGCAGGAGGTAGGACTCAAACCGGGGGCCTTTCACTGCTTGGCAAAAGCTCTAACCAGAACAGCTGCCCCGGGGATACCTGGGACGCCTACACCTGTTTGATGGGTGGAGGCTAGGACCCAAAGCCAGGGGACCGATATGCTAGGAACAGGACGCAGGCCAGCTGGGCGCAGCTCTGCTCTGTGGTTTTGTAGAGGACAAACTGGGACCGTGGCTCTGTCACGTCCCGTCCTGAGTGGCAGCTCTCCGACCGCCACATGGGACCCGGGGAGACGGCTTATACAGTTGCGCTAATTGAAGAGTATGATTTGCCCTGGCTGCATAATTCAACCAGTCAGCCTTCATTTTGCAGACATGAATGACAATATTCCTGCGAGGACCTACTGGGGATTCAAACCACAGACTGGAGGGAGGGGGCAGGCAACGCGCGTCATTATCGAACGTTATTTTTACGAAAACTGAACAACAGCGGTCCAACACCGTCCTCCTTTTCTCCTTTCTAAGTCGGCAACACGACACCATCCTGGAAAAACAAAGGCAAGGGCGAGACCTGACCATGGACGTCTGAAATCAGACGGAGCTTTTCTGCGCTCCCCGGGCTGCGCCGCCGCCATCCCCATTGTACCGCTCTCCATACGCGCACAAATGAACTGCGAGGCCGTATTGACGGAGCGCTTGTTTGTTTGACTCTTTGCTCTAAAGGAAACAGTGACATAACTAGCGAACGCATTAGGAGATGCGGTCCCTTAATGCTTTCAGCATCTGAGCAGCAGGGGGATTGCTTTTCCTCTTCTGTTATAACCAAAAGGTGAATGCAGAAAACAAAGGCTGAGCCCAAACCCACAGGTAAAGGCGGGGACTGTTTAATGGGAGAAGGGCAGGCAATAATCTCTTATCGCATCGTAGGCCAAGAGAATTGTGTTGCGGTTGTGCAGCCTGCTGGGTCTCCAACAGCTACGTTCTTTTCTGTCCCACTGTGAAAGATGGTTGGATAACACTGTTAAGGCCCAAACTTGCTTGTCGCTGGTAAATTCGGTGACCAAAATAATGTGAGATCATTTATTTGCTCAGCACTGTTTAATCGCTTAGTAGTTTGCAATTGCTGTATATTTACTGAAGTAAATTAGGTTAAGTACTGTGCTCAAGGGTAAGAAAAAGTGCATCCTGGGATTTGAATCTGCAACCTGCATGTTATAAACTGGTTTCATTTCCAATAAGTGAACCACTAGCGTTTAGCCGGCAGGGAAATTGAGCTAGAATGGCCCATATATTGAACGTGGCGACTCTGCCCTGAAGATGGATGCTGCTGCATGCTGTAGGGGGCCCTGCCGGGCCCGTGCATCTCACTCAGGAGCGGCGGCTACGCCCAGGCAGAGGTCCGTGATGGCACCGCATCGATCCTCATTGACATCTGTCTCTCGAATGAGTTCCGGGGTCAGAGATCACGGGGGAAGGAGCCATGGCAACACCGGATGGATCCTAGCGCTGGAGCTGAGAGCCGCAGTGAGCAATTTCTCCCTGGAATGGGTCCAGCAGCAGGGGTCATTGGGGTGGTGTGTGTTTCAAGGGGGATGGGACGGTAATGGAGAGGCAGCGGTCACTCAGCTGGTCAGGGTCGAAAACCGGCGGGGGTCTCTGATTGAAACACGTCCCCCCCCTTGCAGAGGAAGTGGCTTTAAGCGGCCAGAATGACTCTCACATACAGACGAAGTCAGGATGAGAATGGAGCCAAGTCAATAAAGGAGCGCTGGGAAATATTTGTCTGTCACCCAAGACAAAAAAGAGCGCAAATGTGTTTTGTGGGGGCAGAGTAAACACAAGAAGGCAGGCGCTCACAATCACACACCCGCCCGAATGCGCAAACACACACACACACACACACACACACACACACACACCCACGTACACAGACACAGGCATATGGAGAAGTGGGGCCTTGTCTTAGGATGAATTGTGTAGGCTGGTTTGTTTTTCCTACCAGTGTTTATCAGGCTTGCGCAGACTCAGCCTGCCACATGATGGATGTGTACAGTCCCCAAAACACACATTCCCTCTCAGACCCAAAGTGCCATAGTGGCCACGATCGATACCGCCCCCCGACTGCGGCCCGACGCTTTAATTCAAACGTGATTTTACTCTTTCGTTTCCATTTATCAGAGGCTCTGTCTGCTGTTTAATAAAATGTACATAATCGTGGCTTTAGAAGCACGGGACTCATATCTATAGAAATCATCCATTCTGGAAGGAACAGTTATTTTTTTACTGTACCTTTTGTACCCCCCCCAAATGTTTCTTAATAATTCAGTGTTTATTGCAAAGGAACAGCCTGAACTGACTCAGAGCTTTGCAGCTTTTTTCTTACGCATTAGCGGCTGCTGCTATCCCCTTCTGAATAATTAAGGCACGCAACACCGTGTTCTGTCAACATTAAGGACACCGTTTTGGAGAGAGAAGGCAAAGGGGAGCCCGCTGTAGTCGTGCTGTGTGGGGGCATCTGCCACCCCCATGTGTGGGCAGCATGTATGGAAGAGCAGGCAACTGCTTGTTTGGGGTCTGGCCAAGGGAGGCCGTGCCACTGTTTGACCCCCTGCTAGGTCTCGGGCTCCTCCCTGGGGTCCCCGCAGTACAGTGTCCTCGCTTCATGGTATTAAAGTCATCAAACAACTGGTGTGTTGCATGACGTGGAGCCTACCGGAAT
Source organism: Heterotis niloticus (assembly GCA_018136845.1). Taxonomy (NCBI): domain Eukaryota; kingdom Metazoa; phylum Chordata; class Actinopteri; order Osteoglossiformes; family Osteoglossidae; genus Heterotis; species Heterotis niloticus. Next base: position 7,842,684 of record CM030892.1, on the reverse strand, counting down.
ACACACCGTCACCATGGGCAGGAACGGGGCTTACCGCCCCCCAGGACAGACCTTGTAACCTTCAAATACAGGAATGCACAGCCCCAAAGCATTCACTTTCGTCCATTTTGATGTTTCGGTGTTGGAAAAGTGCAGAGTAAGTGTTTGCAGTTGTTTTATTTAATTTTGGCTTTTGTTATTCATTTTTATTTCCGTTCAACACACAATTTTCTTAAAAATATTCATTGAAATTGCTTGGGCTTAAGAATAAAGACTGAATTCCGAGCAGCTCGACATTGTTTCGAGCCAGTGCTTTCAGTGATAATAATACCTTATGTACAGTTTTGAAGTGGCTGGAGACCATGTTGGAATGTTAAGGACTTTTTAAAATTTTCGGTGCAAAGTTTTTTAATGAATTTTAAGCTGTAGAAAATTGTATATTAAAATGGAGTGATACAAAAAAAGCAGACCTGAAAGTTTATATTTTGCTGCAGTATGGGGATCTTAAAAAAGTGGTCAGGCTAGATTTTCGGCTCACGGTAGGCAAGGCCAGGAGCAGAGCAGCTGTATACAGTAGATCTGCTGTTGTGTTTGTTTTTGTTTGCGTAAGTGTGCGTATGTGGGTGATCGAGTGCTGCTAGGCAGGTGTGTATGTGTACATGTTTTGGAGGGAAATTTGCCTGTAATGATGGCAAACCCCGATGTTCCAACAATGTTAGACAGTTTAACAGTTTAATGAAAAGGCAACACGGTGGCGCAGAGGATTGCTGTGGGGTCTCATCCAGATCGCACATGGGCTGTGGGTTTGGATGTAGGTTCGGTCCCTTCTCAGTCTTTGTGGAGTTGGCATCTTCTCCCCATGTTCGTCTGTGCTTCCTACCAAAGACATGCGTTTCAGGTGGCTTTGTGACTATAAATTGTATTTGTTTGGTAGTATCGTTGCTAAGATCTGGTGAGATTATAAAAATAAGGTTATTGCATGTTTTATTTTCAAATTTCATCCAGGTAAAGTTGTAATTTGTGTCAACTTATTTATTTTACTGAATTCAGAGTCAAGAACTAAACCTGTGTTAAGACAATAAATGTTCTTGTTTTTTGTTTGCTATTCTTCTTTACTAATTCTTAACATCTATGTATATTTATAACTTCTATGTATAGTTTTACATCTTATTCCTTATTTATTTATTTTTCTTAATTCCATATTTGTTATTTAATTTTCTTATATCTTATTTATATCTTTTTTGCTGAGGATGCCTGGAAGCAACACTTTTCATGGCCGCAACACCGCTACGCTGCTGTAAGTGCACCCGTGACAAATAAACCTTGAATGAATGGTATGTGAGCGTGCGGGTGCGCGCGCACCATTTCGTCCCCGAGGTATTGCTCAAATGACCGCAGTGTGTTTTAATGACACTCCTGCCATTAGAAACACAATACACTCTTACCCACACGGGTTGGGCTCGATGGGGACGCCCGACCTCTACCCCCAAGGACGCGGCGACCACCAGGTGGCACCGCACCGCCTCTTTGTCATTCCCGAGTCACACTTGTGGCTGCGAACCTTTATTTTTTTTGCCATTTATTTATTGCCACAGTTCATTTGCTTGGTTAGATCTGTCTCCTGATCTCGGCGATGGGCAAAGTCTTCATTATTCAGAGGAATATAATTAAGACGCGTTGTCACACATGACAGAGCTAATTTGCTCTTTACCATGCATTCGGCTGAATTAACATGTCAACGGGACATCCATTAAAGCTAACCAGCGAAAAGCCGGTGTCTCTCTGTTAAATTTCTCTTTTTTTAACAGTTGCAGCGGAGTTAATTGTCCCGGCGAATGTAATGGACACAGGTTGCAAGGAGAGGTTTCTGTTATGGGACACGACTCCCATATGCTGCCGCTTGACGGCAGGTGGTGCGAGCCGGGCTGGTCCTGAGGTAATCCCGGCGGACGTCGTTCATGGAGCGGCGGCACTAACACCCTATATTTGTATCGGCAGTGCGCGACCTCTCAGAAGCTCAGCAGCTCTCCTCAACTTATCACATCCCACTCATTTCTAGAGCCCTGTTGGACCAGGTGTTTGAGGAATCATCTCCTATCAACGGCCTTCCATCCACCTCCCCTCATCTTCTATCAACTGCCATCCATCCACCTCTTCTCTTCTCTTCTCTTCTCTTCTCTTCTCTTCTCTTCTCTTCTCTTCTCTTCTCTTGCACTGTTTTGTCCCCAAAAGCTAACCTGTGTATACCGAGATGGACAACAACTAGACGTGGCCAATGGAAGGAGTAACAGAGCAATTTAAGTACATTTCAGAATGATGGACGAGGAGAAGTCCTAAAAATAGAAACAAAGGCACACACATTGAGACAGGAAGAGAGAAATGGACAGCAGTTCCCAAATGGAGTGTAAGGAGGAGCAGGAACGGATGATGAATGTGGAGAAATGGTGAGGTCCAGAGATGAACGGGCGGCTGTGAAAAGCCCTCTGGAGTGGAATCTGCCGGTGCCTCTATTGCTCACCCCTTCCTTGCGCCTCGTGCACCAACACACCCCCTGGTCCGCTGTTTTTGTTAATGCTGTAGTTCTGGATGAATGCCATCGGGAGCCAAGCACGTCAGGTCTCAATGGTTATACATGGTCCCCAACGCCTGCCGCAGATAATGCAAATTAATGGCAAAGCACAGCTGCTGCAGCACAAATGGAAGAGAATGTAAAGGTTAATGTAAAAGGAAAGCGGCAGTAATGACAACAAATAGCAGTGATCATAGTGGGGTTACGGGGAACAGGTTAGCACGGTCACCAAAGGAGGACAGATATGCTGTCGGCGCCCTGGCTAATAGGCCGAAAGCAAAGACGCAGATCCTGGGTGGGTGTTCGAGGTGTCAGCAAGGTGATCGGAAACAGGATGGCCTGCCCCCACTGTAGCATGACAATAAGGAGTTTACTCACTTAGGGTCTACTGCACCAGTGCACGCTGGCCTGAGCGTCTGTCACCTGGAATGCCAAAATGCACCTCTCTAACCTGAGCTCTTCAAACAATGTGGACCGCATGCTGATGGGGGAGCTCAGTCTGTCCCCCGAGCTTGATGGAGGAGATTTACCTGTGCACCTGCTTGTGGGGTGTCTGGTTTAAGAGCTGCTCTTGTCCTCTTTGATGAATTTGGTACATCTCTTGTTCTTCTTTGGTGATGAACTTGCTGTGAGAAATCTACTGTGTTGAAAACTGGCAGAAGACTGGGCCCAGCCTGCCGTGTTCCCGCAATGGTGTCCATTCGTGACCCATCCCACCATGACTGACATGACCCTTTACTGTGGAAGCAGGATGCCTCCCCCAACCACAGCACCCTCAAAACCCCTAACAGCAACTTCTCATGACGCACGTTGTCTCTGTGTCTAATGTTGTGGGTAGAGGGGGTGGAAGAGCTGTGAGACATGCCCCGGAGCACAGCTTCGGTTGGTGTCCTCCTTGTACCCCCATGGTGGGGCTCTAGCCAGGCTGCATCATGCTGAACCTTCCCAGAGATCAACACAGAAAAATGGACTTCGGTGCCAAAGTGTGCTGTCACACTGGGTCCTGTCATCCTACTGCTTTTGCAAGTGGGGCGTATCCTTGTACAACCCATAGACACTCTGGGACTACACACCAGCTCATGACCACCGGTCCGTCCCCCCATGACCCCCGTATCATTGAATTCTGCTCACCAGCAAGGGCTCCATTACTGCAGAAGTATAACACAATGCTGATTTGTAGCACAGCGACCCAATATGTTTCCGCTACCTAACCTCCGACGGACGGACATCATCTTTGACCAAAGCGAACAGGCAGGAGGTTCCAGGACATTCTGTGCCGGAGCAAGTAAGGCCACAGGCGAAGAAATAAATATGTAAACACGCACCCTGCTTTACATGTTAACCACAGCACAAAGAGATGTCGTTCCTTCGCAGCGAGAGACCAGGTGGGTTTCATCCCTATGCCTCATTAGGGCTGAGAGCAGCTGAGAGAACAGGGCCACTGGTGTCACCCTTCTGCCCTTTGCATCTCACTCAGCTGAACATCCCGTGGAGGAGGCCATGGCTCCTTGTGCCCCACCTGCTTTGCTCCCAAATTAATGCTACATTACAAACTCAACAAAGTTTACTCTCCAGCAGTTTGAGCACACGGAAGGCCTGCGTCACATTGAGAGAAGGTCTCGCGGTGTCAGGCTAGCGGCAGCAGGTGGCGTAGTGGATAAGGACGGAGCTGTAACCTGCAAGACGGCGTTATAGATCCCCGGAGGGTCTCCGATTTCAACTTCGGTTGGTCCAATGCTGTCTGGCTAATGAAAATACCAACTGTCTCTTCCCCTCCGTTTTCCTGTCTCCGTCTCTCTCTCCCCTGTTCTCTTTCTCCCTCTCCTCTGTCTCGCTCACGCTCATTTTTTCCATTTTGCACCTCACAGGGCCACTCGCATGTTTTAGGTCCAGGAGTTTCGGTTGTCTGTGACAAAATGACCGACTGTGCGATTAGAGTTACCACCGTTTTACAGTAACACCGCAATGAGTTTTCAATTAAACGAATCCTTTGTAAATCCAATATAACTACAGGTAGTAAGATGTACATTTCTTTAAGCGTTACGCCAAACGGAAACGGTAATGAACACATGGTTTTTTCCCTACTTCTGTTCTACCGCGATGACCTTTATTCAAACTTTCCTCTGTTTGAATGACTAAAAACAGCGGTGTCTCGTATGTTGGATAAAATTCAGTATGAATGATTGACTAACAGGAACCATGCACACGTCCTTAGGACAGTTGTACTCCATCGCTTGAATGTACTGCAGTTGATGCAACCATTATTTTTCGATCTCGCTGCTCTTGTCCCAAACTTCCTGTGACCCGGCGGTGCTGCTGATGCGCTAAAAAAAGAAAATATAAATCTCTGTAGCAATAATCACACTTATTCACTTTCATAACCGCTCGTCCTTGTCAGGGCTTCCCGGGTCCAGAACCGACCCCAGAATCGGTGGCTGTTGGGCCGGGAGCCGTACAGTCCACCACAGGGAAGCCGCATGCATGCACATTTTAGAATGAAACTGGGCATCACTAAATCATGCACGTGTTTGGGCTGTGGTAGGAAACCGGAGAGAGCTGCAGAAACCGATTCGGATTGGACCGTATGCCTGAATAGCCCAGGTGCCGTGCGGTGGCTGCACTACTCCCCGCACCCTTGTGCCCAGCAAAAGAAACAAGAGCAAAAATGCTGAGCGCTGAAAATGGAGCCCGCCTCAGTGTCCATCGACATGAGGGTGATGCTTGCTAAGAGATACTGCTGGTACGTCTTCACGGACTTTGCACAGCTCCTCCGAAACAACGGTCAGCTCCGAAAGAGAACGCCTCCTTAACTGCTGTGTTACGGAGAGCCGACCGGCCTGCTATAAATTTTGCATCACCGAATTAATTAATTTAAATTTAAAAAATTAATAGATAAATTATTCAGTCCTTTTTGGAGTGTGTGTTCGAGACGGAGATGGGGAAAGAGCAGCGAGAGTCATTTCAAATTGGAAAATTAATATTAATAACTTTTTTTAAAGGCGGCTAAAAATGGCTATCAATTCAAGGTTTAACAAAGGTTTAATTAACACCAGGAGAGGCAGATAACGCTCACATCCTGCTGAGAGGTCGCGCACAACCCGGGCGAATGAGCCCTCTCGCTGGCTTATTTATTCATTCAGTTGTTTTTGTGAAAGAGAAAAATGTAAGGAATTTAATATAACATAAAACATCATTTGCAGCAAAATAAGGCATTTTAGCATTTATGGCAACAGAGCAGAAATAAAGTGCTGGTGATACGTACGTATGAGGTTACAATGTCATTTACAAATTATTGTGGATTTTTTTTTTTTTTTTTATGTATTCCTCGTGGGTGACTGTGATTTGGGTCCCCGAGGATGAATGTCGCTTTTATTGCTATGGAAAGCAGCGATCTCTAAACTGCACATGCAGGGGGGCTCCTGCCAGATTCCGAAACAGTTAAACAGCGGTAAAAAGGGGTAACAGCAACGGAGAGCGAGGCCCGCCGGGCCTCGGACGCATCGTTCTCCGGGACTCCGGTGACTTCTGGTAGATGCATTAATGCGATAGCGATGTACTGTAATGATGTTGTCTCGGACACGCAGAGGTTCAATTATTTATCGGCGATGCGCTCTTTGAATGAGCAATGAGAAGCTGTAAATTATCATCTCGCTGTAATGAACCCTTCAAGGAGATCATGGGTTTCTCTTGCCAACCTGGGACTGGTTGACTTTCTCAGTCTTGGTTCTCTCCAACTTCCATTGTGGAGTCCAGCATTTTTGGGGTGGCTGCGTGATGCTGGTCTAAGAGTAGCGGTAGAATAGCTGCAGATATGCATGCCTAAAAGCCCGCATCTCCTCCAAATGCCACCTCATTTGAACGTCTGCAGGTGTAGGTGCCATTTGGACGTGCAGTTCGCAGTGCCGGAGTTTGATGCGATGCGTTTGTGTGCGGCCGGACTGCAGTGCCGGTCATCCTCAAGCCTCTATAAGGAGGCACAGCAGGCATCCGCAAGGGCAGCCGGAGGCTTCGAGGAGGTTCTTTCACAAGATGCTAAGCTAACCTAGCTTCTGAGGTAAGCAGTTTTCAGAAATACGGCTTATGTGGTGTTTGGTTGCCTTTGTAAAGTTTAATTTCTCGGTGAGGTTTGCGGGCCTCACCGTGTAACGCTTATGTTTCGTTGGTGTTGTGCCGAGTCAGATGAAAATGGCTGGAATCAGATTATTTGTAGGCCGCTTTCTGATGGTTTATCTCGGTAGTCTTGTAGCTTTCAGGCGCCGCGTCTGTCTAACTTGTAGTCCGCAACCAAACCGGGTCGAGCTCACGTGGTCGCGGTGTTATTGCCACGTTGCCATGCAGAGGTGCGTTTCTGAGCTTTGATCGTGTGGTTCTCGCGCTGGTTAGGCAGTGCAGTAATGCTTTGCCTCATCATTTTTTCCACACTTTATCTCATCCTCTGTGTGCAAACCGCTGTTCTTTAGGTTCGTGCTGAACCAAAAATGTGCGTGTTAGGACGCCAAGCGCGGCTGGACGGTGCAAAAATGATCCAGCCGGCCTTACTAACTATACTAAGTTTGAATTTTATGCGAGCGGCTGGCAAGCTTGTTTATTCCTTTATTTTGATGCTTTTATCGTGGTACTTCATCTCAATATTTAGTTGTGAACTGCATAGCCTAAGCCAACCCACTGTAGTTAATCTGTTTGAAGGAGCTCTTTTATTTTTTATTATTGCTTTTTATGGGTGACCTCAGTGAGTAGCACAGCTCCACGGTGTGTCAGTGCTGCAGAGCTTCAGCAGAACACTTTTAGTCTTGAGTCTCACAGGTGTGCAATACAACAGCCTTTTCTTCACTGGATGGACAGGACATAGCTTCTCCGACTAAGCAGTGTTCTTTTTCTTATATTTGAGTTTTATTGTCTTAATAAAGTTGGTGTGTGCCTATTACCCTATTTTGGGTCTGTATTGATTTATTTTGCAGCCCTAGGACTCAGCTGAGGGGAGGTGTAGTCACCCCCTTCCGCACGCTACATGCGCTCCTCCTCTTGCTTTGAGCTCCCAGCATCTCCTGGCGCCTATGCCAAGCCCCTCTTCTTGGCGCCCAGCATCCTTCTGTGGCAGCTGGCCAAGTGTGGACCGGGATATTCCGGCGTTGCGGTACCTCCCCCTCGCGGTGTGCGGGTTGCTGACAGAGCTGTAGCCGGGCAGCGGGGCTGTCGTGCTGGGTTGACTGATAGCTTTTTTAATTAAAAGTAATTCATTCCTGACCCATTTAATACCTAATTTCAATTTTTTTGTCGCCGGCATCAGCGTGTGGCTCACCGCGTGTCCCACTGACAAGTGGTTTTCCTGCCGTGGCAGCAGCCTGATGGGCTCTTGCATATTCCGGTGTTTTCCATCGGCCACCCTGTGGGCAGGCACTAGGACAGGGTCTCCCTCATTTTTAAAAAATTTTTTTTTTTAACTGCCACTGTCCCCTCCTCTCGAATAGAAAACCCTCTGCTGCCCCATTACGTCGCCGTCCTCGTCCTTACCACCCACGGCCTCGCCAAACTTCCCCTCGGTATCATAGCTCCTCACGCTACCGTCTTAGTTTGGCTTGATTTTTAGATCATTTCCACCCCCCATGATCGGTCTTCTTTTTCTGTTATTATCTAGGCATCTTTTCGGGAGAGGAAAAAGAAACTGGGTTTTCTATCCCTGCCTCACCCACTGACTCGGTGTCTGCTAACAAAGTAAATTGCTCTTACATAAACACAGCGGTGAGCTGCCAGAGCCTTTCGCGCCGGTGTTCGGGAGGAAGGGAACGTGCGGCGGTGGCGTCGCTCCACAATTAGGCCGCACAAGGCTTATTGCCGAACAGGAAGACGGCTGGGGGCTGTTTTTGTTTTGCGTCGGGGTGTGTGTGTGTGTGTGTGTGTGTGTGTGTGTGTGTCGCATCTCCGTGCTCGAACCGTTTAGGCCGCTCTCCACAGGGACCGCCACGAAAATAGAACAGCAAACCGATTAAGTGCCAGTCGTAGAGAGAGCGGCCTTTCTGGGGAAAGACAGGATAACAGTTCATTTGGACGGTGCCTGACGTGTCTGCGCTGCACAGGCACCTTCCCTTGTTAGCGCTTGCTGTGTAGGAAGCTCATTTGGAGGCCCTTGCTAGATGAAAGTACACACATTGCTTGGTTTACAAACCCAATTTGTTCCTTGCAATCCTTTCCACGGGTGAAAATTTGCAAATCAAAACGTCAGACATCTTTATTTCTTATGGGGAAAAACCGTTCGTTGTTCCAAGCCCAACCCAAATGGATTCAAAACTCCAAATATGATAAGTGTGTTCCTGTCTCACCAGAATATGCAATGATTAAGTTTCCAAATAGTGCAGTACAGCATAGTACAGTACACACATACATGTATCAGTCTATGTTTCATATTTTCCAGACTTTAAGTTAAGTAAGTTTTTTCTCACCTTGCAGGCTGGTGCTACTTGTAGTCCAGTTTCGTTTTTTTTTTTCCTTCATCAGGAATGTGCATTTTTAGGGACCGTAAACCCGCAGTGACTTATAGTCCGGAGAATACGGTATGAACGGATGATATTTATGCATAGATGTGCAGTGAGATAGAAAAGAAGGAATAAAATGTAAAATATAGAAATAGCTATAAATATATTTAAAATATAAAATGTATAAAATTTTAAATAAAATTACAAGTCGACTGTCATGTTTAGGGTAATTTAACTTTAGTCGGCTTTTTAAAAACCGAGACAGGAAGGTGTCTGGTTTAGGGATGATTCACATTGGATATATATTTTTTAAGCAGGAAATAATCAGAACTCACAGTACAAGCAACCACTTTGAGGGAATGTGTAAACTAATATGGTGTTGATTCCCGCAGTGCTAAGTACCAGAGAGATGTAAACATCAAAATGTTTAGTGCCGACTTAAAACGGGCCGCAAACAGAACGAGTTTACTAAACTCTGTCGCTCATGCAAATAGACATTTGAGCAAAATATCGGTTAAGTCAGATAAAAGTATAAATTAGGGGTAGAATCATCAATCTGCAAAAGTGAGAATTTGTAAATTAATCATTTGCAGATAAAAGAATGGATGTATAACCCTTCCATCTATTTTCAGTAATAGTTTATTCCTGTTGAGAGTTGTGGTGGTCCAGCGCTTACCCTGAAGTTACCAGGAGCTTGGAAATGAATTTGGGGTGGCTAATATTATCAACAGTGCTTCTGTAGGAACTTGGAATTTCTCAGGAGATCCATGGACATACCAGGTCCATAATGAGAAGCAAACAGAATCTATTTCTGATAAGAGTCACGTATTGTGGACGACTCCGGAGCCTCAGAGCTGGAGTGCGGGAAGATCTCCTCTAGCGCAGTGGCCCTCAGACCAGGTCATGGAGATCACCTTTCTCATAGGTTTCACTTAACGTTGTTAGCAATGAGCAAGAACAGATTTGATACTGGTATGAAGTTTGGGGGCTGCGGTCATGAACACCAGAGGCAGAGTATGATTCCCTCCCGCTTTGGACTGTGGAAATTGGATTGTGGCCCAACTGTCAGTGATCAGCAGAATCCTGCAGAAAGAGGTTTTGTGTGTGTGTGTGTGTGTGTGTGTGTGTGTGTGTGCGTGCGCGCGCGTCACGTGCAAAACTAGCTTAGTTCAGGTGGGGGATCGCTGCCCCAAGACCTGCTTGCCCTCTACAGTGCCCCACCCGCAGGTCTGTTGGGTGTGCGACTGAGTCGTGAACTCATGTCCTCTGCCAATCATGCATTACGATCAGGTGGATTCTGAGCTGTGAGGGTTTGACTCCCAGGCGCGATTAGGCCACAAACTCAAAAACATTATTTTCCTTTTCTTCCTTTGGCTGGTTTCTCAGATCCAAAGTGGGGGAGGATATTTAACTGGAGGGGAGAGGTGTAAAAACAAGCGATACGGAAGGAGATTTGCAAAGTGCTCTGAGGAGTTCGGTCCCCAAAACAAAAACCGAACACTGACAGTTCCAGCGCCGCAGCATGATTATAACCAGTGGTACTCGTATGTATTAAAGATGACAGGAGGGGGTATTGTTTGCCTTCACATATACTGTACACTGAATACTGTCATTATGGGCAGCTATGAAACAGGAGGAAAAGTAATTCAGATAAATGTGGGAACAGCCTACTGAGGAGAACCTAAGCTGACAGCAGTCATGTGCACATCTGCGTACTGCACCTCAAGTTTGCCTCACGCTGTACTAACTTTTTACCATTATCCTCTGGTGCTTTTTTTCCCCTTCCCCCCTTCAAAATGCTTTAGCCAGTCCTGTGGGTCTGCTTAATGGAGCGTAAAAGGAGTAAAGAGTGAATTCAAACCCCCTGCGGCCTGTTTTGGTTAAACTTCACCTGCCCCTCTGCCGCCTGCTCGCTTGGGTGGGCACCCCGAAGCCGTGAAAGTCAGCCCTGGTGTAAACAGGCGAGCCTTTAGACGACATGTCGCCCTTTTCTCTGCATGCTCGGCAAAACACGGTCTGGCCCACCCCCGCCTGCTCCCTTCCCTGCGGGTGCATGGTCCAAACGGACCCCGCATTGGAACGCGCAACTCTCCCTGGCCTGGAAACGGCAGAAATCCGAGGGCTTTTCTGCAGAAGACGCTGGGGGCACCGGGCCCTCCTCGGGTGCCCTCCTGCTCCGTGTAGCTCCGGCTCGAGCTACGAAGTCAGGTTAATTTAATCTGTCCTCTTCGCCCCTCACTGTTTGTCATCTAATCTCCTTCTCTTAAGGATTTCAGGGGCCATGCGAAGCCGGTACTCGCTTTAATTAGGCCTCTTTGATTTAATCCATGTAGTTTAATGGAGAGCAGCGGAGGCTCAGCCCAGCTGCCCACTCGCTGCTGCCCGCTCCGGAGGAAGAGAGGAGCAGCCTTTGAAGGGGGAGCACCGGTGCTCCAGGGCCCGCGATGCTCTGATTAGAGGCGGACAGGGTCCCCGTCACCACCACGCACCACCCTTGTCTCTCTTAGTGCCACAGGACTGTTGTGATGCTGGAATCGCTGGCCGATTTATATTTAATTCACGCTGCAAAATTGTAATTTCTTTGCTTATGGCTTTATCCGAAGCTGGTTACAAGGTTATCTATGTGAAGCTAGATAAAGGCAGAAGATGGCCGAATGGATAGAGCCACTGCCTTTGGATTCAGGGGTCCCAGGTTTAAATCCTGACTCGTGCTCTTGAACCCTTGAGAAAGGTACTTGCCCTCATTTAACACAGTAGAAATTATCCACATGGGTAAATCATTGTAAGTGATTTTGGAGGAAGTCTTCAGCTGAACGAATAGAAACTCCTGCTGTGTCTGATCTTCTGTCCAGCACTGTGTTGCTGTGTGACGCTCTGTAAAATAAACCGAATTGAAAAAATGCGTGCAGCCAGGTATCCTAGCTAACTAATGTGAACCAGCTGAAGGTCCAATAGGCTGCACTCAACCAGTTTTAAGGACATAGACAGCTTTAGTCCCCAGGAAAAGTTGGGCTGAAAGAGGTCATTTTTGGTCTAGTGGCTGAATCACACTGGACTTCAACTGAAAAAGCCTTTGAATTGGCACTGAAACACTTGACAGCTCCTCGCCGAACCTTGCCGTGACAGTGCCCTTCCTCGTCACAGCCACTGCCTGCCCGACCCGGGGAAACGCGCCCCTCTTGGCTTGGGGGTGAAATGAATCAGAGCAACAGACCCCTGGTAGATCCTGACCTCATGACTGCTGTCAGCTTCGCTCCAGCTACTGCGTGCCATGAGCGTGTGCATCTCTGTACATGTTGTGGAGGCCGTGCGGTGAGATGTGCAGATATCTCCAAGGGTTTGGTTTGCTTAATGTCTGTCTGCTTACATCTTTGAATTCCTGTGTGTGTCTTCGTGAGTGACGTGTATGTATCTCATCGGGCTGGACTCCTTGCGGTCCTGTGGTATGTGAAGCGGCTCAGGCGGTTATGTGTGAAACGGCTGAGCAAAGCGGCTAAAGCCCTTTTGGGGGGGGGGGGTGCAGAGCGGTAGCCCCTGCTGTGCCAGAGGGTCACAGGGGGACCCCCCAAATGCCTAGATGTAGTCTGACTGCTGATCCCGGTCTGCAAAGCTGCAGATGCTAGAGTCCAGGCAGTTTCTTGGGAGCAGGAAGCATTTCACACTTCGGAGGTGCAGCTTTTCTATCCTGAGCTGCAAACACTGCACTGCTGGGGCCTCTTCCTGCCTACTAGTCATCTGCATACCTCTTATGCAGCAGTCATTCTCCCCCCACTGGACCCCAAGATGCCACTGTTGGCTCTGGCACTATTCTTCTCCTTCTGCTCCTCACCACCCTGAAGTCCAAAATAAGCACAGTTGAGCTCGGATCCCTGAGGGTGGAGGCTGGGAGGGTTTTGCTTGAATCGGGCAGAGATGCACTGCGTACAGCTCACCGTTCTTTTCGAACCCTTTCTGCTCCTTTTTGGAGCTGTCCCTGGTGCAGCAGGACCTGAGCCAAATGGCTCTGCCCCTCCTTTCCCTTTTTCCCCCGTGACTTCTCAACAAGCATCCCTCCCGAGATGTGCGCCCCAGCGCCCCAGACCGACACATCTGGAGCAAGTGGCGCACAGCTGGGGATGGGAGACATCTGCTGGAGCGACTCGTGACAGTGGAGAGGGTGTGGCAGCACAGAAACCTGGCTGAAACAAGAGAAATCATTTGCTCCTACCTTGACTTTGCCATCAAGGGATCCATGCTATTAAGCATCTGCACACATGTGCATTCGGAAGGTGTCCGGCGAGCCGCCTCCCCACCCATATGTTCCTTGTCGCTCTGCTCTGTCAGCGTGGCAGGTGCTGCCGCGACCTGTTCGGCTGTATAGCCCTGTGACGTCGGGGCCCAGCTGGTAGGGCATTAAAAATGCTCCCAAAAACACGTCCCGGGATGGATTAGACGTCGCCGAAAAGCCACGGTAACGGCGATCTGGCCAAGTCGCAATTTAAGAGCTTCTTCGGAGAGTGATGCATACATTTTTAAAAACACCAATATGCCGTGATGCAGCTTTTTTTTTTTTTCCTGAGTGCCATCAGGAAGTATTTTTCCTACTAACAATTTTGCTAATGGGAAACGGGAGAACTTCACACCGCAGGAAAAAATGTCCCTTGGTTGTTCCTCTTAAGTGAAGTTGAAGCGAAGTTGCTGTTGTGCGTTACAGCTCGAACTCCAAAGGCTCCATTGACGGAGCACAGCAAAGCCTAAATTGACATTTTCTTTTCCATACTGGCATTCAGAGAGCATCACCAAGGCACTGCCCTCCAAACAAGGCTGCCAATAATGGATTTAATGTGCTTTGCGCGAACCCATGAGCTCGTGATGCGCCGCTTGGTTTTGTGTTCTTTGTTCGCGCATTGGTTTTTCATGGATCGCTTGAGTCCCAGGCTAGGTCTGATGGATGAAATGTGTCCCGGTGGAGTATGCTAATGCAGCTGCGAACACTTGCAGTGACTTTTACCATTTTCAGCACTTCAGACCTTGTTTGAACCATTAAATGTGCGTTGCAGGACGTGCTTTCAAAACCAGAGATAATCACAGCCAGCCTGGTGAAGTCCGACAATCAATAAAGTTATATATAGGTTAATGTCCTTAGCATTCATAAGGTCCTTTTAGTCCTCTGCTGTAAGGGCTCCATTTAAAATTAGATCGAGGAGAATTCTGAGAACAGCGCACCCTGTCCTTCAATATGTTATAATGATTTTGGTATCAAAAGGATTAACCCGACCCCAGAGCCCTTAATATAGAGATTCGTGAGGCAGCAGGTAGCAGTGCTGGCCACCAGGGTGCTCTTGTGACCTAAAGGTTGACGTTCAGGTTCCAGGATGGAGCTAACTGTAGTGGCCTTGAGTAAGGTGCTAAACCTGAATTTTTCCAATACTATGGTGAGCATTGTCAGTAGGACCACAGTGCACTGAATGGGTACGCCAGGCCACGTGTGCATTCATATTTGTTACGGCTCCCTGTAGACTGATTAAAAACGGAGGCTGCGGTGACATTCAGACGGGCACATAACTTCACACAATAATGGTTTATCATGTTGTTGATGCTAGAAATAAAACATTACTGGCATATCAGTGCTTGCAATAACAGTAGCGTACAGGCCTCAACATCGCTAGTGGATGAATGAGCCCAAACAAACATTTAAATATCTGTGTACGGTGTCCACTATAAAATGCACCGTCACAAAGTCCTCACCGGTATCGCTGACGCCGTCAGAGTCTTCAGTATCGACGTTACCCAGTTCAGCCATTTCTGAAGGAGGCCCGTCGCGCTCCTCGTCGTCCTCAAATGTTTCTGTAACTCTTTTGTAACAAAACTTCCAGTACGAGGAACACCTTGTAAAGCACAGTAGACTGCATGCAAAAATGTGACTTGTAGTCATGCCTATCGCCTTGCGGTCTGAAGGCTCAAGGTTTAAATCCCACTCCCACCGCAATACCTTTAATGAAGATACACGTCCTCAATTCATTATGATACCCAGCCACATAAATGGCTAAATCATTGAAAGTAGCCCAATGCACATATTTAAACACACGTACGCACAGTACGTAACCTAACAACATTTAGTATAAAAGGGTGATTCTGGTTTTGATGGGAGCTGTTTTGATTGTCCGGTCTTTCATTTGAGATAAAAACCACGTGCTGTTCATTTTCTTTTCGCGAAAGTGAGTGAAACATGGTGTAGGCCAAGGGGCCAGCGCTCAGCCCACTCGCGTCCGCCGCTGACTTTCTGGGTGACCAGCCGCGCACAACCATCCGCCTACCCAACGCCGCACAGTGCCATGTGATTCAGCAGTTCTAACCCGGTGAGCAGGCTCTGTCTGCTAACACAGCAGGATATTGTGGCGGGCCTAGCTGAATTTTTTGCGGTGGTGTTCGGAGGGGGAAGGAACGAGTGCGGATCTGCGGATTTCATTTGTGTGCGCGCGCGTGTATGTGTGTGGGGTGATGGGGGGTTCAAAACCGTGTAACACAATGCTTCCTTCATTATTAATTTCTGAGCTCTGCTTGGTGCCAAACCTAACAGCCTGGCAGACGTAGCGCCACGTCTACACTCATGTCTGTAGGAAACTGTTTTTGGGTGAATTTAAAGCAAACACAGGTGGCAAAGTGACAGTTTGAGCACTGGTATCAATGGAGCATTCCCCCCTGACACAAGTCGGGTGAAAAAGTGCTAGTCTGTTGAAAAGTCGTGCCAAATCCATGCAATTATGGAAGCAAATACAGTTTCATGTGTAGTTCAAGTCAGGCTGGCTGTCAAACTACAGTCAGACTGTCGGTTTAGGGGCCAGAAAATAAGGGTGTGGTGTGGTGGGGGCGTACAGGAATAGGCCTGACCGTTCTCACTTTTCTTTTAGTAAGAATGTGACTTGCTGGCACGTGGCAGTGCAACTAGTCCTACTGCCTTACACTTGTACCCAGGTTTGAATCCCATCTCCTTCTGTAACACCCTGAATCAAGGGTCTCACTCTCAGCTGCTCCAGTTAAAATGACCCAGCTGTACAGATCAGTGTAAGCAGCCTAACGCTGTATGCATCTTTAATGAACTCAGTTGTCATGCAGAGTTTAGTACCTCATGTCATGGTCACCGATGTGCTGGACCGGAGTGACAGACAGATGCGCTGCAGCACTTCTGAAGCACAAACAGAGAATAATGCAGTCACAGGAGCACAAGTGTGTAAAGTGTGCGGCAGCTCTCCCTCGTGTCGGTTTGCTGCAGGCACCACGTGTTGTGGTTATGCTTAACCCCCTCAGCTCCTGCTTCTAAATGCAATATAATGTATCTATACAATGCCTGGCCAAAAAAAAAGTCATCGCCTGGATTCAACTTGTGTTATGACCTGTGGTTGCTTCAGTTGGTCAGGTCTAGGTCCAGCAACATTATGTGCCCAAAAAATGAGCTGTGGTCACTGTTGCAGTGTGTGTGCGCGCGCGCGCGTGTGTTTCATGGTGGCTATGTAATTTGTCATGTCCTTAGCATCCTCCCCAAGGGACGTGCACCCAACTGTAGTCTATTGGACTTTATTAAGCAGTGTCTGAAATCTGCCATCTGCCAAAAAGGTAAATAAATGAAAAGAAAAAACTGAGAGTAACAGAAAATGAGGAGCAATAATTATTTGGAACATGATGTCTCACTAAATGGGTGTTTTGGGTTTGCGAAATGTTCATTTCTGTTATTAATTATTCACATATTTGTCTGCTACTGCTGTGGGGCCCAAACTGTGGGGGACAGTGCTTTTTCACCCATCACAAACCAGCAACCTTCTGATGCTATAATGCAGAGAACCCGAGGCATGAAAACCGCTGTAGAGATCAGGCTTAGCCGGCTCTTATTGCATCGTACGTGACGGTCTGCATGTAGGTTTGTCTGTCGTATGGATTGTAGCTTTTTCCTCTGTTGGTGAAACAGTGTTACGTGAGCGGGAGAAAAATGAATTTAATGATAAAAAGGTACGTCGATGACAAGGGTCTCAGGATTGGAACTCATGTTCTTACTTAGGAAAAAAAGCACAACAAATGATATAAGTTACACCAGTTATGGCCTATATATTTCAATTATTATGCTTGTAATTATGCATTATATTGGTTATAAATCCAAAAATCCTGAACACAGTTACAGTGGCAGGGAAGGCTGGAACAACTGTGGCTATCAGCAAAGGCCATTAGTCAATAAATTAAAAAGTAATTAGTTGTTCTTTCGCGTTCTTCTTTCACTGGGTTCATTCGGAGAGACACATACAGGTGTTATGGAAATGAATGAGGGCTCATGACTAATGGGGTCGAAAAACTTTAATAGCAAGGATGCAAGAGAGACTGCGGTTCGGGAAGTAGCAGTTGACTAGAAGGAAGCGCTGAGATCTGGTGGAGCTCAAAGATCTTTTCCTCGGGGCGAACCTTGGATATCGGCAGCTCAAACCCTGTTTCTGCTCAGTTTTCTGCCTGTGCCTGCGTTCCAGTCCACAACAGTTGTGAATAAATTAGACTCACCGCAGTGCCCTCTCTCGCTGTCCGTGGGATGCTCTCCTCCCAAGCAGCATCTGCTCCCGGTCTTTATGTGTCCTACCAATCCATCACGTTCTCCCTATCTGCTCCCTCACCCTATCATATTCCGCAGCTCTCCCCAGCCTGGCTTTCACCTGCCTTCTTCCCTCAGATCTGTCCTCCTCCCCTGGTCTTCATTTCTCACCTGCGTTTACTCTCATTTCGTCCTTCTCTTAGCTGTCTGGTACTCCTACAGACATTAAGGGCTTTTGATGGGAGAAAATAGTGAAGTTCATCCCAGTCCGAGTGGAGCGTTTTTTGCATTTTTGTGGCCCGGGACTCACATCTTTGAAGACAGCTGATGTCTGTCTGTGGAAGAGGACTCAAATTGGCGTGATTCCGAATGGCACTCCCCCCATTCTTTGGCTATCAGGCAGAAGGCAGCGCTCCCCGATTTTGGCACGTCGGCTGTTATCGCTTCCTGTGGCTGGTTTTCCCAGGCACAGCCGGAAGCTGTAAACCCTCTTGGAAGACTCTGTGTCATCCACAAAGACACGGGAATTGTAACACACCAGAGTACCTGCGCCAGTGGCACACTTTCGGTCCCTATCTTCCCCGCACGACTGGAGAACGGAAAAGTGCTGAAAGCAGATTTGGAGTTCTATCATTTAGCATTTGTAAAAGAAAGACCCTAAAAGAACGTGACACAACGAGCACCACCTTGGATGCACTCTGAACCTGATCGAATGCCATTTCTTGCTAAAGAACCAGCGTCTCCCTCCTCTAACTCCATATTAAACTCAGAATAAGCTTTTTAGCAGCTGTTTTATTCAAGGGGACTTTGTTCCGTTACACTAGTGGATATTCTTAGTGTTTCATGGAAGGTAAAACAACTTAACCATCCTTGGAGTCCACAGCCATATCCACTATGCCTTCAGCTGGCCATTCTGGTCACTGGTATGAATTTCCTGAGACATCAGGTCCCAGCCTTGTGAGACCTGCACTAATAATAATCTTTTAATGGATCCAAATGACATCTAAAGCTGTCCTGTCGCTCTGGATTCAATGTTTAAGACCTGCAGTGCATTGTCTCCCGAGACCTCCCACATTGTTTTTACTTGTATCTTGTTTTTTTCCAAAAAATAAATGCTGTGCTTTACATACGGTGACCATCAACTTTCCAGCTTCTGGAAGCAGATGGCAGAATGACTTTGGAATGAGCTTGTCCCATGTTCGTGAGTGAGGTGAGACACGTGTCCTACACTATCTCTGTCCAGCTGGATAGAGGCTTTAAAGTGGCAAAACTAATTCGTGGAATGTAGAACGTGGCTCTACACGCTATCATCCTTGTGAGAAATTCAGGGTGACGGTGACCTTGACTGGATAAGTAGTCCATGGTGTTACTGAAAAGGAAGGTGTGCGTGGATACAATCATCACATGCAAGAAAATCCTGTGAAACATGGGTGAACCATGTGGAACGCCGTGCATTTCACTGGATTGTCCCTTCTGTGCCATTAGGGACAGCGAGGTTCCTCCAGAGGGAAGAAGCTGCTCTCACACAGGGAGAACCGCTGGACCAGTAAATCAGTTTCACCCAGCATGGAGTACAGTGAATGGGAAGAGATATCACTGTGTACTTAGGAGGAAGCCGGAGAGGCCAACTTGACTATGTGCAGAAGCAGCGAGCTGTCGGGCAGAACGCGTGGCAAGGCCGGACTGCTGTGTGCGCATAGAGAGGAAAAACCGGCTATGCTGAAGCTCCAGCTTAACTGGCCTTGTTAGAAGTCTTGCAGATGTTTCCTGTATCGCTCACCTCTAGCTGATATTTGGCAGTTGTTCACGGAGAGAAGCCAAGATCATCAGCAAACCTCTCAGGACTTCAGAAGTTCTCCTGGGGAAAAAAAAAAAAACCCGTAGGCATGGGAATTAACTTGCAGCATGGCAGATTGTGCACAGAGACCTGGAGAGAAATGGAAGAGGGAGGAGATGGAAGCAGTGGAAGTAAAGCTAACGGGTTTGTAGGACGATGGTCTTGAGAGAGGGCACTCCAGAGACCCTGTGGAGCTGGGTCCAGGTTAGGAAACCTGGTCAAGCCATTCCTGAAGGTGGACTATGACCCACTGAGCTACACTGAAGGAAAGAATGGTGACTAGGCAAACCTCATAACAATCTGAACCCAGGAGACATACGTATGTAGGTGGGACATGATTGTAAGCACGATGGAAAAATGAACGATCGCAAACATGGATCTGGCTTTGATCCGCACACGTTTACAAGAAAGTCTTTCCCTGCTTTGTGGAAATCGAGATAGCCCTGTAGTCATGAGTTCGGACGAGGTGATGCCGGGGGATAGCGATCGTTCGCTGGTCTGGACCAGGAGAGATATCAGAGGACAGCCAAGAGTCTAAATGAGGAAATGCTGGAGGATAGACACTGGACATCAGAGAGGTGCTTTAACCAAAGAAATTTTGGCTTCTGTGATACTTAAAGCCCTATGAAAACAAACCTTTTAGGAATGTAATATTTGTCTGCTAAACCAGATGAGGCCTCATAATCTCTATATATAACAGCCATTAATTAGAAGAGCGAAGTCACAGCTTAATGAGTTTGCGCTTTAAGGGCTGAGGTGGGGTGTCGGGGGAGGTTGGAGTCGAACCCTGCGAGAGAACCAGGTGGGACCCTGTCACACCATCGAAGCAGCCAGCAGGTGGCCTTTCCAAAGTGCCTCATCACGGGGGTCACCTTGCACTTTAATGCTCCGCCGTTTCATCAACCAGCAAACTCAGTAGACTGTGCTGTGACTCCTGCACCCCAAACGTCACCCCCCACAGTCACGCGGGGCAGCCAGCTGGGCCGCTCCAGGCCAAAGTCAGCGGAGGTCTTTGCTTGGCGCACTTTTGCAGCCAAAGCAGCTTATTTATCTCAACAGCTTCACTCTTCACCCTTTTGCACCGAGTGATATTCTCACCGAAGCAGTACAGCTTTGAGAGCTTCCCACCTCGGTTCATCGGGAGGGACCTTCCCGGAACTTCAAATCACGACCAATTTCAGCCTTTAACGGCGCGTTTTCGGCCCACAGCTCGACTCAAGGTGACGCCCTCGCTGCGTTCTGGCCAAAGAGGGAAATAAAACAAGAAGACGGCAAAGCGGACAGTCGACATGCCTTAGCAGTGAGCGTAATGTCTCGCTGAGATTATTTTAAAGCATCGCACGATGCTTTATGATGTAAATAAAAGCGTTGCGTTGGTCCTAATGGCCGCGCGCGTTTTAAAGCCAACAGTGAAATTAAAAGCGCGCACCTGTCTCAACGAAGAGGAGAACGGGACGCAATGGCGGTGGGCGCCAAGGTGCGGCACGCAGGTGGCACCGGCGCATTAACGAACACCATAAATCGATAGCAATGAGACAAAGGAGTGCTTTATGGCCCCGTTATCATCTGACACACGAAGGCAGTCGTAAAAGGAGGAGAGGGGAAAGTTTAATGATGGTCTTAAAGTGTCGGGGACACTGCCTCATTTTTACTGCTGCTCCCCCCAAAGACTACGGGGTACCTTGACCGTCTCATCGCTTCCCTTCCCTTCATTAGTTTCCCGCATTTTTATCTCCTCTCCTGTCCTTTCTATTTCTAGCCGTAATGACGAACCGTCTATTCCCTTCTATCATTTCTATTCCTAGTCATTACCTGCTAACCCTGTGTATTCCCTCATATCTTGTCTATTTCTAGTCTCGACTGAGTAACTATTATGTCTCTTTTGTCTTTTATGTTTCTGCTTATTATTGACCAGTGCTGCCGTACTATTTCTAGAGACGCGTAACGCAGGAAGTGCACGTATTCTCCTCTCCCTTTTATAATTTTAGTTATAACCAGGCAGCTGCGCTTACTCCTCAGAGACGAACGCAGGCCTCTGCTCCGAAAATGATAATTCCATTTTTCATTATCGTCTTGACTGACACTTCCATTATTCCCTAAGGTCATGTGGACTAGGGGGCTAAATGTAGAAATCCCAAAGTTCCTTGATTTTTAAAAAAAAATTTTTTTCCTTTAAAAAAAAAGACAACCCGGGGCCCGTTGGAACAATAAAGTCGGCTGTGTTTGGCAGCGTGGACACAAGCGGCCGGGCCACGATACGGACCCTGCCGTGTCGAGAGGAACTTCTGGGTTAATCAACAGATTAATGGTATTCTGCTGTCCAGCTGCTAGATGCCTTCCTCTGGGGTGGGAGCTGTTGTTTAAGAGCAAGTGCACCCCCGCCCCGCATCCACGCTCCTGGTAATCTCCTGTTCCTCCTCGCAGCGCTCAGCATCCGGAAAAGCAGCAGGCATCTCTCACCGCCTCCACCTGGGAGGATCTGCCTGGCTGCTTGCTTTTTTTTCTTTTTTTTTTCCCTCTCTTCCTTTCTGCCACAAATTCTGGGTTGCAACCAAGTGAAAAAAAGAGATTTTTAGTAAAACAGTCTGGGGAAATTCTCACAGCATGCTTAGTCCATCATTAAACAGATGAAACAGGGGTG
This sequence comes from Heterotis niloticus, assembly GCA_018136845.1. Classification (NCBI taxonomy): domain Eukaryota; kingdom Metazoa; phylum Chordata; class Actinopteri; order Osteoglossiformes; family Osteoglossidae; genus Heterotis; species Heterotis niloticus. Next base: position 7,820,640 of record CM030892.1, on the reverse strand, counting down.
GAAAAGAGAGGCAAGTGCCTGTTGCTGGTAATTCTGTAATAGCTCAGGCCTGCTGCTGCAGCTTGTGCATATGCTTTCTGTCAGTGCTTATTTAGGATATTCAGGCTCAGTTGTAAGTAAAATAGACTCTGTGAACAGTTTTCAAACTGCGGGTCACATAAAGCACATATAAAACACACACACACACCCCTTCACGTATAGAAACGAATGAGCCCTAAATAACGCACCCATTGTCATTGCACCAGCATGAACTCTGGTGTAGCTACGGCGCCGTGATTCACACAATGAATTATGCCCTCAGTTGTGATATTTTTAGTTCTATAAAGTTGACTGTCACAGCTGGAAATAGATGCCCGATTTCATGCTGCTTTGCAAAAAAAAAAAGGGACAATAGGCGCTGTATGATCATTATTTGTGTTTAAATTAGAAGCTATTAAGAGAGCAGGGTTGCAGCCGTCCTCCCTCCAGTGCAACATGTGCGTCTCCCCGGTGCTGCTGCTGCCGCCGCCGCCGCCTGATAACATCGCAGCCTTAATGGGAAATGAGACGCTTCACAATTGGACCTTCATACTTAATCTGGATCTTCGATGCGTGACTCAATAAAATCGCGATAACATCCAGAATTAGCCAAACAGACCCTTTCCATTTAAATAATTGCATTAGTAATATTCACTGTAGGAATCTATAACATGTAATGTGATGTCAGGGCCAGTATTATATGTGTTTATACATTACAAAATACAGTATAATATTGATACCACATTACAGTACAGGTTTAGCTCTACATTTTGTTGACTTCTACAAGGGTCATAAATGTATTAGTAACAAAGTACCACATGAACAAGTAGTCTATGCCAGTTTGTAAAGTTTTTTTTTAATTTTACAAATGCTCAATACACTAAACGAATAATTGCATTTTTATATATATACGTGAGAATAACTGTAGTGAACGGTGGGACTGTGTTTCGCGCAGGTATTTTTACCCAAACGCATCCGTATGTATGTGGGTGCATGCAAATTCCCGGAGTGCACATGGTCAGAAACTGAGCCAAGGTTTGGGGGTCAGAGGTTCAAAGGCTGGCACAGACAACATCTTCCTCTATCACGCAACATTGTTAGAATGTCCCATTTCTTCCTGCTATTCCGTTCTGCTGAGGACTACTGTAATGCAGGTATACTTTTGCAGTCAAATCTCTTGCTTTACCGCGTGGGACTTGCGGGCAGGGCTGTTGAATTTCTGCCGAAAATATGTTGGTAGGGCCCTGCTCTCGCACCCTTAAGAGGCAGACAGCACTGGAACTGTTTCAGCAAACAGGCAGGTGCATGCATGTCAAGTGCAAAATGGTACACTGGGCATAACACTGTAAATTCTGATCCCATATATCTGTGCTGAACCTTCCGTTTAAACCAAATGAAGACACATCGGTGGTGCAGCCCTAAATCCTCCAGGCCTATTTCCCCTTACCCGATGCTCAATACATCTATAGCTACACTTTTTTTCATACTTATTTTCCAACTTAGAAGAACAACTGTTGCCAGGTGGCCGTTCGATGACAACGTAGTAAAGAAAAATGGGTTTCAAGCTGTAAAAGTGCAGTGACAGAAATTTGTACAGCAGCGAAAACGTACTTTGAGGCAGAAAGCGATCTTGTGACAGGCAGCTGTCGAGCATTTGCGGCATGTTAAGCAGTCACAGTTTCCCCACGATTCTTTCATATGCTGCTTGTTCGCTCTTCTGTTACCGGGCTGGACCTGGAGAACAGCAGGAACATCTCAGCTGCAGTAGTTTCATCCTCTCTCTCACTTGGTAGCTTTCAGAAAACCCTTGACGCTTTGTTGTGCTTGCCTTTTCACTGTATTTATTTATTTAGAAACATTTTTGTTAACCTGCAATTTATCTTTGTCCTAGTCAAAATGTTGATTTAAGTAAAAACCTACACTAACATCTAACTGAAATACTTTTTACATTGGCAGTGCTTGGAAAACACAAAATAAAAAAGGTGCTTTTATATTAATATGTGAAGCATCACCTTGCAGGATGTTTTACTAAATAATCTTAGTGGGACTGCAGGCCACAGTCCAGAATGTGAGAATTTCGGCAAAAGCGAGACCAGATTTTCCTCGAGTAACAGAATCCCAGCAGAACCATAGCTTCCAGTAAGGGAAATTAGAATCTCCTTTCTGATGCAGTGCAGTGCTATGATGCAAGGAAACACAAAAAGCTTGAAGAGCGCACTTTACTGACAGAAAAAAAAAATTGTATTAGAAATAAAGGGGAAGTACACATACAGTATATACACACACACAGTCCATTTAAAATAACTTGTCCTGTGAGATAGACTCTCTAAAGAGCTTTGGAGAAATTAATTTCCCTCACGCTGGGAACCAGTGGACCCCGGGTTGAAGGCAAGAATGAAGAATGAGGCCAGACAGAAACCGAAGCCATCAGTGTTGGTATCAGACAGAGGAGGCAGACTCTGCCAGCAGAAAGTCCAAATCACGCACTCATCTCTTCATACACAGTCAGCAGGTCTTTGCAAACTTGACTCAAACCTCCTCCTGAACTATTCACTACAGTGTACTTCTACTTTCTTTCTCCTCGCTGAATTTTGACAGTTTTTATTCTAAGGTTTTGGCACTAAACCGGGAACAAAAAGTGACTATGCTTTAGAAAAGTGTATAAGGTCATATTTGCTGACACTTTTATATGCGGCGGCTTACAGATTTGCACCATAAATTCAGCAGGGCATTTTTAAGCGGAAGAGTTCAGTATGCACTCTGTTCTGAAGCAATAGGAGTGTGGGATTTGAATCAGCAGCCTTCAGGATGCAAGTCCATCACTGCGGGTCAAATACTTACGTGCGGTCGTTGGTCACAGGTTCAAGCCCTCAACCACAACACCTCTGTTGTCTTTGAAAGGACCCCCAACCGAGGAGTCAGACAAGAAGTGGCCCAAGGAGACCTTGAATGATGTTGGGTGCAGCTCCTTGACCATTCCACCTCACACACCTGGCCAACGTGCCCCTTTTGCCCAGTGTTGTGTCTTCCTGGCTGCGCTGGTGCAGTACTGCATGGGTTTCACCCACCGTGAATCTCAATTCCGGAGATGCCGCATTTACATTTAGAGTAGCTCCCTTCATGAGGGCCACGTCTCAATGGCGCTCTGCTGACTGCACGCAGCTCATCGAGACGCCCGTCAGCTGCGCGGTGCGAGTCACAGCCTGATAAGGTTTCACGTTAACAGTGTCTTCCTTTTCACATAACCAGGCAGGGTGTGTGTGTGTGTGTGTGTGTGTGTGTGTGTGTGTGTGTGTGTGATGAGAGGATTACGACTTTGCCCGGCTCTGTGTCTACCTACTCTCCTCCTTGAGCTTTGACTGATGCAACGGCTGACAGCGGTAGCAACACACAGATAGGTGGAATGACACTTTGCGATGCTCTGCTGACCCCACCATGTTTATTACCTAACATTAGAGGGGGCAGAATATGATGGCATATCTCTATTTTCAACATTTTCTGAACTTATCAGAACATTTTGGAGTTAAAAAGCATCAGAAGGACAGTAAAGGCAAAAAACTGACAGTCTCTTCTCAAAGTGCAATCCATTTATGTTGTTATTAAATCAGGATAGTTTTGCATGGTTCCATATTTCTTTTTGACGTGATTTGTGTACTTTAATTTTCAACATTTCTTTTCCCTTTTAGAAATTATAGTAATGAAGGCACAGAAATCTGAACTGCTGGGGAGTTCATTTACGAGTGCGGAGTGCTGTTGGTAGGAGTATTGACACAGTGCAGTGGGCATCTGGTGAATGGAGGACTATGAGACGGAGGAGGTGTGGGGGGTGGCAGATGGACTTGAAGGACACAGAGGCTTGGGATCGAGGAAGAGCAGGAGCTTAGGGCAAGGGAGAAAAACAGGATCTTTGAAGCACAAGAAATGAGTTTGCTCTCTAGCAATGATGCTGTAGGAGCTGGTTAAGAACCCACAACCATATTGCTATAGGCTTTCCTCCGTTAAAGGCAAGCGGAATCAGATGCTAAGGTTCATGTGTGCTAGGCTTGCCTCACTGTATAAAGTGAGGACCTCCTCTGGTCATTTGGAGTGGTGCACGAGACAACTGAACACTGTTTCTGGTGAAATCCCTCCTCCCATTCGGAACTTATAAGCTACAGCAAAATACAGTGTTAAAAAGGACTGTATAGTAAAACTATATATAGAAACACTTCACGTTCAGAATTCTTTCCAAATTCTTTTGGATACAATTATCCATCCACACCATATGTTATCAGTAACCTCTTGTCCAGGGCAGAGTCACAGTGATCCAGCCTGGAAAAAACACGTGGTTTTCAGTCTTTTATTTTATTAAAATGAGGGCAACTGTGAAGTGAAACAAATCTGCTTTTCAGATCAGATGCGCCGGTCCAAAGTGACGGTCAGCAGCTCCAGTCCGTGACTGACACTCAGAAACCTGTTCTCCATCTGGGCCCTGAGAGCCCAATAAAGCCAAGCATAGAAACCGTCTCACTGAGGCCCTTCTCCTCAGAACGTCACAAAAGACCTCCCCTCACATGCCCATCATGTCTGACCATGGTAAAAGGAGCGCACGCAGCTGAAATGTGGCATTGCACACTAATCAAAACCTGCAGAAGACAGTTCCTTAGAGGGTTATACATCCCCGCAGCAGAAAGCTACTATGCCTGTGGAGTGTACATTTGGTGCTCTGCTGCTTCAGTGAAAGTCCGTTTTGCGAAAAGTTATAGCTTATAGCTTCTTTTCTCCAGTTTTTGTTGCCGCTTTTCTCCCAAAGAATGTGTCAAGCTTTACTATGGCTCATGTTAATATCTTTGCCCCCCTCAAGAGTTTCAGTGACTTGCAGAAAACTTTCCTTGTATTTCCTTTGTTGAAGATGGAAGGTCTCTCTTACTGTATTAATGTGGCTGATCTGTCAAAGCAGATGTCTGCAGGGCTTCCATAACTCCTGGCCCCCTGGCTCCACCCTGTCCTCACATTACTTAGTCACTGAAATGATTTGATTTATCAGAAGACGTCCCTCGTCCCATGGGCACCGATCCTGGGAACCACTTCTGATCCCTCCAAGTGACTGGAAGATGCTTAATGATGAATGAATCGCTTTGCTGGCAGACCGACATCCAGAGCAGGGGCACTTAGACATGTAAATGTTGTGCATCAGGTCCATTTCCAATGATATGTGGCTCCTCGGGGCCACATTTATTTCCAAATCATTCCAGTGGACAAACCTCATTGAAGGAATAGAACTGACTGGAAAGGGAATGACTCCTTCAAGAATGAGATCATTCCAGCTGCCGGTTAACAAATTATTTTTAAAGGGTACAGCAGAAAAGCCCATGCTGGGCCTCGACTTGACAACATAAAAGCAGCGAGTCTGAAAGTGCAGCATTTTCGCTTCTGTTTTGCAAGGGTGGTCTTGGCCATCAAACTGGCTTGATAACCGCACGCTCGCGCCTTTACCTTCATGAATAAATATATGTAATTCTGATAAGATTAATGGGATTGCCTATATAAACTGAGCTAAGAGATTAGTCAAGAACAAACTTTCCTTGCAGCACATGTTTGACATGTAGACCCTACTTGGGGAAAAAAAAAAAAAAAAACAAATTTAATGCAAACATTATTAACCTTTACAGTAGAAAAGCTTATTTGAATAATATTCATGCAAAATTCAGATCGGGTTTCCTGTTTTGTTTTTCTTTTTTTTGTCACGCTACAATTTCTGATGCATTAGTTTATTTCTGCTCGAAGCAGTTTGCCGCATCAGTTCATTGACTGGTAACGTCCATGACATAATGGCATAAAGGGGGGGGGGGGTGGTAATAATTTGGGATTTTTTATCCGCTGGCATTAGCATTTGAATGGCCTTTTGCCGAAGCAGCGCCCCTTTGACGGCTAAATGCAGAGGACGCATCCGAGCGGCGGTGCAGCTGCAGCTGGCGCAGAGCGGCTGCAGGGATGTCTGCTTTCGTGCGTAACACCGAGGAACAGCCTACTTGTTAATGGCAATTGCGCTCCTTGCCAGCTGAAAGCTGGGCTAAAACACGCGTGTTCTGTATTCGTCACGGATGGGAAGACCTGCGTGGGGGTGGAAGCGAAGAATCAGAGTGTACCTGCGGGTCGTGTAGCTTATATTGCGGCTGAGATATTATTATTAACTGGAGGTGGATTTGCCCCAGGCACCGGTGTTCTTGTTAAGATACTGTATCACAGCGCAGGAAATTGAGTCAAACCCCAGCATTTTCGTTTGTTGTCACAAACCGGGTGAGGCCTTGCACTGCTGCACGAGGGCCTAAGAGGTACCGGTGACAAAGGGAATGGCGGAGGATATGCTGAGGGGCATGGGGTTGACGGCTGGGCAAAGGAGGGATGGAGCTGATACAGAGGAGTGGGGTGTGCTGGGATACGCCGAAGTGATGGATGCAGAATTCGAGTGACGCCTCTAATTAAAAGGTCCTGTCAGAGGCGGCTGCGGTGGGCCGCCTTCCAGCCCCTCGAGCCTCTGCCCACAGGGTGAGCGATGAGACGCAGCAAAATAAACAAGAGGCGGCCCCTATGAGCTGGGATTCAGACGGATGCGGGTGGCATTTTGGAGAACAACAAACACGGGAAGTGGCTGCACCGGCGCCTCCCACGGGCCATGCTGAAAGGTTGTGGGTTCAAATCACCAGAGATTTCCAGCTGTGCCCTGTGGGCATTTTGTGGGTAATGCTGCCACGCTGGGCTTGCAGGACACTTATGTGGCAGTTTCCAGTGAAGGGGCAGCAGCCATACCGTGGTACTTCACCTCAGGTGTGTGATTTGCTGTGGACGTGAGCACCTGCAGAGCCGGCTGGTATGAGTTATGAGTCGTGATGAAAAGCACACGATAAAAAGTTACGCGTAAATGCAGCGTCGGGTTTGCATTGTTGTTCGAGGGGAGGGCGGGGGGTGTTTGTGGGTGAAGGTAAAAATCTTTTACGTAGTATTGTATGTTCTGTTTCGGGGTTCGATATGTTTTTTTGTGTGTCTAATTGTCTGTAGGACAGGTATGTTTTACATTTTATCTGCCCATCACGTTTTGTAACGTATGTGTTTGAAAGACAAAAGTAGTTCCAGGTTTAAAAAATCCCTGCAAGCTGGGAGGTCATCGGGGCATCACCTGAAGGAAAACGTATGTACAAAGAGGCTTCGAAATAGACGCATCCCAAAATAGCAAGATGTTTGGAACATCTTACTTCATCTGTGCTTTCTAATAAGAAAAGTTTTAAAATGAAGATGCAAATGACACATGGTTTTTCTTTTTATTATTGACAGTTTTACAGTTGCAATGACCGTCAGTTATACAGCTATCACTTTAGCTGCCTTAAGTTAAAATTTAAACAAGTTACCTTTGCTGAAAAGTAAGGCAAGCATTCTTATCATGTGTGTCTATGTGTGTCCCACTGGCAGCTAAGTTGCATCATTGACTCCCACATACTTACGGTGTCACCGCTCTCTCCCTGCGCTTCAGGCCACAGAATGGGTCCATGATATTGTACAACAGGAAGAAGGTCAAGTACCGGAAGGATGGCTACTGCTGGAAGAAGCGGAAGGACGGCAAGACCACGCGGGAGGATCACATGAAGCTGAAGGTGCAGGGTGTGGAGGTGAGGTGAGGGGGTGGGACTTCAGGATGGGGCAAGTCTTTGGATGTGAGGTGGGTGGGATGTGTAAGGGAAGGGATGGGTCTGACAGGGTGGAGGAGTGTGATGGCCTTGAAGGTGTCAGGAAATAACAGGGTAGGCATGGAGGAGGGGGCTGTAACTGCCACAGGAGGGGTGCGGTGTGTTTCCAGCAAGGGGAGTGGTGGTTAGCGTCGCTGCCATCTCCTTAAACAACACAGGTCTGAATCTCACGTCCTGCTCTAAGTGTGTTTGAGCACCATGCTTACCCTGGTTTGATACAGTAAAAATTACCTTGGCTGTACAAATGATAAATCACTGTAAGTAGCTTAACACTGTAAGTCAACTTGGAGAGAAGCATCATCGGAATGAATAGACGCGAATGTTTAAATAAAATAAGCTCATTCAGATAGGGCTGCGCTCTAACCGGGCCCAAATTTCTTTACATATGAAATACAGAATGAGTGTAGCGTGCGGTGTGGGGGTGATGGGGCAGATACCGAGCTTGAGCAGAACACACTGCTCTCTCAACGTACACATCTGCTCCGCAGGATTAAATGAAGTGTCTTTCAGTAATTTAACTGGCTGCTTTGGTGATACACACACGTGCATACACGCGTCCTCTCTGTTGCGGTCATGCACACACACACACACACACACACACACACACACACACACACACACACAAATAAACAGCACATCGACAGTTTTTCCTGACAGGGCAGCATAGCGGGAACAATTTATTTGTACCTTATTAAGCGCCAAAAGGTCCCTGTGCTGTGAGGAGCCCGCATTAATCTCGCCGCACGACAAGCAGCACCGCTGCAGAGGGTTTGCCGACTGCGCAGCTGATGCTCCTCTGCCGCCCCTCTGCCACCCGTCGCTTGGAGGAAGTGGTGTTGCCAAGGCTGTGTGCCCCGTGATTCATGCCTTTGTTGGATGGCCCACAGGCCGGAGACCCTTTACTGGGTTTTAAGGCGTGCTGACATCATGTGGGCTCAAGGGTGAGTAGGAGACGGGTCACATGCTGCGGCCACGTCACAGCAGCTCCATCACCGACACCGTTCATCTCACTCACGTGGAGCAATACGTTTTCCTCAACGCATACAGTGACTTGTTAATTTTTTCCCTTTCTTACTGTATGTCGAGGTGAATTTGCAGCCTCAGCATATTGGTGAATTGTACCTCTTGGCAGTTTTCTTTCCGATTTCTTTGTCTGTCTTTGGCACAGATCTGTACTGTGTTTCCACTGCACGGGACATCCAGGCTGCCAGCTGTTGATCTCTCTTGAAGTGCAGAACGTCATCTGGGTTTGTCTGAATACGCAGGAGTCCTGACTGGCTATCAGAAGGGTGCTTGCTGGGGGTAGCCGGCACCATACTGGGTCAAACCTTCGTCTTTGCTCTCACCCCTGCGTCAGATCCCACCACCTGATGCAGATTAAAACCCTAAGTGCACAGACAGGAAAATAATTCAAAGTAGGTTAACACTCTAAGTCACTTTGGAAAAAGTGACAACTGACAGTAGCTGCAGGGTGTTTATTACATATCTTGAATGGCCGTTCCTTGCTGGTCTGAGGGAATGTATTTGAGGAAGCAGCAGCTTAAGTGCCGGGCCTTTGGACAAGAGCAACACGCAAGGATGCGTCCTGCCGCATCTCCCCACCCCTGCAGCGCACGAGCGCATGAGGCGACTGCGTGTGTTGACATTGCCGGGATTGTTTTGACCGAGTAAATTGGTTCAGTGCACAAAGTGCTAACTGCCGCAGGGTGCCGGGTGGTTGCAAGAGCGGAGCCAGAGCCGGAGCCGGAACCGGTGCGGGCTTATCGCGGAACAGGGAGACGCGTGTTGGTTAATGAGAGAGAGCCGGGCCGAACGTCAGCAGCTCCGCTCCCAGGTCCTCTTCGTCTGCGAAACTGCCATCCGCGGTCCGTTTCGGGCCTCGCTGCCGGTGCGACTCCTTGCGCGCCACGTCCTTAGTCCCGCTATTGAGCTGGCACCCCCCTTCTTTGTTTCCCGATCACAGGGGCAGGCCATCAGTCACTGGGACCACAGCGACGGGTAATAACTTTCCCCTATCACAATACTTCAGCCTTGTTTACATAAAACACAAATAAATTGCTTGACATTTGGCTTCATCAGTCCTGGAGGGGGACTGTTCTAATGAGTTCACTGGGGATTTTTTATGGGAACACAGCCACCCGCTGGCCTCGAAACGGGCGCCGAAAGCCCTGCACGCAGTCACTAACTATTAGTCAGCCAGCGATGCCTACGTGGGCCTGGTTAGCCACGCAGAACTCCCTTCTGAGCAGTTAAAGATGCTGGTTCTGTACCACCTGGCCGGTGGAGGTGAAGATGGAGGTGGCGCAGGGAGGTCGCGTGGCACAAAGAAGGCCGTTAGGGATGGTGTCCTGTCCGTCTGTCCCGTCTCATCAGCTCGAATGTGCATGTAAAAGCAGACTCACCTCCACACCTGTCCCTCCTCTGCCCCAACCGGTGAACCCCCAAGCCCCGAAGAACAGGAGTGAGCAGGGCGGAGTTGCGGCATTAGCAGTTAACAGGCCGTGAAATAGCAGGCTGCCTACTGGACTTCAGCCCAGCCTTCTAGGGAAGTGAAGAAGAGGGCAGGTGTATTAGCCCCTTTCTCACACACACACACACACACGCGCGCGCGCGCGCGCGCAGGTGGCAGGTGCGGTTGCCATACACCAGGGTTAGGTTGTCCAGCAGTGACCTCCTCACTCCTTCCACCTCCATATTCCCAGCACACTTTTCCTGCACTTGGCTCATATTTTTGCCACTCAGGAGCTACATGGGCTAAGTGAAAAATTCAGATCAGCTGTGCAGAAAATGATCTCAATATTAAATATTATCCCTACAGAATGAAGCACGGGGCAGCACTTTATTGACAGGACAGGATTTTATGGCCCATTGTATACTTAGTCACGTGTTTGCAACCGTCAGCTATGGATTCATTATGATCCCCTGTATAGGAGGCCTAATTTGTGAGCCTTAGTTGGTCTCTGATGAGTCCTTCACCCCGGAACCTGTCAAGTGAAGCTCCATAAACTGGCTGCCGTGCAACAGCAAGAGTCATTTTTACACTCCATCTTTACTTTGTCTACTTAAGTGCTTAAACCAAGAATTTATGGTTGCATTGAAGATGCTCTTCAGAACACATTATTTACTTGACTATCATTCAAAATGTCATCAATAAGAAAGCGACGGAAATTCGCACATGCGAACCGTTCATTTCCACGTCTGCCGTTTTATTGGGCGACACCTGGACGGGCAATTTTCCGCAGACTGGGGCGTTTGGAGATGGGAGGCGGACACGCTCATCCCTGCAGTGTAAACGAAAGACGACTTCACACAAGAAGCTGGAATCTTGGGTTTGAGGAGCAGGACATTTAACTTGAATGATGCAGGTTCGAGTCCCAAGAGAAGCTCTGATATCAAACTCTGAAGCTGTGTTACTTATCACAAGTTGTTAGCTAAGAAAATAAATGGTGATAACGGAATCCTACTGCCCACCTCAACTTCCCCTGAGAAACAGGAGCAAGTTTCAACAGCCGTATTTTGTCATCCCAAAGTCTTAAATACATTCAGTATGAGCTCTTTTTCAGCATCCCGTCCGCCCATTGTGCACATAGCCCTGCAAAATCCAGTCATCAGTGCAAAACTTTAATAATGTGCCCAAATGTACGCTGAACTTCTATTTGCTGGAGCCTGACGGAGCCTGTGGGTCGTCTCATAAGAAAAGATGACTGTATAAAATGTAAATGTAAATAATGTCATTTGGATGTGCGTTTCTCTTCATGCTTCATGCTTACCTCCAACTACATGCAACAATTAGGCAGATTCCTCCTGTTCCGGCATATAACTTCACGGCGGATCCATCAAACGTGTTAGTCGAGGCGTGCAGCCGTGCAAAGGGGAAGCTGATGGAGCGTGCGTGCTGCGCAGTCGCGTCCGCTCACTGCTAATAATGAAGACAAATGTCAAAACGTTGGTCAGGAGTGCCACGGCCCAAGAGGCAGCGCAGGGGATGATCCGCAGGCCTCTGCAGTCCTGCTCGCCTCCGCCTCGCCAGCTTGCTCTTCGGATTGTGCTCAATATTGCTGTGCGCGCGCCCGTGCGTGTTTCCATGCAAGCGGCAGAGAAAAACAAAGGGGGGAGACATTCGCTGGCAACGCTCTCCAAAAGCGCGCAAGCGTGCGGCCCGACCACCTGCTGACGTGTGGGCAGGTGAGGAGCGAGCAAGCCGCTGCTACGAGTTGTTGGATGCAACAGATATCAACAGACTGTGGAGCCAGGTGTACGGAGAGGGGGGACAAGCGCCGTCGCCGCGTGGAGAGACGCGTTTCTGCTCCCCGCCTAGCCGAGTGTCAAAGTGTTACGCCATAACAAATAACGTACATACATATATGCACACTTTCTTTTCTTTTTTTATCTGCCCCATTTTCTGTGACTCACAAGGGTGTTTCTATATCACTTCACTGTTTTAAAGACAGAAAGTTAAGTCGCCCTCTTCCGTGGACCGCATTTCACTTTCTGCTTCCTGTTAAAATCGCACGTTTTTTTTGTTCTCCATCCACCCCTCATGGACCTCCATGCACCTGAAGGTTGCACAGATACACCTTGGCGCTGCTGTAACAATTCCAGGAAACGCTGCAGCCGCCGTGTTTGGTTTGTCGAAGGTGAAAGCCGGGACAGCAAAAGCTCATGCGCTCCATGACTTCACTTGTTAATAATCGCAACAATAAATAAACCTCAGCACAGAGAACTATGAGGACTGGCATCACAATAGTGATGCATCTGTCTGTCTTTCCAGCTTTCGAGCTAATAACCTCGACATCTGGCTGGATACTCTTCAAAATCTAAACTCCGCTTTGTCATTCATCAACTTCTCATGGTCTCTCACCACCGATGAGCGCCGATGGAACGCAATCGTACATTTCAATGTTTTCGTTTAAGCCCTTTTTCAAGTCTTTACAAAGCCAGGGCCTTTATTAAACATATCCTGAGATACAGGTAGCTGTTCATAACCGGTGTTCTTCCTGCGCCGTCGGTAGTTACCTGAACGCTTACTGACACCTGCTGGCTGTTAGCGAACATAAAGGTGCGGAGTGTGTAAGTCATCCGCTGGCGGCGCGCTGATAATGGACCGGGGCCTTGTGTGTGACGGAGAGCGCCTGTCTGCACACCAGTAGATGCCGTGCTCATTTGTGAACTTGTCCGCTTCCCGCCACCAGCTAATATCTGTCTTTCTTTATTCTTCTCTGTTCCCCTCTCTCGCTCTTTCCCCCCCATCTCCCTTTTCCCTTTGAGGCTCTCGCCGCACACACGTTCTCTGCAGATGTCATCCGTGCCGCAAGTCCTTTATCAACACGTACACTGGAAAACCAACAGTATTTACCCCACGTGAATTTCCCATTTAGAACTGTTACGATCTTCTACAATTTCCTTTTATAAGTCCTATATCCCCCCCCCCCCCACACTTATTTTTCACAGTCTGTAATTTTTCAGCACTTTGGTTATTAAATCCTCCCTGCCTTTCATAGAGGTGCTGCTATCAATAATTCAGTTCAGTGACTTCAGCAGGATTCGGGGCTAATTTTGGGCAGGAGCGATGCGTTATCTGATTTATTTTTTGCCCCCCCCCCCCCCCCGTGGTATCATGCGTTACTTGTTGAACGCCGTCCTGACCTGCGGTCTGCGCACGTTTCTGCTCGCCACGCAGGCTGCGGAGAAAGGAGTCGACCGCAGAGTCGTGCCGCCGTTCTTAACCTCAACCCACAATGCGGAAGTAAACAGGGAGGGTGGAGGGAGGCGCACTTGGGCCAGATCACAGGAGTGCTAATGCGATGGCGGTAGATGGCGTGTAAAATTGGGTGGCCGTATGAATGCCACTGATTCCTGTGCGATGAGCGCGGACCTTTAAAGGCGTAAGTGGGGGCCCGCCTTCTCCCCAGTTCTCATTATCTGCCGGAGCACTCGAGCGGCGCGGAAGGCAATCGAAGCCGTCCCGCCGTTTAATAGCCGTCCCCCGGGACCGGGGCGAGGAGGCCGGCGATGGGGGGGGTGGGGTTCCTGGTGATGGGCATGTGCTGTCCATGAGAAGCTCGATGGTGAAGGCCTCAACCGCTAACAAGCACCTCTCACCTCAATCTGCCTGGCCCCCCCAGCACACCACCCCACCTCAGCTGGGGGGCACTCGACCTCCAAAAATATTACTCATGGCGCCCCCGCTATAATAATTACAATAAATAACGGTGTTTGTTGTTGCTCGGCAGCGCAGCGCAAGGCTAGAAAAGTTCACTTGGGAACACTTTGCAAGAAGTGCGCCGCGCAGCATTTAAATCATTTATGGTACCATTGCGAACGTGGCCAACGCACTACGTTCGTGATGACTTTGGCAACGCCACTTGCGTAGCAGCCTGTGTCGGATGTTGGAGGAAAACTCTCGTATTGCTCCTGCTGCCCAGGGAATTTGTTTTCTGTTTATTTTTGTGCTGGGGGGGAGAAGAAGCGCTGAGAAATGCCTTTTTTACGGCGTCTGGCCTCTTCCTACTGGTTGCACCTTGCTGGGGGTTTTGTGCTTAAGGAGAAAAGTATGGATCATTATTAGATCTTCCTGGGGGGTACGAGGTGCTGCTGGCCTGTGGGGATGCTAGTGGGGGGGGGGAATTGCGCATCCACTGTGACAGCTGCCACCTCTTGTTTGTCACCCATTTTATTTATTTAGTTCCCCCACTCTCTCTCCACCGGCCTCTTTACGGACGTAAACCCAATAAAGACATTTGTCAGTCTCCGCACCGAGCGCTCGATTACTTTTTCCTCTCTCTTCCCCGTCTTCATGTCGAGGGATAAAATAAACACCGTCCTCGCAAATTCCATTACGGTGTCCCCCTCCCCCACCACAAACCCCCTACTGACCCGGCGTCTCCCGAGTCCATCCCCTTTCGAACGGATTGCGAGCGTAGCGCAGCTCAGTTGATCTCATTCTGGGAAATCTGGACCGGGGTGGGGGGGTTCGGCGGGTGGTCAGGGGCCACAGCGCATCCGTGACGTTTAGCGGGTTGCGGTGACCGCTTGCCGGGTGTCCCTCGCCGGCCTCCGGTGGCACGAAGGCCTGTTGCACTTCACCCGGATGCATTATTATTAATACAGATTAATACGTACGTGCGCATGAAACATTTATAGATGAATTTGTGCTGCTTGAAGGGTACGGTATATGCATTATTAACACACGGCGCGGAAATGTAAATGTAATTGGCTCCTGAATTATGTTTATTAACTGTAAAATCAAACTGTAGAAATGTTCCGACATCCAATCTTCAAAGGGTTTATAATGAGCCCGGCGCCCGAGTTCAAAGGGAATGCTGGAGCGTTAATGTGTAGCCGCACACCGTCTGCGGCGCTTGCTTATTTTGCAGACGCTTCCGAGGAGCCGGCGTGCGAATTGATGTTTAACTCGGTCGGACTGCCTAAGAGGGACTTTAGGAAAGAAAGCGGGTTTAACCTTCCGCTTGGTACCGTTTGAGCGGAGCTCACGGTGTCCATATGGTGCCTCGACACACACGCGCGCACGCGCACACACCCCCCCGGTCCTTCTGTCTCCCTTCCTTCTTCCCCCTCACCTTTCTGATATTTCTGTTTTTATGTTGTGTCTTTTTTTCCTTGTGTTTAAGTTGCACGCTCCGGTGATTTATTCTTTTTTTTTTCCCCCTGCCTTCCTGTTTCCTTTCATTTTCCAGCCCATTTCCCTCTGATTTTTCTTCTCTTTTTGGTTTGGGGGGTTGCGCGGAAATGAAAGGGAGCTGCACGACTGGAGGATAGATTTAAAAGTGCATAAAAACCTATAAAGAATTAGTCATTCCTTTATCCCCCTGGGGATGGGGGGTGGGGGTTATGTGCCAAGGACTGGGTGCTAAAACCCTGCTGTGTGAAGATGTTCCTTCTGTGTCTCGCTCTCTCTTCTGCGCATGCACACACACACACACACACACACACACACGCAGCATCAGAGGCTCTTGGGTATAATCAATAGTGCAGCCTTTGCCAATAAGCACTTGTTGGTGGCCTAGGGCTAATCACATTGCCAGCAAACTTAATTCCTCCCTCCGGGGGTCCTGTGGACTCATTTCCATACTCGTGCACTTCTATACGTGTGGGCGTGTATCTGCTCTGGAATTATATCGATTTGCTATTTATATCCGAGCTCACCGGCTGAATACTGCTGAGAACGTATTTGCGGAGCAACGTCCAGGTGATGCGTTTTGTGTTCTCTGTAAGCAATATCTGCTGTTTACAAAGCATATACTGGCTATATACAAAGTGCGTACATGGCTGCAGATAAGGGAAAATGTGCTTTTATTAAGGGAACAGAGACAGAAGAACAAAAGAGAGGGGAATTAAAGAGATTAAATATAGGCCTGTGCATCTGTATACAATAGCAAGGAAACAGTGAGGCTGGAAGAAGGAGGAGGAGGGAAACTAGGGAGAGAAAGTGAGGAAGAGGCGGGCGGTGCCAGGGATCGTGCGCAGAAATGCTGAGCGAGGAGGGCAGAGAGAAAGCAGGAATGAACGATACACTGCCCCGGGCAGATGGAGAACAATTGTTACACTGCCTGCCGTAACCCACTTCAACCTCAAACAGCCCATTTTTTTCACTCAATTAATTTCTACACGTTGGAGGCTGGGCTGTGTGCACGAGGGGTGTGTGTGTGTGTGTGTGTGTGTGTGTGTGTGTGTGTGTGTGTGTGTGTGTGTGTGTGCGTGCGCGCGTGTGCCTACGTACACCGACGGGGGGGTGGGGGGTGTCTCGGGAAGCTCGCATATCCACAGCCACCCCATGTACATGAAAACTCAGCGGTCTATTACTGTATCACCGCTTCTTCTCCACGTTCTCTTCTTTAATGATTTGCTTCATAGATTTTTTTTAATAGCTTTTCCTTGAGATGGTTTCAGCATCTAATGGTGGACGTGTGGGAGGGAATATCGGCTGTTCTTTACAATAAATGTCCTTAATTAAATCTAAATTACCCTTGATTTAATTAGGATGGGTTTATAGTTTATTAAGTCCGAATATCCTATAGATAAGGATTTTTTGCATTAATGTGGCTGTTTAATAAGGTTCCTTAACCGAGCCTTTATTAATCATAAGTAATGATTTGTTAGTCATTACCAAAACAAGCGTACCATTTTCAAAAACTTTGCCATACTTTTCCTCCTATAGAGTTGTGCACGGTTAAGGGCCTTAGAGGCCATTAGGCCCCGGTGGCAAACAGCGGCGCAGGATAGTTGGTCCTGAGCTTGAGATTTACAAGAAACAGCAATTGATGTAAAGCTGCCCAGTGGTGTGTGTGTGTGTGTGTGTGTGTGTGTGTGTGTGTGTGTTTTAACCACCCAGCAGCAGATCCCAGAGCAGCCCTGCACCCCTCTTTCAAGACAACAGGATATGCTGGTTTACCTCCTCAGCTCACACTGATTTTTTATAAAACCCAGGCATGTTTTTGGGATGGTAAGCCATCTCACTGGAGTTGCACTTGTCAGTCAGGCACTCAGTAAAATGTTTAACTCTAAACTTGGATGCACACTAAGCCCTTTTTCCAGAGTCTTTAATTCTGATTAAAGGAGACAAAGAGAAGACACAGTGTTGGAATCTGGGTTTCATGGGTTAAATAGGAGGTCAGGGCACTAAAATGTGTTCCAGTGTTGGGAAAGTGGGCTGCCGTGCACTGTCTGGCAACTGCTTCTAGCTCTCAAGCAACTTGGCAGCTGTACTATTATTATTATTATCATTAGTAGTAGTGGTGGTGGTGGCGGCAGTGGTGTCTTTGTCCAAAGTGGCCAATTTATTTTAAACTAAACTGGCTGCTCCTTGTGAGCACAACTGGGACCTGAAGTTATAGCTCAACTTGTTTGTAAGTTACTTTTACCAGTAAGTTATGGTCAGCAAAATGTCAGTAATATTTCCCAATTAGGTTGTGCAAAAATGTTAACTCAGAACATAATAAAAAAAACATGTTTTATTTTTCAACTTTACCCAGCATTAGAATGTAAACATGCCTGAATACAAAAATACAAAATTTCCTTTTGCTCTTGTTCTGTGCTGATTGTTGACAGATTTATCCTCTAAACATCTGCAGTGCTCCTCACCCCACCACACCCAGGAACACCCCACTTGGGCTGTAGACACCGTGGAAGTGAGCTGAAGTATGGTTGTCCCGTGCTCCTCCTCTGTCTGGGTGCGTTTTGCTGGCAAATGATGGCTGGGCTCAGAAACACACGTCACATTCGGCTGAAATTGTAGAAGATCGGAACTTAAAATAAATCAATAAACTGAAAAATGTTTATCTTTGAAAATTCATAAGTCAAACGTTTATAACAAGGATCCGGTGCTTTCATATCCGTAAAGGCGAGCGTTGTTATCGGAGCCATATTAGAGCTACGATTTGAGGGAACGTTGAACCTTCACGGTAAAATGGTGTCTCCTAAACTGCTTCACTAAATCCATTTCATTTCACTTTTTCTTCTACTGGCCAACAGCTCTCCTCATTAGCACAAAAAAACTTTATTATTCTGCTTTACTTAGCAGCCTTTTTAATATGGTTGCCGCAGAGTGCTTATTATGCAATGTAGCATCAACAAAATAGACATTTATCCAGCAAATAGACCATTCATCTCCAAAGGAAATTACAAATTACAATCGCAAAAACAGGCTCACTGTTTCCCCTTGACTTTAACTGCATTTAATATCGGACGGAACCTTCACACAAACAAACAAATTTAAGTTTCTACTAAAAGCAGCAAAAGCAACAG
Organism: Heterotis niloticus; assembly: GCA_018136845.1. Taxonomy (NCBI): domain Eukaryota; kingdom Metazoa; phylum Chordata; class Actinopteri; order Osteoglossiformes; family Osteoglossidae; genus Heterotis; species Heterotis niloticus. Next base: position 7,802,137 of record CM030892.1, on the reverse strand, counting down.
ACCTCGCTATCGATGAGGCTTCATCTTCATTTGCCGTGCCTCTTATTGCCATGTCGGTGGCCTGCAGCACCGCCGAGCTGCTCGGCCACTGTGATCATCAAACAGTTAAGCGGGCCTCGGCACGACAGGTGGCGAGAAAGGAACATAACAGGATTTTCTAACCTTCAGGCCTTGGAAGATCATCCAAGTCATAGAAGGGGAGAAAAGAGTGCAGCAGCACTGTGGGATGTGAACAGCAAGACAAAGCAATCGGAGTATCGACGAGGAGCTCTGTGTGTGTGTGTGTGTGTGTGTGTGTGTGTGTGTGTGTGTGTGTGTGGGAGGGAAGGAACAGCATGCCCCATCAGATCAGTGGGAGTAGCCCCGCAGAAACGTGTTGACTGACACACCCGCCCCCGCCATGGCTCTTTGGCCTTGCAGGCTGCAAACCGCCCTGCTGAACAACAGGCCAGATGAGCAGCTCGATAGCTTGAGCTGCAGATGCGCAGCCGATGAGCATCTTGGTACGAGCGCAGCCTGAAGGGCGAGCAGTTCCTTACTTACTTGGCAGTTCTGTGTGAAATGACATTTACAGGTGCGGCGTTCGTTAATCTTTATGGAATACTGCTCACCGCAATCATTTATCCATTCATTTTAAAGGAAGGGAGGTGGCTTCTTGCAGGCTGTGCTCCACCTGCGTCCTTCTGGCTGCTCTTTCACCTAGAGAACACAGTCAGCCGTGCGGTTTAGCTGACACCACGCTAAAGTCTGAACGAAGAACCTGTCTGTTGCACATGGTGCGCAGTGCCTTCAGCCATCAGGACACTATTAACATACAGGCACTGGGGTCTGTTCTCTTTTCCCCAGCATAAAAACATAGAATACAAGCATTATTATTATTATTATTATTATTATTATTATTATTATTATTATTATTATTATTATTATTATTATTATTATTATTATTATTATTATTATTATTATTATTATTTTTATTATTATTATTATTATTATTATTATTGTTGTTGTTGTTGTTGTTGTTGTTGTTGTTGTTGTTGTTGTTTTATTTTTGATTTTTTTTTATTACACTACAATGGATGTAGCATCCAGGCTGTAGTTTCACAGTCTAGGGCCCAGAGATTCCTGAATAGGCTGCATACCACCCTGACCAGGGTTACATGGATACAAATGGATCCATTTATTACATTTTACAGATGCTTTTCTCCATATCAACTGACAATGACAGCTCTGTGACACAATCACTGTTCTGTAGGACTGAACTGACACCTTTATGTAAGGTGACGTTAAATGCTGGGCACTGCAGTCTATCACCTACAGTCATTCACGCATTGATACAGCTACGCAGTGTTGTCCGCAACTTAAAGGAGTCCCCAGTTCTGGCTGAAACGCGTCTTTGGGCTGTGGGAGGAAACCAGCGCAAACATCAGTCATAAACTGAGCAGGATTCAAACCCATGCCCTGTCACATAGTCCGGGCCCTGTAAGATACCAGTGCAACCCAAAGCACCGTGTATTATTTATTCATTTATTTTTTAGCTCATGCAGCTCCCAGTGTAAGATTTGTAGATGAATCTTACAATTATTTACTTTTTGGGTAATTTTTACCCGTGAGTTCAGAGAAATTATCATGATCAAGGGTCCCGAAAAGGAGTGTGATTTAAGGCAGAAACCTTCGGGCTGCATACGGACGACCCTAACCACTTCTCTACCTGCCCTATGGCCTTTAATTTGTGTCCCTGTGCTAAAATGCAAAATTAACAAAGATTTGGGTTTGCATTGGGACCTGCGGATTTATCATGTTTAGTGCTCATTTCGCTGCCAGCCTGGCAGGGGAGGGTGCAGGGGCCTCCTTTGTGTGCTTCGCTCTTCTATCCAGGTGCAAAAGACTGAGAAATGCCCAGTGTTTAATTGCGACTAATCCCGGATTTGAGGTGCGGACCGGCGGCACCTTTCAGCCATGCTCCTCTCACCATGACAAACCCTAGCAGCACCTTGGCTCAAATCCACTGCGGGCCTGCTGAGCTCACGTCCTTCCGCTGGCTGTTTGCAGGCTTTCCACAAGCCCGTTCAGCTCGGTATAGGGTGTCGAGCCTCTTGTGACCAGGTGTGCACCTGATCGCTTCTTTTTTGTATTATTTATGACAATCTCTAGCAGAAATAAGATCTAAATTATCAACGATGGGTAGCAGCTCACCGCAGACTGGCTGGAATTGTCGCGTCATCAAAATCGTCTGAAGATCTCTCAAACCTGGGTTGTAAGACAAAATCGATAATGCGGTATGTGTTAGTGTTGCGCTCAAGTGCATGTTTGCACAGGGCCAAGGAAGTCCGATGAATTTTCTTTCCCTTCCTGCATCGCAAGTGCGTAAGCAAGTGCATTAAAGGTGAGAAGGCGAGAATTTCAACAGAGACTCGATGGGGAGTCTCTCAGATGTGAAAGGGAGGATGCCGGCTAGGAGGGGGAGGCTTTGAGTGACGCTGAATTTCCGTGTGGATGTCATCAGAGCAAGATGGTGCTCCAGACCCTCTCCGCACCTTGTCCTCAGCATCCTGGTGATGAAGGCGATCGCAGCCGCCTAGCTCATCCTGCCATGCCGCGTTCCTCCTCCTCCTCCTCCTCCTCCATCCCTCCCTCCCGCATTTCCCCCTTTCACATCGGTTCTCTCCAGTGCCACCTAATCAGCGTCTGTATTTGTTTATTTTAACAGATGCTTGTTTCCACGGCCGCACGTTCAAAGTGACTCCAAAGTGATTGCAAAGTCCTTCTACAGTTTACATGCATTTTTTTCCCAACCCGTGAAAAAAACATCTGCACAACACAAAAGAACATGGCTGATCCTGGAACTGGACCCAAGCAACCAGTGCTTACGCTTCCAAACCACTCCGTATTTTGCTTTCCCCGGGTTTGTCCGTTTGATTCCCCCGCTTTGGATGAAAGAAGATCTTCTCCCCATTTGTCGTGCCTACAGCTGTTGTGCGGCATTTTATTTGTCATTTTTTTAAATGACCAAAACAATTCCAACGTGACAAAAAGGGCCACAAAGCAGCCTGCGAGATTACGGGTCACCAAGGAGAACGCAACAGGAAAGCCTTCGGTCAAATGGCGTGCAACACTGGAGAAGGTTCTGTAGTACCACAAGTGATGAAATGCAGAGTATACAGAGGCTATCAAAACAGAAAATACCCCCAAGTACCTGACAGGGCCACCGCAGGGGAGAAGGCAGAAGGTTAAGGTTTGAAGGAGGCACGTTTGAACGGAGGTCAGGTTGCGTGAGGTTCGAGCGAGGGATGTCTGGGTGAGCACAGTTAGGGTTACGGTTAGAGCTTCGATTCAGCGAAAGGGCTATCTTATCCTTTTGTGCCAATATCAGCAGTTGTTTGCTGCAGTCATTCTCTGCATAATTACCCAGGTAACTGCGGAGTAATCGACTGTGTCCCCTCTTTCGGGGAGGGACGGACGCCTTGGCAGCTGGTCCTGTATCCACGCATTGTGTGCGGGGGGTGGGTGCGAGCTGGTGCGAATGCGATTCAGACAGCAGGGGAGAGACTCGAGTTCTGGGGTTTGAGCCTCTGCCCGCTGTTCTGATTTGCCTTCTCCCAGCGTAAAAAGTTCCCGAAAAACCCTAATTGAATTCACGCTTCCTCGTCTCCGTCCTCTTGTAAGAGTAACCAGGCAACTGTCACAGTCGTATTCAGTTTGGGCGCAAGCACACCCGACGTGAAACATACAGCGACAGAAAAACATGCCAGAGGAATGGGGGAAGGAGCACAGATGAGGAAACGCCAGCAGAGTCGTGTTGCTATCGCCCGGGCCTCCTCCAGTTCGCACCTCCTCTAGTGTCAGGCCTCACGACCTCACATCCCAGTTGAGAGGAATAATTACATTTCTCCCACCCCAACCTTTCCAGGAAGCATGATGGATGCGACAGTGGTGTTTGGGGATGTCAACCACCACCAACTGACACTTCTTATTCCAGCTGTCCATCATATGTATTTATAGCGGGACTTCCATTTTGCCCTGACCGCCATGAAGCGGAGGTCACCGTCACTTCTGATCGTAATTACGGAGCTATCAATTGTTGTCTTTGAGCCGTGGTGATTTCCAAACTTCACCTGCCAACCCTCGAAGAACTTTCCCCATTTACGCCGTAGGACCTTAATCATTCTTAAAGAAGGCTGTCAAAATTAATACTGGGCGGCTGTTGAGGGGAAATTAATTTAGGAAAATGCACCTTGAATTTGAATGAAGCCCTAACTCTTATATTGACAGCTGGACATACTACTTCCTAATGGCCGCTCCGCCGCCCTGCAAAAGAAGATCAATAAGCGGACGTTGTTTGATGCTTTGGTTTGAGACAGAGGATCCGTACAGTTGCATAGTTGCTATTGATTGCTGCTAAAATTATCACTGAAGCTGAGCGTGGCGGACCATGCAGACCTTCTCATCTCCAGTAAAGAACAGCGCACGTAGCTGACGCAGCGGCGCGAGGGGCGTCGATTTGCTTGCCCTATGTTGCGCGCCTTTCGCCGCCTGCGCCGGCCTCGGTCGCTCCCGCCACCGCATCGCCGCGTCCGTCGGGGCCCGAGATTGAAATGCAATTTTGCGAGGCCCTGCCAGGAACCGGCAGCGGTGTCATATGAATGAATTAATCTGAGGCACGAAGCGGGCACTGATGATGCCCGTAAACCGAGGCTTATTAAAGGGTTTCCTCGGAGTGCTTGGCGCCTTCTCCGAGTCGTACGCGTTTCCATAGGAACGGCACATGCGGTTTTCCACTCTTCAGCACTCTAATAAATCTGAAAACACTTCTTTGGTGTCTATTTAAGCTGTGCTTTTTTCTTCTGCAAATTCCCATTTTACTGTTAGACTTGTACTGCTCTGGTTTTGATTTTGCTCTTTTCCCCCAGGAATACTGACGCGCACAGTACCGTGGAATACTATCTCTCCATTTTTGGTAGCGTTTAAAATGTAGTGCTATGACACGTTATCGTTTGTTTTAGATGTATTTGCCTAAATAAAGTATGACCGTAATAGACAGGTGTTCCTGGTCAGGAGGCCTGACAGTCAGTTTAATATTCATCTTGGAAGTAGCAGCAGGCAGATTTTTTATGTCTTTAATTTGCCATGCAGCAGAACCCTTTAGCAACAGCCTCGGGGTTGCTAGGCTGTTGGGGTCCTTCTGAATCTTAAGAAGGAAAGTGGTCTCATTTATACAATACAGGGTCGTGTGCCGTAGCGGTTGCTGCTGTACTGATCATTTAAAAAAACTCAGCTGCATCTAGTTGGAGTGAAACTGCTTACAGAAAAAGTATGGGCTTTGTGGGTACATGCTGGTTGCTTGGTAACTGGTTATTTACCGGCATATCCTCGGTAGCTTATGGTAGCACCTCAGAATTCTTTGGCACATGCTGTGCACAAGGAAAGTGCTCAGCCCAGATTGTGAGGAAACAAACTCCCTACCGATAGAGAGCTTTTAGCATAACCTTCTCGGCAATTTCTTCCCGGAAGCTAGCTTGGAAGTCAGTGAGCAAATCAACAAGTCCAACTAATATCAGACGTGCTTGAGCAAGAGAGGTTGTATCCGTCCGTTTTTCCTAACTGATTTTCCTGGACAGAGTTGTGGAGGTCCAGAGCTTAAGACTAGGATAATGCAGTCTGGATGCAGGTCCATTCCAGAGAAGTCCTGGTTTGTATCTGAAGGAAGAGCAATATTTGTTGGATATTGGGCAAGAAAGAGAGCCAGCCGCCTACTGGCATACTTGAGAAGCAGCATGGCCACATGTGGGATGAAACGCTGTTTCTCCTTGTCCCTTTTCTCTCAGCTGGGTCTTCGACTTTGAGCTTGAAAAAACAACGATCAAATCAGGCCACAGCAATATTAGAAGTCAAACACTACCGTACTGACCTTTTCGGTAAAACAGAGCCTTGCATTTTTGTCAACACAGCTGCAGATAAGACCTGGCACACATGGACAAGCACTTAAAAATGCCCGCACGTATGTGTGCTGTTGCAAGAACACCCCAGCATGCCTGGTGGGGGAGCGCACCCTCTCCATCACCGCCCTCATTTAAGGGAGCACCATTCTCGCATCCCAGTAGCGCTTATGTATGTCATCAACTGGCCCTCAAAAAGGCCGTGCTGGGATCCATCCCTTAGCCTGGAGGCACTTCACTGTCCTCCCCAACCCAGAACCCCTGGCCACCCGTCACTCCAGCTGGGACAGGTCTCATCTCAGACTGAGCTGACAACAACCTCAGCCTGGTCTTAGAAGGGATTTCTGGGATTCGTCTTAGAGGGGGTGGTACAATGAATGAAAAGCCCTCTTTGAATCGATATGATTTAAACCTAAACAAAAGTCAGCCTTCGATAATGAGGTGCCGCCGGCTTCGAGCGGACTTGACTGGAGGCGGGACCTTTATTATTATTAGACGGCTATCAGCACAGCACACCGATGAGCTCACAGAAACATTCGCGGGAGCTGGGGGTGCGTCGCAAGTCCTCAGGCTCCACCCACTCCCTTCACCGACGGCAGCAGCCTATTGGCCAGTTAATGTCATTCTCTGCCGGGTGACATCATAGGACGCAGTGCACGGAGAAGGACCCGTAAGGCCCAGGATCGGCTGTCACCTTGCCCGAGCGCCGGACGCAACTTTCACTGTGCTGGGAGGGAATGTAATTATGGGTAAAACGCGAAAACAGACCGTGTCAGCAAAACCCCGCGCGACACTAATCACGCCATCGACACCGCGATTGTGTTCCGGCACTCGGTGGCCTCGGGTCCCTCGGTACGTATCGAGCGCTCGGCTTAAATCAGCATCTCAATGTAATTATTGCACGGGATCCCCAAAATGAGGCCTAGCGTCTTGGTAATTATAATATCGCTGCTGCTGTCTGCCCTAAGAAAGGCATGGAGAACGGGGGGGTGGGGGTGAAGAACCATTATTGATGAACTTTACCTGCCAGTCTGGTTCATCTTCACACGATAGAGAATGAGAGACAGGCTCCTTTAAAAAAAAAAAAAACTTAATTCCTTTATTTCCATGTCTCCCCCATTATCCAGTTCATAATATGATTTATTTCACCAAAATAGAATTTAAAGATTTTTTAAGTCACCGGCACAGATTTTTTTTTTTTTTTTTTTTGATAAGGCAAGTTTCTTCTCACGTTATGACTAAATATGGGATACATAATTCCATTTTTAAGTAGTAATAAACAGTGGTTAGCTTTACAGCTAGCTGATATCACTGTCTATTATCGCACACAAATGGTTAAGGAACTTGATCTGCGACTGGAGGTTTTTGTCTTGTACGGTACCCGGGGCCAAATTACGTTCCCAAAATGACTTTGGTACATTTGTAGCTGGTAAATTAGGATATAGAGAACTTTCACGTGACACTGTTCTCTTTATGGAGCTACCTTAGCAAGACAAGCGTTTTAGTAATGTTAATTATTAAGTAAATTAAAATCATTATTTTTACTTAATAAAAACCTATATTACAGCTCAGTGTGAATAAAGCCCATGCAGTAATATAATTTGTACATTGGCACAACATTTTTGCACACAGTATTGCAGCTGGAAATGCAGTGCTTGGATCTGCTTCCTGTGGACTTACAGTTTTGAATCCCGCTCTTTGCTATGGTTCCCTTCAGTGTAAATCTCTCTGAGTAGCTGAACTTTGTAAACCGACTTAGAGAAAAGTGCCAACTAAATGAATAAGTGTACCTTTTTCCACAGACAATAACGTTTTTGTCCTTACGCCTCCTGATCACAGCCTGGCTTAGTCCAAAGACCAATATTCAGTTTTTTTCTTGTTAGAAGATGCACTGGGGTCACCCATAGAGCACTGTGTGAGCCAACACAGTGCAGCAAGTAGGTAGCAAGTAGGATGAACCTCTAACTCCTAGGTTACCAATAGGCGGACCGTGGTCCGGATCCAGGCCAAGACGCCTTTGTATACGGACCCAGACATAGCAGGCATCACTAAAGTGTGGACCGCCGGAAGTTCCGGAAGTCTGCCGCATACTGATAGTGACTCCTGAACGGCCGCAAGTTGTATACAGTATCACTGAAAGTCATTTTTTAGAGTGTCCCCCCCCCCCCCCCGGCAGACTCAATAGCTCTGGGATCTCGGAGGAACCCTGCTGCACCCCCCCACAATGACTATATACAGAGATCTGAATCATACCAAAAATGTGAGATTCGGATGTTTGATAGGACAAAATTTGGTTGAACGGACCTCATTACATTTTTATTCAATACCCCTGCTCTAACTGAAAGGTTGATATCACTGTTTCTGAATTATGACCCCTGGCTTAGTCCCAGCAGTCTCAGCGTTTGTACAGGAAATTGTGTTCATGTTTCCAGATGCGGTCAGCATGTTCAGTGGCTGTAGACAGTGACAGACTATGACACAAAGGCTTCTCATTCTCTAGCTTCTCAAATCAAGGTGAGCTAGCTTCCAGTTTGAGTTTTACTCAAAACTCAGTGGAGGCCATGGCAGAGTTGAGGATGTGGAGGAAGCTAGAATCCGTCATGGACAATAGCTCTCGTCTCTTCCATGAAGCGATGGCCATGAGCTCCTTCAGCCACCAGACGATTCAACTGGGATGAATAAAGAAGCCATTTTGGAGTCTTTGTGACCAAGAGCCACTCTTCTTCATAATGCCAGGCGGAGACCTGTTTGCATCTCCACCCAGAGATGCTGAGAGGCTCCCTGTCACATTAGAATCTCTAAACTTGTTTAGTTGTAGTTGTCTACATATTTGGTTGCAGTTGTGTCACTTTAGATGTTGTTGTTGGAAGGTGACATCAAGTCAATTCTGAGTCCTAGCTGACAACTGGCATGGTTTTCAAGGGAAGGAGGAACATAAGTGGTTTGCCTGTTCCTTTTTCCACTTTAGTTGTAACACAGGGTATTTTTTTTGTTATGCATTATGTGTTTACCTGCTGAGTGTTTGAATTTCCCGCAGGCATTGATAAAGTACCTATTTTATCTTGTCTTATCTGTTCAGCTGGACTGTTGAGTCGTACCTGGATCCTTTCTGTTTCAAACTCCTCCCTCAGCAGTAAGCGTGTTTTAGTGCCTTGTCTGTCACCCTGACAGCTCGCGGTCCTCCCGGATGCATCAGATGACAGCACTTGCTCGCTTTGTCTCTGTCCCATCAGCTCTCCACCTGGTGGGCAGATGACATGCTGACACGCAGACGACCATGCGCGTGGTGTGACTAGAGCCCACGGCTGCCAGAGCTCTACTTACCGATTTCCCTCTTCCCGAATGTCACTTTGGAGCCGGGTGACAATCCTCGACCGCGCCCGCCACACTGCTGCTGTTCTCACACAGCGGAGGTGCAGCCGCCATGTTTATGACTGCTTGCTTTATGGGCCTCGTAAAAATTCCCTGATGAATTTCGCGGGCTTATGAAAACATTTTCAGCAGGCACGTAATAAAGGTTTAGAGAAAAACCCATAATTCCGAGTTCCTCTCAAAGTGCTTTCTCAAGTTTCGCTTTTCCCTCACACCTTGGAACTCATTGGGAATCCAGGGATCCTTGTGTCTGACGCTGTTGAAGCTGTCTGGTGTTGCCAGACAGTCGCACCCGTGCGCGGCTTTAAATGTCCAGGCGAACGGTGACGCTGGAACATGTGAAATGTGTGGCTGGCATTTTTAGTTACGTTTATTTATGTAGCAGATGCCTTTTTTTAAAGAAACCCACAACTCCAACTAAAGCAAAAATATGTTTCACCACGGAAGAAGAGCTGTAGACGCAGATGCTGGATTGTCACAGTCAGTCTGTCCAGTGCCACCTCCTGGCCACCGCATGCAGAATTTATCGGGAATGCAAAGGTCTTTGTGGTGGATGATGGGATGCAAATTTATGAAGCAGTCAGGAGTTTAGGAGATGTCAAAGAGATGTTTTTTGGGATATTTTCTGAATGCTTCTGAAGCATGATGATAATACAGGAAACTCTGTCTAAGAGCTTGTGTGTCTCAGTTGGCTGCTATACCCAAAGCCCTAGAATGCAATGGAGGCAGAGAATGGCAATGGATTACCTTCGTCTTTACAAGTTAATCCTTTGGTTTTTCTCTGGGTTTTGCATGAGACTGAGATTGTTGGAAATGGCCAAAGTGCTACCCCAATGTCCCCAACACCCTTGGAAACTGTGGGGGGGGGCAAACCAGGAGGAGCATCCACAGTGAAATGGTTTCTGTTGAAGGTCACATGGAGCAGAAGATTCATCAGCTCTGCAGTCTTCCAGAAGAGTTGGACTGTTCAGCTCCAGACTCCAGCATCAATGGAGCCACCTGGTATTATTTGTGTGTGCCGAGAACGTGGCATCCTGACAGAAAGCTGCAGGATGTCCTGAAGGGATTTGAAGCAGCTCCCCTGTATGAGAAGTGACAGTTGTGTGGTTCCATCAGAAAGGCGATGCACCGCCGATTACACACCCTGGACCAATGTACTTCCAGTCCCATAATTGCTTCAGAGATGTTTGCGTTGCCAAGGAAGGTGGGAACGACACCCGTGTGATGGGCTCTTGTGTAGGAATCTGGGCGGCAGCCCATGTCAGATGGGCCATCGATCAGGAGTGCATCACTTGTCTCCGTTCCTAGCAGCAAATTAGCTAGCTGAAACATTTTTGTAGTGGTGGACCTCCACCTCTGCCATGCATGCAGGTACACACACACACACACACACACACACACACACAGTGCTCCGGGGGTGGGCAACTTTGTACTCATGAAACATTTACTGCTGCTTCCCGAAAGTAAACAAGCCGAATGAGATGGCGGCTGCGAGTCCCAGCTCTCCAAACGTCCCGCAGGCCTACTGGAATCTTCTGTGAGCTGAACACGCCCCCCCCACACCCAACTTATCCATTATCCCGAAACGAGCCAGCTTCCGACACACGGAAACAGCTTTATTGGTTCCCCCTGCAGCCGTACAGCAGTGCGCAAAGCAGGAGGGAGACACCGGAGGCGCCACGTGAATGTTGATGTCACTCCCCAGAAAGCTCTGGCTGTTGGAGGAACTGCCCACCCCCCCCAGTGTTGCCTCCCGATGACCACAGTGAACGCCGACAGCCCTGCGCAAGTGTGCTCCTTCTTGCGGACTCACCCCCCGCGTGCCTCCTGCGCACCTTTTTGTTTCATACTTTCTCTACTTGTGTATTATTGTCCTATCGGTAGCATTGGCTCACCAAGTCGCTGAGGAAAAAGTGCATATTGTTTTACAAAAGTCCACGCATGAATAAATACACCATATGCTCAAATATCAGGTTTATTGAAGAAATGAGAATTGGACCAATTATTCCCCTAATGGGAATTAAGCACAAAATTGCTTATTTACAATGCGCCCATGTGGATAACTTGGCGTATTAAAATGTTTGTTCTCAACACCGAATACATTCACAGCAGCAGAGCCGCACTTGGCAGAAATAAATCCTCCCCAAAATGTTGTGAGTGGAATCAAGTCCAATCAGGGCTGCCGAATCAGAAATATTAGACTGAGCGCCTTGTCGGAGAAATATTAATTGTAATAATACGGAAGATTTAATAGTCCATGATTACAAAGCAATCGGGTTTGTACGGAAGAGGAATGAGACTCGATTTTTGGACCGAGCGCTGCGGCCGCACAGCCCCAGTTTGGGCCGCCAAGGTTCGCCCCCGCCACGTCAGGGCTCAGGGCTCTTTGTCGCTGGTGGGTGGAATGGCAGCAGCCAGCAAAAGGACACAGCGGCTTCCATCTAACTTTTCTACTTTTGCCTTCATCTTTAAAATAAATGACAGCGGCGAGGAGGTGGCCGAACAAGCTGACATTTAACTTAAATGGGAGCAAAGAGGACCGGTGGGATGCTGTAATGATGTTGAGGAGACCGGGCCTTTTTCCCCCTCCGACGGAAGATTTATGGAGTTTCAAGGACCGCCATATTTTAGCCGGTGACGCGCGCCCTGGGTGGTTTATGTCGGGTTTAGGGTCTACCTGCTGAGCCGTTTCCCTTTTCGCAGCTTTCCCGGTCGCTAACATGCGGCCCTCGATCAGGAACGGTCGCACGGTCATTCCGGAAGCATTCGGTTCGCCCGCCTCGCAGACCTGCCGCATCCTCCTCGTTTCCTCATTCCGGCGAGGTCCCCATCTCACCTCGCTGTCACGCTTGTCCCTTTGCTTTAACCGCACTTTGACCGCTCCCCATCCTGAAGGCAGCTGACAAGTTCTGGCAAACAACCGTCCGACCGGCTGCTTCTTAATTTGCACGTCTCTTTGTCAGTTTTAATCATCACTTTAATTGCATGCCTGAAGGCGAATGGAGAGAGAAGCGGTGGCGCCCGGAGGTTGCGATAGCGGCGACATTGAAATTCTCGCTCTGCCTGCTACTTTCCTGGTCTGTAGAGCACTGTTGGATGGACTCTTTGGACAGTCTGCTGTGTGCATTATTATTATTATTATTATTATTATTATTATTATTATTATTATTATTATTATTATTATTATTTCTGTTGCTGTTATGTGATCAGCTTGCTGGCCAGGCCATCGGAGAAGGTTGTTTGTCTGAGTGGACTTTCTCCAGCTCAGGCTCACACTTTTCAGGGTGTCAGTTTTGACAAGCTGTCAGTCAGGTGTCAGGCAGAGACAGAGGTCTTTGGGAATGTCCACTGGTTTGCGTGTCTGTCTTTTGCGGTCTTTAGAGCCCCGGGTCTGTATGGATCCTCGCCATTCTTCAGCTGATATCTGGCCTCCTTTCTGGCCGCACACACGGACACACACGCTGCACAAATGTCTACCGCATTACAGGGAGAAAAACTGCTTGCTGAATCAAAAAACACCTGAAAAATGGATTAATGTGGGGGGAGCAAGGCGTGCAGCACGGTTTAGGGAACTGCTCCTTTTAAATGAAATATACACAACTCAATTTCTACAATTTCTACATTTTGCAATTTGATTAGTAGTGTTAAGAAAAAAGCTGCAAAAATACCAATGTTCTCTAATTCTTTATATGTGTTTGGAAATGGTAATAAATGTTTTTTTTTTCTTCCTCATATAATTTAGACAGAACTGGACACAGAGATTCTGAGTCCCTTTGTTAGACGCCCGAATACCTGTCCCAGGTTTACATTCCAAGTGGAGTCACTCCACAGAGCCATGTTCAAGAATTCATTCTGAAAGCATGAGAAAAGATGAAATATATTAAGATTATAGTAATGCACCAGTTAGTAACCTTGTGCGATCGCTCGTCTACAATAAGTGATATCTGAGTCGCATTTCGCACCCACCCCCCGATATCGAGTCCTCGGCAGCCTGTCGACAGTTTAATAACTTTGCCCATTTGTGTTTATGCTTCCAATGATGCCCTTGTCACTTTCAAAACTTTTTTTTAAATTCCCAGCTATGGTAGCCCGTTGTAGGAAAAAGAAATTCTTTATTAAATAGAAGTTGTGTGTAATAAATTGCCCTCCGGGTCCAGGTGCCGGCTGTGCCGAGTCAGGGGCGTCTGCGCTGGAACGGTGTGTAAAGCCGACGCAGACATGATAATGTGCCAGCGCTAACTAATGAACAGCGCCTGTAGCGGTGTAGCGAGGATTTATTTTAAAGAATACTAAATCCATCGCTGCGGCGGAACATGCGTCACACACCGTGTTGCCGCAGCCCACCTGCTGCCGCATGTACGGGCGTGTGTGTGTGTCAGGGAGAGGAAAACGTGTATTTTAGACAACAAGCGCCCTATGGATTTGCCAGATCAATTATGAGCCTTTAGTTTGCTAACAAGGGCCCCCACACAATGAGGAATGGGGTCCCGGGGGTGGGCAAACGTGCTCTGGTGACGCATCTGCGCAGCTCAGGCCTCTGCCCACTCAGCACAAACAGGAGCCCTCCAGCCCATTCTTTCACCCCTCCCCACTTGGCATTCCCTTCAAAAACCGTAATTGAATATTTCATTCTGTGCGTTAAGCTCCTTTTCGCCGCCGTTTTCGTTCGGCCCGCTTCCACCCCCCCCCATCCCTCCTGCGGCGTCAGAGCTCCATCTCATCTGATTACCTCCTCAAGGTGACCGGAGGCGAGAGTGAGCCGTCCACAAGTTTCAGCTGGTGAGAATTATAGCTTGAAGCGCTATCTGTCTGCCGGCCCCCGGCAGGGCTTGGGTGGGTTAGTCAAGAGGGCTGGAGCAGCTCGGCCAAACACGGATATCAAAACATCTGAACACTGCATTACACCCGCAGCCTGCACTTAACCCGGTTTACTGCAGCGCTCATGTTTTACCCGTGCGGAAGTTTCGAGGTCTCTCTTCATAGCTTTTCCTTTGTTTTCTTTTCCTTTCTTTTCTTTGCTGCAGCCTTGCATTCTGGAGAAAGCGATGTCGCCGATGCGGCCAATAGTACCATCATCCCCCAGGGGGTTGGGGTCATTTGTGACCTGGATAAAAAGCAGAACCATACTGCTGGGATTGTGGGTTTTGTTTAGGGTTCAAAGGGGGTCCTGCAGTTGTATCCTTGAGCGAGATGCGTGTGTAGGGTTTGAGTGAAGCAGAGTACATCCTCCATCACAAAGTATTCACACACACACACACACACACACACAGACACAGACTAAGAGCAATTTAGAGCTGCCAGTTCCAGTTGAAACACATACAAACGCAGAGGGAACCTAGATTACAACCCATAACCAAACTCACAGTTCAGGAGTCTTACTGGTTAGAGTTGCCTCCTTTCACCTGGAGGACCTGGGTTTGAATCCCACCTCTTTTTTTTAGTTCCATTGATCAAGTACTGTCAAATATATGATAGTATGATCAAATACTTACCATAAAAGGTTACAATCAAAGTTACCTTGCTGTGTAAATAGTTAAACAACCGTAAAATGCATTACATTGTAAAATGCATTGAAGAAAACCATCAGCTGAATAAATAAATACAAATTCCATGCCACTGTGCTATCCATATGTGGTAACATTTAATAATAGCAATTGCCTGTTGTGGACATTAATATCTACATTATATGACAAATTATATTGATTTTTGTCTGTAAACAGGCAGCAGGGACTCGGACAGAAACATATAGAACTGCCTTATTTACCAAACGTATGGATCTGCATGTGGAACGAAAAGGCGAAAACTGTCAAACTCCGAAAATGCATCTGTTGTGGCGATGCCAGGCATGGAGGCAAAGGGCGGGGGTTCGAGGTGTGATGTTTGGTTTTGCCTCTGCCGCGTTTTCACCGCTCAGCTGGGGACGACGAGGACTTCCTTACTGTATTTTCACGCTCAAAGCACCATGGAGCCCCCGAGGTTTAATCTTCACGCAGGAAACCGTGTCCCCTAATTTGATTATTTTTTGTCAGATGTTCCAGTTATGGAACTTAGTCATTGACATGTTTACTTTTTGGATTTGTGTAGTAGAATGCAAGTGAGTTTAACTGTTGGATGTGAAATTATTTCGTTTGGTCACACGGAGTCACCAGTAAAAAGGAGGGAGGCTCTCGGGGTCGGGTTTTTCCAGAGCTGTAATTCGACGGTGTGCCGGGGGTGTGATGTGGTGCGGAGCGGCGGGGTGATGCTGTAAAGCGGCAGTATGTGTGCAACTGAGGAGTCTACAGCGCAAACCAACTCCAGCAGCCTCGGGAGAAACTTTGCATTTACGGTCACCTTAAATATCCGTTAAATCCGGCCAATATGTTAAGAAGCGGTTTACTTTGGAATTTGCACTTGTACTAAACCGTTTTGTGCCGTTTTGCGTGGGCCAATTGGTAGCTGTTCGGACCCTCTGGGTGGTGTCGCCTGACCCGGTGACACGAGCAAAAGACAAATTTTATATTTTCACATTTTTGAATTTACCAGCCACAGAGAGCGTGTAACTACCCTGTATTGATCTGTCCTCTGAATGACTCCCACGCTTCAAACAGCGTTAAACCGAATGCGTTTGACGGCCGCTTGCAATAATGTTGAAAAGATGAGCGCGTTTGTATTTTTTGCTCCATAAAGAACAAAATGTCCCTCATTCAGATTAATCTGTGATAACATAATTTTCTCCACCAGGTTTTTATGCTTGTCAGGTTAAACTGATAGGTGGCACATTGGTTAGAGCTGCTGTCGCCCACTTGAAGGACCTGGGTTTGAATGCTGCTCCTGCTGTAGTACCCTTAAGCAAGGTACTCTCCCTGAACTGACGTGGTAAAAACTACCAGAAATAAAAATGGGTAAATCATTAAGTGGCTTAACATAGGAAGTTTCTTTCAAGAGAAATGTCGACCAAATAAGTAAGTAAATGTGTAATCAGGTTAGTTTATGTTCAGTACTGGTTTAGACCTTCACCGTTGATAAAATAAATGTTTGTTAATACAGTTCAACCTTGAATAGTACTGTAGATGCTTAGTGAAGCAGCACATTAAGAGGTCATTAATACCGTATATTGAATAAATGGATCTTCATAACTGCGCATGTGCGATGTGATATTTAATAGAATAGTTATACCTTTAATAAATGCCAATCAATAATAAAGAAAACTTTTTTTATGGATAACAAATATAACATAAAAATGTTTTGAAATATATTCTGCAGATTTTTATGATACGATAAATTATTATTATAAATTACTCAAAGGGCGCCATTACTCAGACGGCGCTATGGGAGGCAGCGCTAGTCGAAGGGTTATGATACAAAACGTCGGAAATTATGACGGATACACATTCTTGAAGCAAAATGTAGTTAGCGCTCGGCCGCTGAGTTTAAAATGGTGCCTTTTGCTCAGGGAGCAGTTCTAAGAAAGGGTATTAATCACCATTCGCCAGTAGGTCACCAGGATGAGGGTGGAGGACCTGCATGTGTGTCACTCAGCTGTGTGTCGTGGCGTCCAAGGGGCAAAGATGTGCGTGAGCAGGGTGCTTGGGTGAAATTCCTGCGTTAGGAGCGTGTAGAGGTGCGGTGCAGTGACAGTTTCCGTGCTGCATCGCAGAGAGCAGATAGCATGCCCAGCACGTACGTACCTCGGCCCGGCGGACAGCCTCGTGTCCCCCCTCCCTGCGGCCCCCCAAGGGGGAGATATAAACCGTAGGTGAGACAAAACTTTTCAATCACTTGAGGCTGCCACTGCTGACAGTCATAGCGGAATTGGAAATGTCACTCGGGCGCCGTGTTTATTCCACCCCCCTCGCTTTGTTCAAACGTCCCGGAGGCCCAGCGCTGGGCATCTCAGAGAGGGTGATATTGCTTTCTGGTCGCGGGGAGGCCGTGGGCCCGGGCCGCTTTGGAGTGTGAAGAGCGGGTCGTTGGGAACAGCGGCGGGAACACGGGCGGGACGTGTCAGTGATGGACGGCGCAGTATAAATAGACGTGGAGCTGGCAGGATAATTCATGTCGGCAACACACTTCCGGATCGGCGGTCCACAGCAAAAACGGGCCCTGCCTCTTTTCAGGTCACCCTCGGAACCTGTATGTACGGTGGGGGTGGGGGGGTGTCCGCTTTGATTAATTATCATCATTATTATCATCATTCCTAACAGAAGCATAAATCACAAGCATAGAAGGTGCAGTAGCGGCGGCGGGATGGGACGTTTGCTGGATCAGAAGGAGGTCTCCAGGCCTGTGGAGGTGACGCATCCTCGTCGTCATTATGTAGGACTTGCAAGCGACCCAGGTGGCCCGCTGGGGACTGCGGGTGGCGCTGTTGGGCCCTGCAGCCTCTTGCAAACAGCTGAGCAAAGGTATTTTGGACTCCGCAGTGCCAGTGTGTATGGATCCTCAGAGACTCACCGAATTAAACTGTATGTGTGTGTGTTTGTTTGTGTGTGTGTGTGTGTAGTATTCCCTACCATTTCATGCTGCTCTTCCCCACTCCTTTTAGCTGCACACATTCCTGATAACACGCTTCCAGCCAGTTCGTATTTCTACAAGTTGCTCGGCGCCAGAGACATCCCAGGAGATGCTGGGCTCAGCCTTCCACCCTGATCCCATGAGAATTCCGCTGACAATAGGCAGTGCACCTCCAAAACTGTTTATTTAAGTCAGCCCTACCAACCCCCCTTTGCCTCTGAAATGTTTTTTAATATATGTACAAAGAAATGACCGTAGCGGGAGTGGCAGCAAGCAGTCGGCCTGCAGAGTGCAGGCATCAGCGGCTCTCTCTATGACACCCAGAGCAGAACTAAATGGTAGCCTCCTTGTCATCTTATACACAAACACAAGTGCGCACGCGCACACACACAAGCAATGTTCCACAGCTGAGCACCGCTCTGCATTCCAGTTAGTCTCTGTCACTCTGCTGAACCTCAAGGTTCCTGTCCAAACCCTCAACCCTCTGCCCCAAACATGTCTTTGACTCCTTACTGCAATTTTTGCCACATTACTTCAGGAAAAATACTTTGAACGGCAGGAACAGAACCTTAAGAACTTGCAAGGTGACGTCTTTAAGTACTATGCCATCTGCTGGTGCCGATATTTCCCACGTAGGGTGAAACAGGGTTTCCTGCTGTGCCGTTCCTGCGGAGAGCGGCCCATTTCAGCAGTGTGACAAAAAATTGTGCTGTGCAAAATAAAATATGACTGGTTGGTTGATGTACAGGAGCCCTTTATCTCCAACAAAACAGGTGGGATTAGGGCTTTTCTGGAGGCAGGGCTGCTGCGAACAGGCCCATCTTCTGGTTCCGCCGATGAGCAGGACCAAGCTGATCTCGCCCTGCGAAGCAGGCGGTTGTGAAGGCAGCAGAGCTGTTGCCACAGTGCCGCCATCGCTCATTACAGCTCTCCAACATGGCAGTCCTCACTGGAGATATACATCCCGCCCCGAACGCTCTTATTAGCGGGGGAATGTGTCCTCGCACGCTCCTCATCCTTTTGAGCCGTAGATGATCCTCCGCTTCCATCCGCTGCATTATTTATGTCCCGGAGCTCTCGTCTCCTCGCATCCCGCGATCCGCCTCCCCCAGCCTCATAAAAAGCAAACCTCTTAAACAAATAACACTTAAAAAATGAAAATCGATATGTCCCGACTGCTTCCACGCGCTTGCTGGCAGGCGCAGGGTGGTGAGACAGCTGTGCGTGCGTGCATGCGTGCGCGCATGTGTGTGTGTGCAGTGTGGGGGGGGGTTGCTTGTGTCATGTGTCTCTCACTGCGTGTTGTTTTGTGGGGCCCGTGAGCGTGCGCCATCAGAAGTTTGGTCTGCAGCAGTTGCTCGCAGGCGGGTGTTTGAAGGTTTATCGTCTGTAGCCATGGCGGTGAATCGCAGCACTACCTCCTAAAAGAGACCTAACGTGGCAGTACTCTCCCAGCATCCTGCACGGACGGCATAATCTCACACACGCATGTCCCCACCGCGTCATTCGTGCCACCGTTAACATTATGGCGTGATGGCAAGGACGGGCGCAGGGACCGCAGGGGTGGCGAGAAGAAATAACTAACTCGGCGGGATATTCACACCCTGGGACACTAATAGCTATTATGTCAATTGGTAATATCTGGTTTGGGGAACACTGGCGTCGGGTCGGCAGAGGAACCATGAGTGTGCCGAGTCCCACAATTACATCTCAGATAGAGCCAAATGTGTTCTTTATCTAAAATTCACACCTAGCAGCTTCATCTGCAGCTACTTCAGCTCATTATTAACCCGGATGCGTGCTGCGCACCGGAGGGGGTCGAGGTGCGCAGGAACACCCCATATACAATGCAAAGCGTGTTGTGCATAAGGATAAAATACATCAGTTCCATTTTATTGTTACTGTTATTTTGTTGCTGATGCAACACTTTTATCCACAGAGAGTTTTATATGCATGTGGTTATTTTGCTGGGGCATTTGCAACTAAGTACCATGCTCAAGGGTACTAAAGCAGGCCACTTCCAGGGATTTGAACGAGCATCCTTCAAGGGACAAGGCAGTGTCCCTCAATGAGCTGTGTGCTGATGGTGTGCGTTACCGATACGTGGGAGAGAGAGGAGATGCTCGGAGTTTCTCTGCCCACCCTCCCCGTGGGCCTCCGTGAGACCCGATTGCTGCGTGTCATGAGCGATTTACTCATAAAACAAGAAGGATATTGAGTCAGCGGCAGAAGCCTCCTTCTGCACCAGCGTTTCTGTTCCTCCACAGACACGCAAACACACAGGCGCAAACGCACCCTCTCGTCGGAGAACCTTCCTTCATTGCCGCGTACCCACAATCCACTTGCATTAATGCTCCGTAACTGCTTGGCGCTAGATGTTCCTGGCACCACCGTGTAATGTCAGCCGGGGCAGAAAGTGGCGTAGCGAAATCCAGCCCAGCATTAGAGCTTCCCGCTAAATTCTGCTGGCGTTTACACCTCTTAGCGCAGCCAACCAGTGGCTGGTCCTCCTACCTGGGTTAGAAAAAATGGTGGCGGCATAGGGCCGCGACGTTTGGAGCACATCGCAGGGTTAAAGTCGCCGTCTTTTTGCTGTGGGGCCACTAAATGGTTTTTTTGTTTTCTCAGGGAATGGTCTAACCTGCACCCCTCTGACCTTAGAGAGAGGAGAAAAAATAGCTGCACGGTCCGATAAAGCGAGTAATTGGTTAAATTAGCAGAGGTTAAGCGAGGTCGCCGGGATTTTTTCTTTCCCGATTCAGTTTTTTCTCCATCGTCATCTTAATTTATCAGCTTCATTTGAAGCCGCGGGATCGCTTTCACACGAAGGCGGGACGTTCGGAGTTCACGGAGAGGGAAAGTCTGTGTTTGTGGGGGGCGGTTTAAAGCTTCGGGTTCCTGCGGGTTCTGGGACGGCTTTGCCGGTGCTGGTTACACTGCCCCGTCCACGGGAGCGCTGGGCCCCCATCCTGGAGCTGAAGATGTTTACAGGAGTCCCGCCCTGCCCGCAACAGGCTTATCTCGAGTCCACATTGCCTAGAGCGTGCGGCTGTCCCTTCTCTCGTCTCATGGACGCCCGTAGTTGTGAGTTGGCCCGGGTGAGATTTGTTATTTATGTCGAAAGCAGCGTTTCATAGCATTTGGCATGCGTCCGCTTCCCCGCGACCTCACCTTGGCCGTCAGCTCCAGTGCTGGATTTGGCTCTGCTCACCTGCTCAGCTCATGTTGCCTACTTTCAGCTGCTGCTCTCCAGATGGCGAATTTCACAACCTGCTAGGCATGATCAATCAAGCCCCGATGCAAACGCCGCTATTAAGGTCAATAATGATCGGCCTTTGATCGCCGGGAGCCCGGCCGCAGTCACTGAGCGATGCGTCAGGCCGCCTCTCGGCCCGCGGCTCTCCTGCCCGTAACAAGCCAGCTTAAAATATCGGCCGGGGGATAGAAAATGAAAAGGGTACAACCTTATCTCTCCAAAGACGGGCCAATGTAGCCCCAAGGCGTAATAAAACCGCAGAGCTTGGCTGCCACCAGGAGCCCATCGCTTTTATAAGCAATATCTTTCAGAAGTCGGCTAAGCGGTAGGAGTGGGGCGCCGGCTCCCACTGTGCTCCTCCCAGACATCCCAAACCCGCGCTTGTCCTTGTAGCCCGGTTCCACTTCGTTCTCCTCCAGCCAAAGCGAGGATGTTTATTCCGCCGAAGACGCCGACCGCCGTACCACAAAATCCTTCAGCGGGCTTTGCGGATGCGGTGTAGCCCAGGCCCCGTGGTGTAATGCAGTATCTAACTCCGTGCGGGAACACAGGGGATTTCAGGAAGCGTGCGGAGGATGGGATTACGTTACAAGCCGTAAGAGTGTTGAACAGACACCTGTCGGGGACCCCTTTCATCTTCTGGCACAAACATGCTCTTTGAAAGACTACTTTTTGCAAAGATGATTTCTCAAAATCTGAACGTTGGCAGAAACAAAAACCTTCGTCGGTAGCAAGAGGCAAAATGTGACACCATTTCGACATGTATGTAACTGCAAGGGTTCTGAGACCTGTTTTTTCGCCAAAAACTCCAAGAATATTAATTCGCTCTTTATTTAACTGGCTGATGCCGACTCTCAGCGGCACCGTTGCTGCTTATCGTGTTTTCCGCGGCCAAGCGTACCTCTGCAGCTCTTTTAATATTTTTATGCAGCACCTGCTTTTGGCTTGTATCGTCATTTTTTTTAACTATTATTTTTGCACAGATTCAGATGCTGTATATATATATATATATATATATATATATATATATATATATTTTATCTGTCTAGTTTTCACAGAACTTTACATTTGGATCCGTGAAGGAACAAAAAAAGAAAAAGCAAGCTGGAGAACAGAAGCGCTGCTGGATTATTTATTAATAGGAGTGTGCTGCGTGGGGGTTTATCTAGAGTTTTGCGTGTGTGAGAGTGTGCTGATCGCAGCACTGCCCGCCGCTCGGGGCTCACCGACCCCCCGGGGAGGCCAGGGTGGATGCGAGGAGCAAAACACACAGCGCAGCGCACACGCACACAGAGCATAGCACATCAGAGCAGACAGCATCACAGAGCGGCCGTCGGGGCCAGGATGGGATGGCGGGACCGGTGAGGTAGATAAAAGGTGAATTACAGCTGATTTCCAGGGTACGGGCTTTCCCTCTCGGGTGGTGCTGCGGGGGGCGCTAGCGTCGAGGGAGCTGCAAAGGCGACTCCGCCCGGGCAGATAGAGGGACCTTTTTACAAGACTGAGGCCGAGATGTTGCTTCATGGGACTGTGGAGACCCCAGACTGTCCCCCCACCCCCGCGTCGAATTTAATTACTCCCCTCGCCCCCATTCGCCTTGCTTTATACACCTCCAGCAGGCCCTCTGTTATTCTGTCGTTTTTTAACTGCTTGTACTGAGTTTTATCAGTGGAATAAAAGCGGGCGCTGCTGGCACTGCCGCAGCCTCGCTTTGCCCCGTGCCTCTGAGCCTGTAGCCTGACAAATGAGATATGGCCTTCAAGGGTATTTGCCCCATTATCTGGTAGGCGCCTGAGCAGGTATTAAAAATAGCCCTCGTTTCATGAGCGTCAGAAGAGCGGAGCAGCGTACATTTCTGTGAGCGTGTATGTGTGTGTGTGTGTGTGTGTGTGTGTGTGTGTCTGCCTGCCTGCCACGATTCAGTACCATTTATTCATACTCAAGTATCCTTCAGTACAAACACTTGCAGTAGCGTAGAAGAGTGCTCCACATCTCCCAGCATGCGCTCCTCAACATCATCCAGTAAGGAGAAATGAAGCACGTCCGAAGAATTGTGGGTAGCATCGGGTGCCCCTGGGAACACCCACAGTGCAGGGAGGTTGTGTCACGCTCCCTTTCAGCATGTTTAAACTAAGGGTCACTTCTGGAGCGCTGCCTGGTTGAGCTCTCGCACCTCAGGGCGCGAGAGGCCCGGTAGCTAAACTCGGAACCTTTGGGTTGATAAATCACAGCGGCACAGCTGTGGAGGTGCTATTGAGACTGGTTCAAGGACGCCCTCCTCAGTCACTGCATGTCCCTGCTGTCCGGGGCCCTCCATTCATCCACCAGCGTGCCCTTGCAGTCATCTCTCCACTAGTCCCTTCATTCGTCCTATCATTCATCACTGCACTCATCCCTTCAGTCAGCCCATCACTTGTCAGTCCACTCATTCTTCTATTTGTCCTCCCACTCATCCCAATACTTGCTCCCATCCATCCCACCACTCGTCCCTCCACTTCTTCCCCCATTTGTCCCACCGCGCATCCTTTCCTCACTCGTTGGCTCTCCATCCTTGTTATTGACACCTCCCTGTCCCTCCCCTCCTCTTTGCTCATTTGGCCAGATCCTCTGCTCATTGAGTCTTCCTTCCTGTCCTCTTCCCACATTTCATCCGCTTGTGTATTATCTGTCTCTTTCGAAGGTGTCTCCTGTCTCTCCGCTGTGTACCTCCTGCCCCCCACCCCCCAGCTCTTTCTCAGGCCGGCAGCTTCCGAGATCCAAGGTGACCTTGCGTGCCATATCAGCATTCTGCGGCCGTCACCCCCCCATCTCAGGAGAGTAATTATTTCTTTCAGAGCGAAAGGTTCAATTTACCATAAAGGAACAGGAGCTGCAGGTACAGGATGGGGAGTGTCTGTGCAAAAAGGCGTAGGAGATAGGAGGGAACCGGGACCTGAGATCATGCCGACTCCTCTGCGTACCCCTTCAGCGTAGCCTAGCAAGGGTGCTTTCATAGATGCTCATTTGCGTCCCAAACTGGTGAGCTTGCAACAGGTCAACCTGCAAACACACCGCTGTGAGAAGTAGAAGAGCCCTCCCTCCACCTTACTTAGGAAATTTGTTCCTAAAAAACTCTTTGTGAGGTGAACTCTCATAAATAGAGGGTGTAAAGACCATTACTGTCAATAAAAATTTTTATGTGTTCCTGAGCCCCCCATTTGTGTGAAAATATGACCAACCCCATAACACGGGCATAATTAGCATTCATTTCCACGACACCACATAAAAAAGCAGTTTCCCATCATTTACTGTACAGTACCGTGTCTACCTGTGCTAGTTGTATGCTTTTACAGCTGTTACCCGCCACACTATCGACAAATGCTCATAAACATATGTGCGTGTGATGCTCAGTGTTTAATGAATGAACTGAAACTTTAACCGAAACAAACTAAATGGAAAAGATGGGAAATCTGTGAAAACACTGCAAATGAATGCACACCCACCAAGCAAGCCTAAATGGGGCCATTATTATGAAGACTGCGAAACTGGTGAAACCGGCAAACCGGGAGTAACGGCGGTCGGAAACTTAGCACGAGCTAATAACCGTGAAGAAGACTGTACGATGGCCCGAATTTGGCTGTACGACGGCCTGCCACCTGGTATGTGCAAAGAAATGCCTTGGAGTTTGAAGCGTGGGTGATGAATGGAACTTCAGCTGAGGTCAAATGTTTGGGGTTTGACCGTACCAGGTGGCACAAAGTCATGGACTGCAGCAGATGCTAGCTGGAGCACAGTGGTGTGCTCACACTGCGTAGGGTCTCGTCTCAGACTGGTTCTGACCCAGTCCCAGCGATTTAAACTGAAGCACCGTAATGTAGGCAGGATGTATTAAATTCAAACCAATTCACTTCAATCTATTGCTGAACGGTGCCCTTCCCAACAGGTCGCCTCCGAGCAATTAGAACCGAATAATACACATAGCGCGGAAAGACGTGCAACAAGCAGCGCGAGTAATAAAGCTATTACTTTCCAAGGACTTTTACAAGGTCAGATGTTTGCTGATGCGGAAGGCCTGCAGGCGTCAGCTCGGCAGAGTCCGTCCGCTGGGTGAATTCCGTGCCTTGCGCCCGCTTTTCCTGGCAGGTATCAGAGAATCTGGGGATACGGTACAAGCGAGACAAGTTTTTGACCTCAAGAGAGGGAAAAAAAAATTTGTGTCCACAAGTGGGAGAAAAACAAGAAGAAAAGCCCGAAGAGCCACAAAAACAAACCCTACTGTGACACGAAATCTGCAGCAGATACTTGAGGAAGCGAAGGATCACGGGAAGGTTCCTTGGCCTCGCAGGAACATGAGCGCCGTGTCTCCTCGAGTAGCTCTCAGACCGGAGGCTGGCCCGCCTCCCCGGGGTGCCTTAGACAAGACTCAGCCTAATTAGACCGCGTCTGCCCTCGCATCAAACTCCCTTTCCTGTAAATGAGAAAAAACCGCCGCTGACAGTTGTTATTAAACCTCCTTTTGATTCCTTCCAGGCGGCTTCCTTCTTTTGTTTTATGTCAGAATACCAGGCCCATAACAGTCTGAGTAACCTCAGCTGAGCTTCTTGAAATTCCGTACAGCCACGGGGCCACAGTGTAGCGGCGGTGCCTCGTGGATCTCGGGCTGTGGGTTTGAACGTGGGATCGAATCCAGTTCAGTCTGTGTGGAATTTCGACAAGCGTTTATTCCGGAGTTGTTTTCTAGTAGTTTCGGCCGAATGATCTCTTCACCTGAGTCTTCCTCTCCTACAGTCCGCTGTCCCGAGGTTGCAGTCGGAAACGTCGGTGTACCCGTGCTGGTCATGTCCTTGTTCCGTTGGTCAGTTTAAAGGATGTTTGATTATCTTTGGCGCCATTTGCTACTCAGGGGTTGTACCCCAGCGCTGTATAATAGACCTCCTCGAACAAAGGACCTTCGAAGTACCTTGGCATCTCCTATGCATATATGTAAGTGAATGGGTGTGTGATTGATGGACTTCCAGGGTAGGACCACCGTAGTCCTGCCTTAAGACAATCGGGTGTTGATAACTGATGAATGGGTGCACGGAAGCAATGTCGTGAGCAGTCGTGACATTTCCTGCAGTACCCGCGGTTAGGTGACTTAGGTGTAAATAGATTATGCTGTCAAGACGTGTCGAGCTTCAGAAAGATCTTCTGCCGGCAACTTTCAGTTTCACATGCCAGCCTTAGAGGGGACTCTCTTGCCACGTACCCGCTCGCTTCCCACAGTGCCGTGATGCAAAAGTCGTATATCCAGTCTGCCCTGCGCCTGGAGATGCTTCCGCGGAGCGGCTCTCGCAGCCGGGATTAGGGGGCCTTTCCACGGGGGAACGGGGGTTTATGGGAAGCGGCAAGCTTGTCAGCGGTTTCATTTCAAGCGGAGCTGGAAAGTCTCTCGCGGCCAAGCTTGGGCTCCATTGCTGTGATTTGCAATGCAGCATCTCAGCCCCCACCAGGGGAACGGCGCTTCGTTTCACAGCGTTTGGTCGAGTCCTTGGCCAGTGGGGTAACGCAACGGTGGAGCACAGCACCGATGCAAGGCCGCTTACGGGAAGGTGGCCTTTCGCAGCACAGCAGGCAATGAAACTGGGTCCCAAAAGGGCCACGCTGACACTTCCGTTTGAAGTAAGAACGGTTCCAGACTCATCATGCTACTCCCCCTGGAAAGTGCCACCTTCGCCACGAATGGAATGTGTCACCGTCTGTGCAATTCCACCCCACTTGCAGCTGACGGCGGCCTCTGATGCCACGCTAACCACCCAGCGTACACGAATGTCTTCCCGTCGATGGTTCATATACAAGCGCAGTTCTGAGTCTTTCTCATTTCTTATCGTGTAGCAGTAAAACGTCAGGCAAACGAAGGCTGTTTTGTCGGAGCGCTGAACAGAAGAGCGAGATCTGTGTGCGGCAGTAACCCTTAAATTTATGTGAGGAGGATGAGGGTGACGTAATGAGGTAAAACTCCGCGTCACTCGACGTGGTCTCATAAAAACAATATTTGAACTCTGGTTACAGATACCAGGACGATCTTTTGCCAGTAAACCGTTAGCAGGGTTGTCAGTCGTTTTTTTTTTTTTTTAACCACGTGTCTATAAATGGCAGAAGAGGTGGATGCTGGGTAAAAAAAAAAAAGTGTTCAGTGTAAGGTTTGTTAAGCTGATTTATTTTTGTATTCATTGTTTATACAAGATTTATTCTGCCTCATTACACTTTATTTATTTAGCCGACACAGTTCCCCAAAGTAACTTACACAATTATGAAACTTACAATGATTTACACCTTTATTTAGCAGGGAAACTTTTAGTGGAGTAATTTTACGCAACTATCTTGCTTGTGGGTGCTATACCGGGGATTAAAAATGCGAGATCTTTGTGGCAGTTCTAACCACTGCACCGCCTGCTGTCCCGATGAAAATGAACCCTTCCGCTGGCACAGGAAGACAGGAATAGACAAAAGCGGGTAAAATGCACCTGAGGTGCACATTTAACTTTCTCGGCATCGGCCGGCGCAAAACCTCAGCAGCTTCTAAAGCTGAATTTGCACACGCGCTTGCCACACTCCCGCCATTTAGCAGCGGTCGCTTAAAGAATCGAAACGTGCGCCCGCGCGCCAAAAGGCACATGGGGACCCGGAGGACCCATTTAGGAAGGGGGTCTCCGACACCTTCTCCACCTCTTTAGGAAGAGAAGCATCGTGTGGAGTAACGCTTACCTACAATAAAAGATACCCCCCACCCCGACATTTTTAAACCAAAAACAAGTATCCACTATTAATATATCCCACCTCATAAGGAAATAATAATGAATTGAGAGAAAACAATAGTTTTAAAATGCTTGCCACGCAGTCGCTGGCTAATTGGCTTATTACAAGTAACATTAGGTGGGAAGAGGACCCTCGACGCGCTGCAGGGCCCGATCGATGGCGAACATTCGGGGAGCATCGATCTTCCCCCACAACCCCCCAGCCTGATTAAAAACCAGTCGAGCTATGACGTGTCTGTGCCGCCGCCGCCGTCATTTATCCCTGACTGGCCAAAACATGGCCGGATTTTGAACAGCCCGTTCGCCCCCCGCCCCCCGCCAGCGTAATTTCCCCAGGACTACGACGGAGGCTATTTAGCCCGTTCAGATGAGTCAGTTGGATCTTATTATCCCGGAACACTAAGCGGTATAAATGAGCAGCGCGTGACATGGGACTGCCTGTATCCATCTGACTCGTACCCCGGCGCTGTGGCGGTTTGCAGCCCTGTGTGTGCGGTGAGGGGGGTTTCACTTAAAGCACCTCGGGGACGGAGAGGTTACTTCTCGCCAGCTGAAATATTTAAGAGACAGTAAATAAATAAGGGAGATGTCTGAGTTGCGGGCTGGAGGAAAAATCCAACGCGGCGAGCCGCCCGTCTGAGCGCCTCCGATCGGCTTTTTGTTACTCCTCTGGTTAATTGTAATGCCAATAATTCTTTGGTGAGACGCTAGCAAGACCCGGCTGTGAGGGCGGAGTGGAAACTTTGGTTTTCCACTGGTACTTGGGTGGGGAGGGGGTGTAAATTGAACCAGGGCACGGCAAGCTGATTTCAAACGAATTAGCCATTTTGCAGACAACTGCTTATTAGTTCAGCTGCAGAAAGATCAAGGCACACATCAGGAAATATTAAACGGTTGAGAATATTATAAGGAATAAAAAGAAGAAGATTCTGAATTGGTAAAATCTGGCTCAGTCTGTTTGTTCTCTTCTCGTGGGACTGTTTCCTCCCACAGTCCAAAGATGTGTGTTTCAGATGGACTGTCGATGCTAAATTGCCCGTAGAGTGTGATTCTCCGACTGACACCGTCTCGCACCCAGAGCTTGTGGGACGGACTTGGAACCACCAAGGCTTCGCACCGTTCAAGCCACTATTGATGGCGGATGGATATTTAAATTTGTTTAACTTGCTGCACAGGCAACCATAAAATCAACCGGATCATTTTGGGTTCTTTACATCAAAACCCTGTCTAGTTGCATGGCTAAAACTTGAGTGTGTTCTTAGGAGACTTTGGACTGGGCAGTGAAAAGGCTTTTAATCTAGGGGGGGTACGGGAATCAGTGGCCTGTTTTATACCTGTTTTATACCCATAATAAGCTGTATTCTGTCCTTTGTACCTGGTGACTCTACTTTTCGTTAAACCCGAGTCTGCCTTGGGTCAAATGTCGACACCAGACTCATAAACACGTGAGCGCAGCTCTGTTCCAGTCCCCCGATCGAGATCCCTCCTCGGCCATGTGTGAAATAACTGCGATTCGCGGTACATCGGTACAAACGAATGTGTGATGTCTCGTGGGCTTCTCCTCCGGACCCTCGAGTCGGAGCTGCAGGAAAGCACGATTGTCCTCTGTTGGGATTGGCGGCTAAGCACGAGGAGAGAGACGCCGGCAGATGCTGTTAACCTCCCGTTTTCCTTATACTCCACCTGTGCTCAGCTCCATTTGGGTTATCTCGGGGGGAGCTCACACGTTGTTTTTGGATTTTTTAATGAAGAAAAATGTACTAATGAAGAGACAAACAGCAGCAACTGGGCAGGAAAAAGGCAGATCGAGGGGTCTCCAAGTTCACAGCGCACACACCCTCCGCTACTCTGCCGTACTGCGGTACTCACCCAAGTGCAAGAGTCAGTGTGCAGCTCAGGAAAGGCAACGCTTCACAGGTTAAGGAGTTTGCAGAAACCCAGGAAGAGACCTAGCTCGCTGTCCCTCTGGGGCTCAGCAGCGAGAGGTTATAGGCTGCAGGAGCGTGTACACGCGAA
Source organism: Heterotis niloticus (assembly GCA_018136845.1). Classification (NCBI taxonomy): domain Eukaryota; kingdom Metazoa; phylum Chordata; class Actinopteri; order Osteoglossiformes; family Osteoglossidae; genus Heterotis; species Heterotis niloticus. Next base: position 7,772,288 of record CM030892.1, on the reverse strand, counting down.
ACGAAAACCTTCCCGCCGAGGCATTCATCACAGTCCGCACACACTTAACCGCTCCCGCTGACACTTACATCTCAGTTCACCGTCACACAGATAGAAACGTACAGTGAAAACATACACACAGACTTGTGTTCCTTCATGCTCTGAAACACCCCCCCTCCCCAGCCAATCACATTTCAAACTTCCCAACTCACTTGCGGTCGCACACACGCATCAGTAGTCCAGGGGGCGCCGGGATTAACGGATCAGCACCCTATTTCCCGGGCCGCTCCACCATAATCAGATCATCTTACACCTGACAAGAGGGATAAATTCTATTAGGTTTTATTAGTAGTAATTATACCCAGCTCATCCTGCATAACACGCACGCGCGCACACACACACACACACAAACACACACGCGAAGCCCACCCCCTGTCTGTCTCTTTGCCTGCTGTGTGTTTTTCTTTTGACGTCCACATCTCATTCACGACTCGTGCCATCGTGCTCCCCAGGTCTTCCAGGCCCAGCTGCTTTCACAGGAGATGCTATAGGACTTCGCAACTCCTCACCGCTGATGGCCGGTGCGGGTCTCAGGAAAGGCCCTCCGGTTGTACCTTTGAGCACAAGCTGTGGTTTTCAGCCAGATGTCCGGCTGTGTAAATGCGCACGCTTATATGTCTGTGCTATGTTGTGTGTTTATTCCAGCTGTTGAGAGTCAGGACATCTCGGAAACACTCGCACCCAAGGCAAGTTTAGTCTGCTGTACAGATGACTAAGATTCCTTAGCTCAGCAAAAACCACACTTCACAGGGAAATATTATTTTATATCAACGCCGGTATAGAATGGTTTTCAGGCTATGAGTTCTCTCTGTGTTCCCGCTGTCAATCCAACCGTTGTGTATTTTCGGAATTTGAATAAAAGCACAATTTTTGCAGCAGCTGTCTATGCATTTAGAATAACGGTGGTGCAAACCTTGTTTCGGGAAACATTTTTTGCACCGTGGGGGTAGCATGAGCAGAAGGTTCAGGCCCGCGCAGGCAGATTCAGAGCACGATTTGAACCTACCACCTTGAACCAATGAGGTTTCGAAGCCAACACGGTGTCAAACACAGTGTCCAAATCTCTGGCACTCGCACAGGGTATCACTTCCCCCAAGCAGGTGCGGTCAGAGCTGGAATGAAGAGTGAGCCGACAGCTGTGGCGTCAGGAAGTTGTCAGGCGGCATGGGGATGGTCATCGGGGGTTCTTCCTTCAGCCTGGCTTCCTCCTCTTCCTCCTCCTCCTCCTCTTTGTGGTATCCTCTGGTGCTCAGGAGCGGCCTGTGTCCATTTGGTCTGTCCTGCCTTGGTTTACATGTACACGCGCCTGCGTGCGTGTGCTCATGTGTGTAAGACGTGCTCGCCGAGGGAGGCTCTGCAAGGCTGTCTGCTGCGTCGATTCCCTGTGCTCTGTTTATTAACACATTCTGTGTAATTGTGTAGTTACTCTTAACCACCCTCCTTCCGTGGCTGCTCTCTCCGGCAGCCCAGCGCTTCCCTACAAACTCACAGGAATCGCGGCGCAACCCACCCTTTATGCCATTTTCCTTTCTATCTATGGCTCTCTCTCTCACCCTCACACACACACTCGCTCCACCAACAGAGCACCTTTGTCAGATTTTACTGGCATCAGCAGCAGCGTTAAGTTGTTTTTATTTGTTCTTGTTTCCATTTCAAACCTGGCGTCCGCATCTGTTTTAAAAGCCGCCATCAAAGTCGCTGGGAACGGCAGAACGGTCTCCTCCCTTTAAACCGAGCCGTAAACCGCATCCATCCTGTGCAAGCTGTTTCTTACCGCTTTTCCTGGGTGTCTGCAGTTCTGCCACCCCCTCCTACCTTTGTTTTTTTTTTTTTTACCCCCGTTCTTTCGCACTCAGTTTTATGGCCCTTTGTTGCTCATTTCAACTAAGCTGAAACAGCTCTTGTCCTTAGTGCCCAGATGCATAAACAGGCAAAGCGGATGAGATATTTGATGCTTTTTTAATCTGTACTTTAGGCAAAGGAAACACCCATTTGTATCCACCCACTTACCCTTACAGCTAAGGACACGGCCTTGCAACCCAAAGATTTCAGACTCTGGTCCTGGGGGGGCCTTGCTGCAGTAGCCTTGAGCAAGCTGCTCCGGTGGAAACATCTCACCGTGCAGAGCGAAAGCGCAAGCTGCTTTGGATAAATGTGCCGACCAAGTCGTAACAGATAATAATAACCATCATTCAGCAAATTTGTGGGAACAGAGGCTGTCGCAGCGTCAGATGTCCCCGCTTTTGTGAGCCTGATGAAGTTTAAATGAGCGAGGGGGTCAAGCGGTCGGCGCGAGGACATTTCTCTCAAGTAAGAAGGAGCGAGAGGTACTTTTTTTTTTTCTTGGAATGCTAAATAAGACAATAAATCTATTTCCAGAAAAGCAGGAAATTTAATCTTTTCCTGCAAGTGAGTTTGCTTTCCCTGATCGTGCTTGTAATCGCAATCGGGGCTGCTTTCTTCTCCCTTCTTGGACCCCGTGCACCCCGACATGCATACAATCTGTGTGCAAATTTCTTCCATTTAGTTTAAGGTGTTTCTGGGAGCTGATTCATTAGTTCTTTATCTTTTCTTTTCTGACTTCCATTTCTTTTGCTGCCCATGGTGCCTTCTTTAATTCGGGTCTGAATGTGAAGGAATGCCCTCATGGCGCCCGGACACACGATGAGGATGATGGAGAAGGAACCCGATGCACTGCCTTGGTAGCCCGCCTGGTAAAATGGGAGCCGTTGGAGTCGAACTTCAGCACAGAGATCTCCGTTGATCTGACAGGCCCTAAACGTTGCGTGTGAAGCTTCTGGCCGGGCAGGATGGCGCTGCGGAGCAGCAGACTGACGTTGACGGACATGCCATCCACTCAGAGAACCTGCCTGTGACCCGCTGCCGAGGTGCACAAGGAGCCACCGTACGTGCAACGAAATGACTGGGTTGTGGAGGTCAGAGTGGGGGGCGGGACAAGGGGACGTTCGACATGTCACACCCAGAAGGGCCCATCCACAGGGTCCTGGGGGCCCAGCTGTCACAGCAGGCATCACACAGCCTGTGTGAATGTGTGTGTGCGTGTGCGCGTGAGAGGATCACAAGGGGGATTGTGGGAAAAACAGTGACGCGTCGTCTTCCTAGACTGCTTTGCTTTAGGTTGTGCGCGATTCCAGTCTTCAGCTTCAGACTTTTTCTACCCAGACTCAACTCTCGCTCCTGCTGCAGTCACGCTGAAGGTACTTACTTACCCGGAAATGTCAGGAACCGCCTACCCGGCGCAGCTGCACCAGTTCAGCCTATTAGCTCTGAGATAAAAGGCGCAGGGCCGGACGGCTCCAGCACGGGATCTCATCCGTAGCCCCTCGTGTCGTGGCCGCAATTGGGTCCCTTACCCGTCCCCGTCAGCGTCCTGACAACAGTAAAAAGTACCCTGCTGTATAAATGGTCTAAGTTGCTTTGGACAGAAGCATCAGATAAATACATTGATACACAGTCCATCTTCGAATTTTACAGTTTTTACATTTTGCTGGCCTCAAAAAATATGAAAGAAAAAACATTAAAAATCATAAATATTGAACAAAATAATTGTTTTGTTATTATATAAGGGAAATTATATAATTACAAAATATGTATATAAATATATAATTTTAAAATAATTTATTCATGTGTAAAATAAGATTTTAAACAATGTTGATGCTGTGTCTGTAAAGATCCGTCCAAGCATCTGCATTGTTTGAGCGCCCCCGCCCCCCCACATAGTCTGGAAAATCAAGGATGGACTTTAATCAAATCTGCTCGCCAAGGAAAATGAAGCAAGGCTGCTGGTAAAGACACAGGAAGACAAAAAAGTTTTTAGATGCGCAAATGGCTTTGAAGAACCTCCCTTTATGGGTTGAGCTTTCAGTGTGTTTGAGCATCTACCTGCTGCTGGGGTCTGCTGCTGTCTGCAGGCGGCCTCGGTGTCCCCTGGGCCCAGTACACTATTCTGTCAGTGACCAAGCGTGATTGAGGGAGGCAGGAGGGGGGACAGGCAGCTGTCGGCGGGGTCTCGTCTGTCTTGGAGCCGAGTCCCTATGGGAGGGGATGGCTGCTGTGACGTGCGTGTCCACAGGGGGAGCCATGGGACCAAGGGCTGTGACCGCGTTGCCTACTGCTGGACAGGCAGCCGCCGCAAACTCGCATGTAAGAGTCGGCTGTAACAAACACCAGGCTCCCCGCTACGGCTTATTGTAGAAATCAATCTGTTTCACCTTCCCGGAAAGGAAGGTGAGCATCTTTGTTCCGAGAGAGAGGCCCTGCATTATTTATCCTGCGTGGCCCCCCTTGCGCCAAGCAGGGGCTAATAGTAGGGAATCCCTACGCCGAAATCCCTGCTTGCTGTCCTCCTAGCGCCGGTGCCGCCGCTCCCTGCTTTCCGTTCACACGGACACAAGACGCAGGGCGGCTTTCTTCTCCTCCCTCGTTCCTTTGCTACCGAGCCCGTCGGCGCCCCCTTTTGTTTTAAGGATGACAGCTTTGCGGCGTTTTGCGGACCTCGTGTTACCCATCGCCCTGATCTAAATTTTTATTGCTTTAAATGTTTACAGCCTCAGTTTGCGATGTGAGCTCGAGGCAGCGGAGAGGAGCCGTTGACTTCTGAGGCCACGGCGCCGGAGGTTGTCCGAGGTCACGGTTAGCGTGTCTGCGTCGGTGCTCAGACATGTGACGGTTTCCCAGCTGTCAGACACCATAACACCGTGTTCCGGCGCTTTCTGCCCTATTTTCCTTCTGTCTTATAAGGTTGTCATTGCCTCCTCGTAGTGCTGTTCTGATCGAAGAGCGACATTGCCCAGCGCCCTCTAGTGACTCTTTAGGGGATTGCTCAATATTCTCCACTTTTGCTGGTCTTGCTCCACAGTGGTCCTCTCCCCGCTCTACTGTTGTTTTCCACGTGAAAACTGGACAGGGATGTGGGAGCGGGCTCGTAGGGACCGCTGGGAGGAGGAGCTTCTGCTGCTCCCGGGGGAGAAGGGGTGTCGTTGTTTTGACAGATTCGGTTACAGTAGCAGGGAGATCAATTATTCGACAGAGGCACGCATCGTTTCTGGATTAATGGCGCGTGCGGCATATAAATCAGGCGCCAGGCTCGCCCCGCTTTGTGGAAGAGCCAACGGAACAGGCAAACGCGTACTTGCACGCGCGCGCAAACATTAGCAGGAGCATTTGTTGAGTAACCTTGAGATGCTGGAAGCTGATTTCTTGCGGGTCTGAGAGCTTCCGCACTGTAAGTTTTAGAGACAATAGTGAGTTTTCTGTCCAGGATCGTGGTTTTGGGGCAGCAGGCGGCATCATTGTTAGAGCTCAAAGGACTTGGGTTTGAATCCTATGCATGCTGAAGTTTACTTGGGCAAAGTCCTTACACCGAATTGCCCAGTAAACAGTCCCCAGCTCTATAAATGGCTAAACACATTCGTAAGTTGCTTAGTGCAGACACTCAGTGTTGAAGGAAAACATCAAATAAACAACTATATAGCTAAGTACTGAATACTGGATGAGGTTCAGTGGTGGTAGAGCACTGAGACCTTTGTGTTGTAAGTATATATGCAGCAGTGTGGGTTCCCGGGATGTTGTACCTTCTTCATTTTTCATGAAACACACTCTGCTGGTTGCTCTGAGGGCCAAGCTGCTTCATTGCTTACCGCAACTAAGAGGCCCTGCCATAGGCTGTTTGGGGTAAAGTTGGTGTTCTTGGGAAATACTTGTATTCTTGCGCCTCCGCTCTTTGTGGTCACACCACTCACCCCCTGTAGCGGCCATGACAGCGATACTGGTTGTGATAGTCGCTCGGTCAGGTGAGGGGTGATGCTGCAGTCTGTTTGCGCTCAGCTTTCCGTGTAGCATCGGGTCATCGCATGCTTTGTGCAGTGAAGGTTAACTGTGTGGCACAAGATTCAAACTGCCGCCATTAATGGGGAATTATAGTGACGCCCGCTGCGTGACAGAGATGGCAGGATGTCGAAGCCTGCGATGGGCCAGCAGGCAGCGCCGCAGGGACTTTGTGGATGACTGCCTCGCCAGGGGCAGACACGGCACAGATGAAGACCAGCCCGGCTCCACAGGTTTTCGATGAGATGTGATCAGGCGCGTGGGTTCGAGACATGCATGAACACACTGGCTTACAAACATCTCACAGCAACCCAGGCAGGACAGCGCCTCCAAATTAAAGTGTCACTTTTGATTTTCTTCGCCTTCTGTCTTTCTCCTCCTTCCTCGCTGTCACTGCGGGCACGACCGCCACTCACCACATCTGGGGACGCATGGCTGTGCCCCGTGTCCTCAGCCTGCCTCACTATGATCCCCGCCGCTGCGCCGCCAGGAGGCGCTCTGTTAGATTTTTGGCTCTGTGAGCAACACTCCTCCCTTGTTGCGGGGCGAGGTTTGCTGGCCTTTTTGTGGCTCCCGTCACGCTGGTGACAGACACTCTGCGTAGCAGCTGTCAGCTTTGGGAGGGGAGATAAGAGACGCGGCTCCACATAGGAGTGCTCTGTCCATCACTGTGATGCCCCGTCATCAGGCAGCCGCTGCTCCCGTGTTGCTCTACCTGTCGCCGTGCTTCCCTTCCCAGTTCCATTCACACCTAGATTGTAGGTTATAGACATCAGCCCTGTAGGATGGTGGGGGCAGAGGAGATAGGTGAGGGAAAATGGCTGATAAAACTTGTCACAGCCCTCCAGAGAGAATCTTAATCCTCCCTGTGGCTCGGGGAGCAGCAGGAAGCCTATCAGTTATTAATCTGCGTCCGGGGATGTAATGAAGAGATGGTGAGATTTTAAACAGCACAGGGATACCGCGGGTCCAGAGAGATGTGTTTCAGGTGAATTGGCCGCTCTAAGTTGCTTATAGTGTGGGTATGCACGCAGGAGTTCTACATTGTTCTGGGTGAACAAATGTGGGGATGTTAGTGTTGTGTATTGGCAGTACACTAATACACATAGTTATAACTCTGTGTGTGTGTGTATGTGTGTGTGTGTGTCTGCGTTTCAAGAAGAGCCCTAAGCAGCCACTGTCAAAGTATAAACACTCAGTGCACATTACAGTGATTTACATTGGCAGGTGTTGCCCTATCTAATTTCACGCCTCTGTGCATGCACACACACACACACACACACACACACACGCGTCCCGAAGATGGTCACGGGTCTTTTCTGCTCCCTTTGCTGGAGCTTGGCAAGCTCACGCCCATCTTTGACCTCACGTCATCCGCGAACACATGTGGACACACCCCAGACGGGCTGTCACTGTCATCCTCCGTGCGAATCCCGCCCAGCTGGACAGGTGGCCTCTAACTGGGCCGTACACACACCTTTGCTAAATGAATTAAGGAGCTGGGGAACGGAGTCCTTCTACTCTCCATTACCCTCTCTTTGTCCAGCGCGCGGCTTCATAAATGATGCGGGGCCTGCAGGGAGTTTGGGTGTCTCTCGCTGGCCTACTCACGGGTGGCTCAAACCTGGGCAAGACATCCCGCGGCACCGGAGAAGGAAATTCGGCTTCAACACGCACGCTTGTGCCCCTCCCCCACGAGGCCCCGCCGCCGGCTTCCTGCCGACTCGCCCCCTGCAGCCCACGTTTGTGTCGGGAAGATTAAGCTGGTCCGGCGAGGCTGTGTTTACAAATATGCAGGCAGAGGAACAGGCCAAGCGCCGCTCAATAGCAATAGAATACAAATAGGTTTTTTATCTGTCCCGGGGCCGGGCACAGAAAATGTGTTTGCGATTGGTGCTCCTCTGCCTGTGAAGGGATAAAGCGCCGTGCTCTGCGTTTGCAGGCCTTTCGGTTAGCATTCGCTGGGCTCTCGCACCTTCTTCTGCACCTTTCCTTATTCCCCTCTCTCACTCCCGTACCAGGGCTTTCTTGTTGTCTCCCCCCAGAAATTGACTGTCTGCTCTGCTCCCTGCTCCCCTCGCTAATCTCCTCCAAGCTACTCTCCCCTCTGCTCTCCCAGCACGCAGCCTCGCCAGTTCGGGTACTGAGGTTCAGCCACTCAGGTGTGTTGTGGTTTAACATCAGCTCCAACTGGGGACATCAGGTGGTGTCGGGGCTACAGTCACCATCTGGATTCAGAGGTTGCAGGTTTGAACCCCGCCTCCCCACCCTCTGCTGTAGTACACTCGTCCAAGGTACCTACCCTGAATCGATGCAATAAGTGTCAAGTAAATTAATAAACGTAAACTCGAGCCGCAACCAAACTCAAACCTCCGTTTTTCACACCGGAAAAATCGAATGCTCCAGAGGCCCCGGGCGGTGACAGGAGGTGACATCAAGAGCGGGACACATGCAAAGCGGCTGGGTGACAGGGCAGGACGGAATGACCCTTCCCCGCTTCCCCGAACGGGTCTCTGGGGCATGGTCCGAATGCACAGAAAGCGACAGTGCGGGACGGACCTCAGGCAGGCACATTTTAAACACAGAACGGCGTGTCACTCACCTCTTCCCCAGCCCTTTTTAATGGACCGACGTCATCTATAAATAATGTCCCTGTTCTGACCGCTTCCATTTTAGGTCAATATTCATTATTCATTGGCTCTAGTCAATTTTCCAAGTTTAGACATGAATGGGGCTGGCGGGGGATTGGGGGGGGGGTAGGGATGAAGACAGGGTGGAAAGATGGAGGCTAACAGGATGGCTGTGGAGAAATCGGACAAGGCCTGCATGGGACCTGTCAGTCAAACGCTGAGCTCCACATAATGGAGAGTGCGGCCTGTAACAACAATTTTGAATCATGTTAACATTCATTCATTTTATTTTTTATTCTCCCCCTGTTACAGGAGAGAAATTTTGCACCTCAGTATCACAGAGAGGGTCTGTCAGTCGTACCATTTTAATGAGGCACTAACCTTTTCTCCGCACAACGTCCCTTACAAGCACAGTACTGCACAGCTGCTGGAACATCCATTTGAAATTTGGTAAAAAGGCACTTTTTCATTGTAGAAAGCGGGGAAACTCATTTCATCGTGCGATTTTAAAAAGAAAGCGGATATAATGTAACCCCCAAGACAATGAAGAGCAGAGTCTGTCTGGAACCCAAGGAGTTTTTTTGTCTCCCCGTTGTGGATTGTGATGTTGAGGAGTTCGCCTAGAGTTGCAGATGCGAATGAGAGGCTAATTGAAAGGTAACACCGAACCTTACTGCACCTCTGACCCCAGATGCCACACTTCCACACCCTCCCATTTATATCTGTGCTGGGGTAATGAACCCCCCACCTGCTGGAGCTGACCCATCACTTTGCGGACTTAGTGGCCACACATGCACACAAAGGACAATCTAGAGGCACCGATCCACCTGAAACACACGTCTTTGGACTGCAGGAGGAAGCCCGCTTGCAGCTCTGCAAAGACACTGAACACAGGAACCCACGGCTGATCACAGAGCCCCGACACAGTGAGATACCAGAGCTACCTGCTGTAAAAATAAATGATTAGAAATTAATACAGGGAAGAAAATGGAAATGAAACGGCCATTGTGATATTCTTTAGGAATGTAATGTGCCCCTCTTGACTTAGTTGCCAGTCCATTGTGAAAACATCAGTCGCGAAGGCGAGACGTCAGTGCTTGTTCCGAGTCCGGGGAAGTGCGTTTTGCAGGGACCCCCAGTGGGCTCCAGGCATCAAGGACAGATGGCGCCGGGTCACTCTCATTAGCCCGATTGTCACCGTTACACACAGGCCTGTGAGCATCAACGCTACAGCACTCCTGCCAGACAGGACCAGGCAGCTGTTGGCCCACGGGAGACCTGGGAACCTTCCGGCATTCAGCGGTGCGTTGGCCAAGAGGATGGAGATTCTCAGACAAAAACAAAAGCGAGTGAATTTTTTTCCCTTGGGAGGGATTTTTTCACTTCACCGATGCTCCCCACCTGCTCTTTTTGAGCCTGCCTTCATACCGCACATCTGATAGCATCTCCCATGTCAGCCTGTGCAGACTACAGACCTCGAATTTCCACACCTATTCCATCGTCTCACAGACATATATGTGCGCAGTCAAGTGTTTGTCTACATGTACATACACACAGAAGCGTAAATGTGGTGCTGGACACCGCCCCCCCCACCCACCCCTGGAAGGCTGATTGAAGTACAGATGCAGAAACGGGTTCGCTTTATGCACAAAAGCAGTAGGGATTGTGCGGGAGTCTCGGGTCTTGTGCAGATGGTCGACACGGGAAGCAGCGTTTTTAAATCTCAACTATGGTCCAGCATGGGCTCTCTGTCGTGCTCTCTCTCTCTCATCCTGACTTTCTCGTCCTCTCCCCTCCTGTGAGGAGCAGGTGTGTCACAATGACACCATCCGATTATCTGATAAACACAAACACGCACGCATGCCGCAGCGCTGTCTTAATGCCCTCACTCTTATCTTTCATCCAGCCCTTCTCATCGCTTCTCTTCCTCATCCCCATTTCCCTGCAGCATCCCCAGCCTCCCCTCCGTGCCATTACCTCAGCCTCACGCTCATCTGCTCTCACCTTGGCCAGCGGGCTGGAGGAGAGAGAGTAATTCTAACCTTAAAAACCTGCTGATTAAAGCTGCTTTTGAGGAATTCGATTCCACTTAATGCCTTTGGCCTGTAGCCCAGCTTCTTAGCATTAGCATCCACGGGCTGTGTCTTCAGTCAGGGTGATGTGTGCAAATGTTCTGCCCCCCCCCCCTTTGCTGGAGCAAAGACAGAAACTTGTGCTGCTTCTCTCGGTCCCCCAGCCATCTCTCTTCTCCATATCCATCCCCTCCACCTGTGTTCCATCACCTGCCCCCTCTGGTGTTTCCACCCTTACTGCTACCCTTCTGTGCAGGGGTAACACATTTTGCTTTTCCTTGTGTTGTTTATTTCTCAGCGGTTGTTTTCTTCTGAGCAATGCGCATGCACACACGCGTATACACACACACACACTGTAAGCTAGTAAGGTGAGCTGTCTGCAGTGATGAAATTCCCCGACCACTTGTAGTGTTGGTTCACACTTCCTCTCTGACCACTGTTGTTCTCGCACTTAGCAGATTTCCTGTTTGCTCCTAAGTGTACAGGAAAAAACACCCAACCCACTCATCTTTTTTGTTTTACTCTGCAGTAATGCATCAAAAACCCCTTATAAAATCGCCATCAAAAATGTCAGTTATTATTTTAGGCACATCCGTACCCCAGTATTCCAGCTCCTGAACTGAGTATCCGAGTGGAGAAGTCCTGGCACGAGTTTTATCTGTGCAAATCTGAACCAAATATTTGAAGAATATTTGAAATCTTGCATTTGTGTTCCCAGTCTTTGCCTCGTGTGGCCCGGGTTCAAACACGGTTTCTGATTCTGTCATTTTTTTACTTCTATTCAGCCAGTAAGTCCGCCAGTAACAGTTCATTACAATGACAGCCCATTAAGGAGATGCATTTTATTGCTTTTCTATTCTATATTGTTTTGTTTCTTAATTTTTTAAATAAATTTGACTATTAAATATTTGCTGCTATTACTGCTTGTAACAAAAGAACCGACGTAACTGCATATAAACACAGAAATGCATATTGATGCCCTTATTAACTAAACATAAATTGTCCAAAGTTTTTTATCTTTACACTGAAATAGGTATTTTGAAGCGTTGAGGATATTTTGGGTTTAACTGGGATTTCTCAGATGAACCGAGAACAAAGCATAATTTTCCTCATAAAAAATGATGGAAAAACCTTCCCGATATCCTAGTTTGCGGATTCAGACTCCTTCTGTGTGCGTGGTGTTTGCGTGCTCCCCCATGTTTGCGTGTGCTTTCTCCCACCGCCAACGCACAGGAAAACCACGTCCACGCCCTTCCCCAGCCGCAAAAAGATCGGCAACCACCAACTCTGAATTGTTAACACGGACCCCGTGCTTTTTCTGTCATTTTGCCTGTAACACACGCCTTTACTGTCGCACTCCAGTTTTCAACAGCTCTGACGTTTGTAAACGTGCATGGCGTGACCGTCGGTCAGGGTCGACCGCCGTTTCGCGCCCTCGCCTCGACCACCGCCGTCGCGTCACGCTCGGCTCCGCGTGCTTGTTTGCGGGAAGCACCCTTTGCAGAACCCGAATTAGGCGACTCGCTCATTGCCTGTCTCCACGTATTAATCTTTATGAAAGCTGCGGCATCCTGATAGATACGAGATGCTTGAGCTAATTCGATTCCGGGGGGACGTGAGGCCCGAACGCCTCGCAGAGATAATACTGTATGGGGGATCTGCCTTTAACTGATGTGCTGCGATCGGAAAGTGGAGGCGTGTTGTTGTTTCGCTTCCGATCGCGCAGCATTACACATATATCGCTAGATCACGGAGACTGGCGCCATAGCCGCCTCATTCTGGCACAAGAGCTAAGTTATCGCGGGCCTGTAGTGAACAATGATCATAAATCACAGCCGGGCACGTTTCCTTTCGCTTACCGAAGAACCCCTGTGGTTTCCGCTCGCTCGTAAGTACTTTAAACGCACCTCTTCGTGGTTATGTTTCCCTCGCTGGATCGGAGCCGGGCGTAATATATGCTGGTGTGTTTGAACGACTATAATTTATGCCCAAGCCATCTTCGCATCAGAATGCCCTGTTCCCAAATAAAAGTGTCCCCGCGTTATACAAATGTTGTTCCTTTTCTTCTTTGCTTGCGGAATATTTTGCAGATTTTGCATTCGGCTGGCAGCACCGCACCTCCACCACTGACCCAAGCACCTGAGGTTCCGTGTATCGGGTTAAGTGTAGCTCCGACTAGCGGTACATGCTGATGAGCAGGCGTCCTTTGACCACCAGGGTGGCCCGTGTGAGTCCGACGCCAGGTGACGGTGACAGACAGAGGTACGCGGCACCTTCTGAACCGACCGACAGGTTGTCGCCTGAGGGGGGTTTGGATCCTGACAAACGATCGCCTTTGTTCGTCCACCTCCTCCCCTCTAGAGCCAAGCCCCTCCGTCACACCTGGCAGGCTGCGGTATTGCTGGTCAGCACCGGATTTCAAACATAAAAGTGTTTGAAAACATTTTAATATTGTAATAAAAAGGTGTGTTGGGAAGGTTTATCTGCTATTTTCAACCGTGCTTTTAAAACAGGCAGCCTAGTGGGTAGGGTTGTCACTCTGTAACTGAAGGAGCTGGGTTCAGACCCCACTCTTGCACTAGTAAGTGTAGTGAAGGCATTTACCCTGAACTGATGTAGTAAAGACACCCTTCAAAATGGGTAAATCATTGTAAAGTAACCAGCTGTCCTTGGTGGGGTTGCAGCAGCGCAGAGCGCATTCCGGAAGCATAGCGCGCTAGGCTAGGCAAGGCTCACTCTTGCAGAGATGGTAGCCTCTCACAGAGACGAGCACACAGCGGGGAATTTATAGTCGCCGGTCCACCCGAGGCACGTATGTTTGTGCTGTGGGAGGAAACCAGAGCAATCTGAGGAAAACACTTTCTATCCCCGGGAGAGCACGCGCGCTCCACGCAGACCGAAAAGGTTTTGATGGCCGCTTTTCCTGCTTCTTGTCACGGTCGACTGCTATGGCGAATATCCCGCTGGCTCGCGACTCCCCAAATTTCCTGGAGGACGCGAGCTCTCCCTCCCGTCGTCCCTGCTCCGCTGGCACTGGGGGTGAAAGCACTTGCCAGAGCTGCGACTGTCACACAAAGGCTTATACCCGGCATTCCTCTGCCGTCCCGTCCCGCACAAAGACGCAAAGATGTCGCCGCTGAGAGGGAAGCATCTCGTAGCAACGGAGTGCGATCTCGCCGTGTGAATATAATTATGGTTTAATTGCCTGCGCTGCGCCTCGCCGTCGTCTGTCACCGCACACAGGCGGCAAACAATGGCTCTAGGTGCTGTAGACACTGCCACACTGCGGCACACCCAGGAGAGTTTGTCAGGAGTCGGGAATGGGGTGTGTGTTCGGAACTGACAGTCTGCGCTCGTGTGTGTGTGAGACAGCCAGAAATAAAACCGCCTGCCGATTCTTTACGATGCAGTCTGTATCCGCATCACTTTTGTCTCGCGAAGATTTTACCTGACAGGTGAATTCAGACGCAGTCACGTGGTGACGACAAAGCGTGGCCGCAGCTGGAAGGCCGCGGGTCAACCTGGTGACACAACCGGGTGTTTGGCTGTTAAGGACTTAGCGCAAAGCTGCGGGAGGATCTCCTGCGTCCTCCGCAGGCCGTAGGAGCTGCGTGCTTGCCGAAACGTCTCCCTTCGGCGCTCATCGCTCTCGAGGGGGGTGTCGTTTGAGGACGAAATGAAATGAAAATGCCCACTTTTAAACGGGGAGCACGGAATGTCGGATGCATCACCGGGGAAATAAGACATTTGGCGGTACCGTAAAACAGTTCTTGTTATAGAAAAGGCCGAGGAGCCCGATGAAAAGCAATCAGCATCAAGTAACTTTATGTCTCCATATCCAATGCAGAGAGCGCATGTGCTGGGGGTTTTGCATCTACATGCGGTGTGAAATGTTGTTCTGTCTGAGCTCCCTGCCTTTGTGTGTCTGTACATTTGCAGGACAATCGGTCCAGACTGTTTGATATTTCCAAATGAATGTTCGTGCTGACACGCATCCTCTGCAGATGGGACTTTTAACTCCCATTTTCCCCTCAACTGGAAGATCAGCATGAAAGAGGCCGAGCTTTCATTTATCACTGGGACACAGGCCCACCGAAGCCCACGCCCTATCGCTCACACACAGCTTGTCTGCCTTCGCAGTGTGTGCGCGCGCATCTTTTATGCTCCTCACACCTTCAGCAACATGTGTAGCTTTGTTCCCCCATCGTTATATAACACTTTCTTCTTCTGCCCGCCTGCGAAAAAATAGACACACGCCAAACTCTGCGCACAGGAGAGCTGCCCTCGCCACGTGTCCCACAGAATCACTCCCAGGGTAGACATTTTGGCACATACGTGCTCCTTGGCCTGATGTATTTTTTTTATCCATGGGGAAAACAAGCAGAGTATCCAGCTCTGAACCCTGTTGTTACGTCCCCCAATGCCACAGCCTTCTGCATGTCCTCTCCGCTGTTATGGGACCTATAGCGATGCTCGAGGAGGCTATCGATGGTGTTGCACTACATCATCCGCTGCGGTAGCTGTCTGGCTAAGGACCCCCCTGTCTGAGAGGGAGCAGGTGGCTGGGTTGGTTGGTGTTTACTGGGCTTCCAGTGTGTGACCCTATGTCCTGTTCTTTGTCTCCGCAGTGTCTCTACGGCTGCTACGTCCACTCTTCCATCATCCCAACCTTCCACCGCAGGTGCTACTGGCTGCTCCAGGTGAGACCCCCGCACTACCCGTTGTCCACCCCCTGTAAAGCAGGCGTCCTCATGGTATTGCTCCGCAGTTGGGTTACAAAAAGGGGGAGAACATCCTAATTTTGTTACATGCAGAAGGTCAGACTTCCTGTCAATGTCTGCATGAGAAGATCAGCAGCTGGTTCCCCATATAGAGATGCCCCAAGGTATTTTACCATTCATGTTACCCTAACCCTTAGTGCCTAGTCCGGTCCCCTTTTGTTATCTATGTTTCCCCAAACACGTGGAGTCTCAGTATGCTGCGTGCAGGTGTGTGGGAAGTGACCGATGGGAGACACCTGCCGGGTCTGTTGTTGAGTCCCACACAAGCAGATCCACGCACACTCTGACCTCAAAGTCTGCATTCGAGGGGGGAGAGCAGGCAACGACAGCAATTTCGCTGCTCGTTCGCAAAATCCGTCTTTGTGAACTCGCCGCCACAGAGCATAGCAGTTAAAAAAGGCTCTGTGGCGGCGAGTTCACAAAGTATCTGCATAAAGCAAAACCTTCTGTTACCGAGTTAAGCAAATTCTTTGCAACCCCAAAACCAGGTACTAAAACTGGCTCAAATATTACAGGTTTTTTTTTTTTTTTTACAAACTGCTTGAACGACATCGCAGAATGCCATACAGAGATCTAATTCCTCTCTTGACTCATCAGCCAAGAAAGGCCATATTTTCCCTCATTGCTTCACACCATCTTCCACATCTTTTTTCAATAGACTATAGTTTCCAAGGCTAAACTTCACACTTACACAAGATACAACCAGTTTTACAATATGCGGTGTTATACAATTAAAACACAAGCCTTTTGTCGTATTTCAGTTGCTAGTCAGTAGCACCGAGAACAACAGGATATTGGGGGCTCCTGTTTACAGATGAGCGAGGTTTGTAATCGGAACTGAGAAACGTGGAGGGGAGGAGGCCGGGGAGCGAGAGACACGGCGAGGATATGCAGCCTGTGGGCAACTTCCCAGTCTCTTTATCAAGTTTACCGAGAAAAACCCTGTAATGAGCGGAGGAAGAAAAGCGATAATGGTAATGGCAACCTGTGCGCGTGCATGCAGATGCATGTGGGTACATGGAATGGGACTCAGCTCCGTTTTTGCTGTCAGCCCTCAAAATCTCCCGCAATACAATTCCCTCGATAGTGTCTCTACATGGTGCCCCTTCCCTTGCTGCTCTCATATCGGTACATACAGAATTTAGTCACAGTTGATTTCAAAGAGCAGCACTGGCTGAAAAAAGACAAAAAACCTCAGTTAAATGTAATTCCAGCTGAAATTCTTATTTCCAAAACTCCGAAGCCTCTGGGGTAGGGTTACGGGCTGCAGGGCGAGTCGCTGCATCGCTCCCTGCCGTCGTCGACCATCGAGGTGGCGCCTCCCTGTGTTCTTCTCCGCTCCGTGTCTTCGCTCTCTGCCCCATGCCCACCGTGCCCGTGGCCCCCGGGGTCCCATGCGTTCCCTTCCGCAAGGCCGCCGCTCAGCAGTTGGCACCAGTGCGTCTCCCCGAGGTGGGGCGTCTTTCGTTTGATAGTGAAACCCTGCAGTTAGTATGTTTACATTTATTCATTTAGCAGAATGAATTCAGAAACCAGCACTCAGCGTTTTCTCCAAAGCGACGTACAATTACAGCGTAGTATTTAGCTGACACCTTTTCCCAAGGCAGCTTACCGTGCTAAATACACTGAGCTAAACTCCATAAACTCATTTACAGAGCATAGCAACGTGACACACACACACAATGGGCAATTTAGAGTCCCCGGTCCACCCGAAACACGCCTACTGTGGGAGGTGGCGTACATAAATATGAGGAGACCGCGCAAACTCTACACAAACTAAGCCGGGTTTGAATCCATGTCTGAGCGCAGCCCGTGATTTGTGAAGCACCAGCACTACCTGCTGTGTCACCATAAGTACAGATTAATCATGTTTCTAAAATCAGTCTCCGCAGCTGGCCTGCCTGCTGTGACCGCACTGGAGCTCTCGCTCTGCGCACTATACTGCTTTTCCACACGCTGTCTGCAATATGGGTCTGCTTCCTTCCTTCGTGCTGGATGAGATCACCAGCTTTGGACTGTTTGTTTCCGTGGTGTGTGGAAAAGCAGTACAACCAAACCTGAGGAAGACTGAGCCCTCCACAGCATGGCAGCACGCAGCACATCTCACCCCAAAGGGTGTTTCGCTGAGCAGCATTACACAGCTGACCGAATACATACTGTGAACGAGTCAGGGTTGTCCGGTAAGATAAAGGTTCCTTCTAAAGGATAATGGATGCCTTCAGTCACCTTTGCTACTCCAGCAGATGCAGTAAAGCGAACTGATTGCGAAGCCCTGGTTGTTCTGCTGGACTCTTTGTGTACAGCAGCTAAACACGGATCTCGGGAAACCAGGCTGGCTTCGAGACAAAAGTAAAGGTCTTCCCGTCTCTGGTACCTGCCTCAAATACTGCTATCTCAGCATCTCTGTAACGTTTCGCTACCGATGGCCCCGGGCTCGACCGGTGCTTTCAGACTACGGGTTGACACCTCCTCCCGTCCACATAGCCGTGTGTTTATTTATCAAGATTTGTCTATGGACACAATTGCTTACGTGAAAGCAGCGCGGCAGCCGTCGTGTCCCGGGTCATATCTTGCAAGGCCGAGAGAGGAGCTCGAGCCAGCATAAGGGATGTTCAAGTCCCTGTGCACTGAATCTTTAATGAAGCCAAATTCCACCGCGCCACATTAATTATAAGGCCAGAGTTCTCCTCAGCCACCTCGAACTTGGAACAAGGAGCCAGCGAAGGAGCGCAGCATTTAGATGGCGGGTTGTTGCTCTGCTGATAAACCACAGCGCTGGCACTGTCTGGATTTCAGGACCCATCCTCTGGGCTGCCTCATCCCAGGCCCCACATTTTCCCACATCCCAGCCCTGCAGGCATGTCTGCTGCAGAACTTTGAGCCACTTCAACAGCTGTGTCCTTCTGCCCCATTCTTTTACTTGAAGTGCGCAGTTCAACAGGTGCCCCTTTAACACCTTTATCATTTGGCCAGCCGTTCATGGGCTTTTCGGCTCTTCCCATAACCTGCGCCATTCCGAAACGCAGCCCTCCTCTCCTACCGCCATAGCCAATGTTATCAGAGAACCCTGCGGATTCAAAAAAGCAGCGGCCCCATATCTTGATCTTCATCCGTGAGCCTCGTCGGAGTGGTCCCAGGCCACCGTGGAGGGTATGATACCCAGTCCCAAAGGGATTCCCACTCTTGTTGCCAGCATGTGCACTAAATACCAGCACTGCTCAGTCTGCCCTCACGCCGCCTGTGCATTCACCTCGCCTTTTTCTCCACCAGACTGTGTTGGGGAGCAGCTCCTTTGAACTTGCAGTTGTCGCGTTGGGGTGCAAGACTCCGCAAGAGCGAGGAAGATGGATACTAAATAATTCAGCACTCCGGAAAGGTTAAAATGCAGAGGATAAGCTGAACTGACATTTCCCTGCTTATTGAGCATCAGCTGCCTCAGCCTGTCTGTACACGAGGGGCACAGAAACAATTTCAAAAGTGGAGAAGGACATACGATTACACCGAAATTGGTGCTATAAGATTTTAACCTTGGTTTTTGAAATGATGAGTGGGCGGCGGGGTGCCTATTGAAAAGGAGTGTCTGTGCCGTGGGGAACCTCGATCGCGCCTTTTCTTTGCGGTACGAGGTTTAACCGCCGCTGATGTGTTTATGTGTGACTGCCAAGGCTACGCCCTCCGCTATTTTCACAGGATGTAGCCTATCGAGATGGCTGCCATGCTGCATTTTTCACCTGGAAGTTTGACTTACAGGCGTCGAATCCCGCAGCCCTCAAGGATCGGCTTTCACCACCCCTTCCCCTAAACGCGCCATCTCAGGTGATCGTCTTCGAGTTACTTTTCTAGAGGGAGTCGACCTGTCGTAGGGTCCACCCAAGCCAAGATCACCGAGAACTACATCGTGAAATCGCACCTCCGGACTTTGATCTCGGTCTCGGCCGCTCCGTGCGCCTCGGCTCCGCCCACCACACGCCAGAGAGAAGCGTTCCGCAGGCGGTCGGCTCCCCCCATCGCCGACCTTTTCTCGCCGCCATTCCGAAACTCCTGGCCTCGGACACGCGGCGCGCACGGACGCCGAGCCGAAATGTCGTTTTGAGAAACGGCGGCGGCACAAGGTCGCCATAACAACAGTCACAACTAATGACCAAAACTGTCACATTTGTCACATGCTGATTACTCATTAGAGGCTCAATTAGCACTGGAGAAGAGAGTGACACTTTAATGCATTCTTTAGGGAGCAAAACGGGAAGGAATTAATTGGTAAGAACAATGGGGCTGGGAGAAGCGGGGGGGACTCATATGGCCAAAGACTTGGGTCAGGTCTCACCTTTCCTTCGCGCAACCTCATTTGCAAGTTGAGCTCCGCGAGGTTCTTACGCTGCCGCAGTCGAAAGTCGGCCGGTTTTCCCGCTCGGAAATCCGCGGCACGGACGCCTAATTTGACTTGAGAGGCCGCAGCGGCTGGAGTTTTGTTTGCAACTGTAGCCAAGATGAAAAGTGACAAAAGATGCAAGCGTTCACAAAGGCGTGAGGAGGATACGAGGGTGTACGTACTCGAAAATATGGAACTGCGCTAGAACGATGCTGCGCCGCTTTGACCCTGAGGATAAGCAGAGTTTCACTGTGCGCTCAGTGCTTTGTACATGCTCCCCGAGTTGTGTTGTCTTCCCTGAGATGGTTGCCAGCACAAATCTTCTGGTGATGATTCGATGGGGCCCTCAGAAGGCGGTCTCTGCTGCCGCGCCTAAATTTGGTGTGATAGCTTGCCTGAAGTTCTGTAATCGCTTGCTCCGCAGAGGCTTCTCCTTCCTCTTTCAACGTGGCTCTGTTCCCTCTCACGGAACCTGCCAGCTTTGTGATCTCAGAGAAGCGGTTAATGTCTCCGTGGTATTCTTTGTCTCGCCTCCTCATTCTCCATGCTTGAGCTTTAAAGTAACTTTATTGTGACCGCAGTCACTGCCAACTGGTAAAGAGCAGAAGTGGGAACAACAGGCACAACAGGTAGCATCAAGTGTCTTATCTGAACGTGTGGTTTCATATCAGGGGCAACCCAGGGGCAGCGCATGGTGTAGTGCTTAGAGCCTTGTAGTCAAAGAATACAGGTTCAAATCCCATTTCCTGTTGTAGTACCCATGAGGCAGGCACTTACCCTGATTTTCGTCAGAAAAAATGACCAGGCTGTATAAATCGATGTAGCTCAACATTGTGAATTCACTTTGGAGAAAAGCATCAGCTGAACAAATGAATGGAAATGTAACCATGAGGTTGAATCTGTCTGTCTCCGGTCCTCTCTCGCATACGTGGATGTAACAAGGGTGTGGCGGTCCAACAGGACCGTGCCCAGAAAGATGATGTCACTTGGCAAAAACAAGCACGCTAAGCTAATAAGCCGCCTCATAAATTAGCTGGAGAGGGCATGAGGTGGGTTCTGTGAAGCAGTGTGTTTGCAGCCTCCAAAGCCCCTCACCTCCGTCCCAGAGGATCTTGTTTGTATCGCGAGCCAGCCAGGGGTTTCCCGAGATCCTCTCTTGAACAGGGAACCAAACCCCAAGGGTAAAAAACAGCTTTCGTCTACCCCCGGCCATCGCAAGATGTCCCCATCGCACAAACGCACGTACCCAGTGCTGGGGAACACTGCAAAGCTACCCGAGCTCCTCGCGCCGTTCCTTCCAGCGCCTGGCTTCTCCTTCGCCCTCGAACTACGAACAGGCCGCGTCTTTCTCTGCTGGTGGTGAATGTTTGGCGCTTTTTTTTTTTTTACTTGCAGACACGTCGGGTTTTTTTCTGCTCTCCAGCCGCCTTTGGGAAATACTGTGCCTTTACTCTCGGTGATTCATTCCGCTAATAAGAGAGCCATTGCCTGCGCGTGGCTGAAGTTAGCACGGCCTCAACTTCTCCTCGCGTGCAGCTGGAGGAAGCAGAGCATCTCTCCGCAATGAATGAAAAGTCAATTAATTACATTAGAGGAGCGATTAAAATGCCACCACGTACAGAGTGTTTAGTTGGACTGAGCCCCGCACCCGCCCCCCCTCGGCGAAAGTCCGAGGCAGCCGACAACTCGGCCGGAGACTCGCCAGGAAGATTGATTTTGCAGGCAAGAGCAGCTGTGCTTCTCCATCTGTTACAGGCTCCTGTCTTCCATCCGAGGGCCGGGGTGGGGCAGCACGGAGGGTCATGTTCGGTCGCAGCCATGCCCTGCGCCGTTACCTTTCCGGAGGAAGGTGGGGGAGCGAGTTTGGGAGAGAAATGTTCCTATTCCCATGCCTATTTTTGCCACAGGCCCTGGAGCAGGAGAATGTCTTTCATTCTCACGGCCTTTAATATTGCATGAACTCAGACTGTGGCAGCTTGGCGTGCTGTCTTGTCCAGTATTAACCTGTCTGTATAAATCAGGGACCCATAGGAGTGCCCCGCACACACACACACACACACACACACACACACACTTTCTATTACCCCCATCCAGTACCTTTTCTACATGGCGGGCCATGGGGGTGGAACATAATTCCCTACCAAGGTCCCCAACGCCACTGCCTGGCAGGTGACAAATAGTTTTTTAATTGCTTTCACCAGGAAAATCATTATTCTCCTTCCTCTTCTTGGTGCGAGCGAGCAGGACTTGTGGGTAATAATAACACGAACAGCCCTGCTCCCATTGCCTATTTTTAGCCTGGCTTTTTCAAGAAGTAGTGCAGTATATAGGTATGTGTATCCGTGTGCGCGTGTGTTTAGGTAAGACACGGTGGAAGGCAGATGTGCTGGTCCTGGTGTCTGAGTTGTTCCGAGTGCGGTGCAGATATTTGCGACCTGGACATCGGCTCAGGAAATGGTGTCCTGAAGGAATGCCCAAAGGCAGCTCAGCACTGTAGCTGGGTCTTTCCCACCCATCAGTTGTCGTGGCCACCCATCCTATCACCTACAGTGAGATGTGCTCCCGTGGGGTGCTGTTGTGATCTTCATCTACGGGGCTTAGACCTCTGCTTGCTCGAATAGGAGGATGTCCTGGTCACAGTGTGTCACTTGAGTTTTGGAACACGTAGGTGGTGCGCAGCTGTTGGCTGAATGTGCTCGACACAGTGTGTCTGCCATGCGCACGTTTGTATCATCGGTGCAAGTGTGTTGTGTGTGGCAGGCTCCTGTGTGTGCCTGCGTGGGAGTTTATGTGTTTGCGCGCATTGGCTTCAGTCGCACGGATGCCTGTCTTCTGCGGAATCCCGTTCTGTGGCTCTGCTAACTCGCAGTGGATCCTCATCCCCCGCGTGAATCCCACTCGCTGCGCTATCCCCGGCACGTCGTGTCTCTCAAAGAAACACACAGTCCAGATGATCCTTCCTCCTTTCCCGTTTTATCTGCCTCTTCACCACCACGAGGGTTTCCTAAAGCTAACGTATCTGCAAGTTTCCTCCAGCCGATTTGCTTGACGCCAACTGTCAGAATTTGTTCCTGACCAGCAGAGCCTCACAACAGGGGAGGAAAGCTCCTGAACTAAAAGGTGAAGGACAGGAGGACATCACTCCTCGTACCCCCTGCCTGGGGTGTTTTGCTGCGTATTGCGGCGAAACGGTAATATACGACAGACAGAACCGATGTTCGGAAAAAGGCCCAATCCCGGGAAGGGCAGGAAAGGGATCATCGACCTTAAACATTTCCAGTACCACAGACCAACTGGATGGCTTGCGGTAAAACTGAAGACTTAGTAAGCTGTTTGCCTAAAAGCATCTTTTACATAACGGTATTAATGATATGAGCCCACATACGCTGGCGGTAAGCAGGCAGCCACACCTTCTTCAGCGGAACGAACGAACGGAGAGCAGAGACGCCTTTGGGAGCAACGCACGTGGTTTTCACCTTGAGCCTGTCTCCAAGGTGACATTCTCCCCGGAGGGGTTCCCCCAGCCCCAGCTTTGGGGACGTCGGAGGCTAGCGTTTACCGGATGCCATCGCGTGTAGCAGCCTTCTCGGGTTCTCGCCACAACGCGCTCTAGGAGCTGAGACAGTCGCGCGGCGTGTCCTGCAGGGGTGGAAAGGGTTAATCCCACCGCGTAGGGGGTCGTGCCCAGCCAGCTGTTTCCTGCCTGCTGCTCTCGGCCCCTCCCTGTCTCTTGGACCACTAAATGAACATTCATTTGCAAGTTAGATAAATCCTTTGAATTTATTATTGATGCAAACAAATTAGCCCGTGGGCCCCAGACAATACCTAATGGGGCTTTGGCTTCTTTGCGGAGTGGTTACCCACTCAGACTCCGCCGGAGCGCCAAGATTGATGCCTGCTCCTCTGCCCCTTAATTATTCCTCCCGCACCGTTATTCACTCTTGTTGATGCAGGTTTTTAGCGCCGTGTTACTTCTTGCAACCTCTGTGATATCCCTGCCACTGAACTTTACAATCCTCATTAGTTAGGCAGCAAAATAAGGCAATAAATAAGTCTCTTAGAGGGCCGTGCGAAAACGTCGACTCTCAGATGAGGATTGGAGAAAGAGCGCAAATGAGTGCGGTATATCTGACGGAGTAGAAGTTCGCAAACAAGCAGTGCGTTTACGTGTCAGCCGTTACCGGTTTGTATTAAATGGCTGTAAAATGAGGTCTCGATGAGATATTCACAAGTTTTCATTCTCAAGACATTTGATAAATCCAAATGTTTGCGCACGTCATTATTAAGAAACTGCACTACATCCTTATGCCCTACTAGCATTCGAAGGAACGTAATCTGTTGTTAATGCAGTCTAAAACCTGCTAAACGGCATACAGATGCAGTAATACGGGGCCCAAAACGCACACAAAATCTGCATT
The DNA here is from genome assembly GCA_018136845.1 of Heterotis niloticus. NCBI lineage: Eukaryota > Metazoa > Chordata > Actinopteri > Osteoglossiformes > Osteoglossidae > Heterotis > Heterotis niloticus. The sequence goes on along the minus strand of CM030892.1, from coordinate 7,748,132 downwards.
CTTAAAGGGATGCTGGCAGTGGCTGGAGAGAGCGAGAGAATAGAGTTTAAATGAGTCGGTTAGTGAGCGGTGACTTGGACTGATAGGCAGAGAAAGTTCTTTCCGGAGAGACGGCACAGCCCTGGATTGGAAATGACTTAACGGAAAGATATAAACTGTACTTCATCGTGGGGCTCACCGAGAAATGGCAGAGAACGCCCAAGTACAATGGAAAAATAATTTGACACAAGAGGGGTGTAATTCTGCGTGAGGAGTGCGGTGTATGGTGTGCAGATAAACGGCAGTGGACCAAGGACCGAGCCTTGAGTTACACTTGCAGATGGAAGGTGATTGGCAGGGGTGGCACATTTCTCTAGGCGAGAGGGGATCTAGCCCAGCTTCTCTGCAAGATATCTTCTGTAAGAGGAAAACAAACAGTGTTTGCAACGCTCCTGGAAGTGAGCGGGAGAGGAGCTTCTGTCTGCTTTTGTGTTTGGCACAGATGACAGCCGAAGACTCGGGTTTTTCTAGCGAGGATCAACCAAGGTTTGTTTGACAGCGGAGGCGAAGCAGCCCGTGGTGCGAGAGGAGCCGACAGGGGTGGAGACGGAGACAAGAACGTCGGATTGGGTATCAGATATGTTTCTGTACGACAGGATGTCGGGAGGCCTGTGGCGGTCGAACGAGCGACTCGGCGGGACGTGGCTGCGACGCGTGGTGCTGGGTGGGTGGGAGGGAGGGAGGTAGCACTGTCCTGAGTAATTAAGATTCGGTATTGATCAGAAGGAGGTGGGGGCGGACATGCTGGGGCTCCAGGCCTGGTCCTCTGGTGGGCTCATCTCCGCTCATCTCCAGCAAACCAGCCTGGACCTTGGGAGCCACATCAAAGCAGCTCACTCCCCTGCCGGTCCAGCCTTTGAAGATGACTGCGTTTGATGACATCGCTTCCCCTCACGTGCTCGTCCTGGGCCCTGTGGTTCGAACCCACCGCGTGCCATAAGGCTGTAAACAGCGGCGTCCGTGGGTCAGCGATCGACGTCGGCGTAACCCTCTCGCATCACGCGTTGCCTACATATGGGTGCGGCGTATGGACGCATTTGTTTTTTTTCTGCAGGCACACACGTGCGTTTGCGTGGGCGCGAACATGCGTGTCTGCTTGTGCGTCTTCCTGTGCGCGTCTCTGCTTCCTGCCCCCCCGCCCGACTGGGTCCAACTTATTCGGTGGCGGCGTTGGCCCAGTGTGTCTGACCGACAGCCAGCGTAATGCGCGGAGACACAGAGAATGTGTGCTGCCTATTAAGGTTATCTGCACAGGTGTAAATCTCCCAGGATGCCGGTTCTGGAGTGAGGCGGGGCCGAGCAGCAGCATTCAAACTTAACACCGTGCTGTTCTTCGGTCACCTGAACTGTGCTTGGGGTCCCTACCCTGGACTTCAGTCCACCGCTTTGGGGTTTGGTCACCAGCTACAGACTCCTCAAAACATTTCAGCTAGCACTGTTTTCACTGTGCCACACTTTTCTTTTGTTTCTGCTGCTGATTTTGTTTTTGCCCGTCCAAATGAAAGCCAATTTTTTTTTAGGCAGAATCCATAAAAAATTCATGACGTGAACCTTCTCGCCCATTGATGAGGTGTGTCAGGGTTTTCGCTCACCCACCTGCCCCCCGCTGAATATTTGATTCCCTCCCTCCATGTCTCTGAAATTTTGAGTTCTGGTTGTTTGCCTTATTGGCGCGCTGGCACTGCGTCTCACCGCGCTCTAAAACCGCAGCTCTGACTCACTCTCGCTGAGAAACCTGCAGATGATCCCGATCATTTGAGGGTGTTTCCAAAACCGCTCAGTGCCGGACCGATGCCACAGATCTGTTCCCCGTCAGCTGCTCTGTGATAATTTCAACATGTGCCACACAGCTGTTTATTAGGACAGGACAGAATAGGAAAGAATAGGATAGGAAATGATGGGATAGGACAGAATTTTCTAATGCTCGCTCCCCGTTTTCTTATGGAAGTTTGCCGTACGGCAGCCGGATGCGTAACATGAAACACAAGAAATAAAAACAAAAGCATCGGTGTCTAAAAGAGCTTGTGGCATCCACTTCATTTGGGGGATGTGAACCAATGCCCATGTTCCCATCGGAGCTCCTCATTTGCATTTTTTATGCTTTTGTCAGCTCTTCTGCATTTAAGGTTTTGATGTTTATCTGGCTCGCCTTGTAAACGTATACAGTAATACCCGGATTATCACTTCACATGTGTTCTTGAGAAATGGAGCTTAATAAAACAGAGCTACAAGAGGTCAGTACTGCAGAACATTACACAAATGAACCCTGGAAAGTCCGCAAAATACAAGAGATTAGTTATACTTTTAATAACAGCAAATAAACACAGAAAACAGTATATTTTTGTGAATACCAAATATAAAATGGCACAAAAAAAAACTGTTGAAAATATAGCGCTATAAAAGGTAGCGCTAACTGAGGTTTTACGGCTGTGCGACGACCGTACGAGATGCTCTCCTGGCTCCTCTCCTACTTCCCCTGTCAGTTTTTGCAGCGGGTCACCTGCAAACTTTTAATGCGAGTTTCCCCGCGTGCCACGCTCAGCAAAGTGTTGCCTCAGCAACCGGTCTTAAATGATTAATACTTTATTGATGGTCCCAATTAAATTCCTATTATGCCACAGACGGTTTCAGACATTCAAGCTCTTTTCCTGTGCCCACAATTTGTTTTCCAAACTCATCCATGGCAGCTGGCTGCAGGAGATAATCCTGGCCACTCCCAGTGCGTACGCATGCGCGCGTGTAGGTGCTGCGTGTGCCGTGCGCCCACGTGCACACGCGTGTCTCCTCGTGTTTGTCGCATTATTTCACACGTTTTTATGCCCTTATTCGCCGACCACCATTCTGTAACCCATCGGCCATGTCGCGAAACCATCCGCACGTTGGCGTCGAGGCGAAGTGGCCGAATGGTTTTATGAGTGACTGCAAAAAATGGCTTTGTGAGTGAGCGGGAAAATGTTTCCAGCAGCTGGAGCTTATTCCGGTGTCGACGTGATGAGGCTTGACGTAAAACCATTGTGGACATCTGTAATACTGAGTACCAGGTAAAAAGTTAGAGGATGACATCTCTTCAACATCGTGGCACAACTTGAATTTTAACTCATCCTGAGGACAAGGACCGAGATGAAACCTCTGCAATATGCCTGATTTTTTCATATCTGCTAAACAAAACTGATAACTAAATAGAAGTATATTGTAGTGTCCTAAGAGGGAGCTGCTGTTGGAGTTTCCCAGCAGTGTCCTGGTGAAAAAGGTATAGTGGTGGAAAAAACAAAAAGTGGTAACATGTTATATAATCACCAAATTGTTTTGACAGTGGTTCTGTTCAGTATATTAGTGTTAGTGCTGTAGGATAAGCGGATGCCACAGAGAATGACGTAGGCACCGCTCATAGTCGAGTGGACAGGGGAACAGACAAAATATATCATCAAACAGGACTTTGTTACCTTTACATCATTTAAGTGTGTAGGGTCTTTGTGTGTGTGTGTGTGTGTGTGTGGAGCGTATACAGCATGGGTGGACTGATATAACTTACAGATCCAGAAAATTATACATCAACAAACTTAATTTCCTTCCAGTTTTTGGGTGCTTGAATGAGAAAGTATGTCAGTGTGTGTGTGGAGAGTGTGAGGCGGCTGTGTTGGTATGTGAGAAAATGCATCTTGTAGCGAGAAAATCCATGAACATCACGTACATGAACGTCACTGCTCCCACTTTTATGGAATTTTAAATTTTCAAATGAACTGGACTGTGCAAAAACCTTCACTCAAGGTGAGAAGTACCTGAGTGCCAATTGTCAAGCCTGTGTCTTGAAAACAGAGCTGTGCATGAAGAACAAACAGATGGACAGACAAACAGAGACTGAGCTTAGCAGATACAGACATTATTTTGTCAATGTCGCTGTTGCTCTGGTTCCCTTTTTCGGGTTAGTGTGAGACGTTCGTTTTACAACCTTTTGCATTTGTATTGTTTTGCCAGCTGCCATTGTGATGTGCTTGGACACTGGAAACTTCTTCTGTGTTTTGCATTTCACATTTTTTTTTGCTTTAAGAAGGTTTTAAGCTTCATTATGAATCCCTCGCTTGCCACAGTCCATGTGCACACAAGGCTTTTTAATCTCTTCTACAACATGAAATGGAAATAGTGTGCATTAAAGTGTTTCTCTACCCAGGAACCAGCAGTGCTCTGCACCGTGTGCATTATTAACTCCGACTATCGGCTGTCCCTTGTTGCCCGCCTCTGTCCCGCGATTTTATTTGTCCGATCTGTTTTCGCCTTAGCTGTACTGGTGTGCAGTGAACGCTGCCCCTGCAGGCGGCCACAGGAACTGCCTCTAATCGACAGGGCTGTCACTGTCAGGAAGAAGCACTTACAGGACCCGCACCAAAAAAAAAAAAAAAAATCCTGTTCTGTTCTTTTGTGCTCGTCTTCCTTTCTTTTTTCTCCGGTGCCTCTTTTAATCTGCCCGTCTCACCCCCATTTCTCAGTCTTTCACTCCATTTTTCATGTGGAATTTGGGGTTAAGATAAGAAAAGTACACACTAGCAGTCGCTAGGCAACGGTGTGAGCATTGCTTCTGCTGAGTGGAGGGGTGCGTTTTAATGTGTCTGTTTGTTGTGTGCGAGCTCCAGACGGAGAGGTCTGCTGGGACCCCCTCCCCGAACCTGCACAGAGGGCTTCATAGCCCTCTTTCTTCTCTCTGCCCCAATGCCCAGAAGACCCATCTATTTTTAAGAAGCGGGCTTGATGGGGGATGTGAACTGTGCCTTGCCGTTGTTTGTTGTTGTTGTTGTTTGTTGTTGTTGTTGTTGTTGTTGTTGTTGTTCTTGTTATGGATTCTGCTCAGGGCTAGGGTGGCACCTTAGGGATGCCCTGAACTGGGGGCTGAGCACCACGTTCAGCCCCTTAGACTCACTTCCTCTTTGGAGGTGCCGATTAGCCGGGAGAAAACAGAAAGGGACAGAACAGTGTATTCCCACTTACATGTGTTCGTGGAGCTGGGGGACGGAGACAGGAATGGGGACAGGAATGCTGATGGGGACAGGAACGGAGATAAGGATAGTGATGGGGATGAGAATGCGGAGAAGAATAGTAATGTGCATGGGAGTGGAGTTGGGGTTGTTTTGGTTGGGACACTGTTGGGATGATCTACAAGGGAATGGTGGGATGCAGAGTTTGACTGGGTTGCATGAGCAAGACTCTAGCAGCAAGAGTCCTTCTCACAGAGCCTTAGAGCCAAACAAACTCAGTCAGAGAAGGTCCATCAGAAAGGTCATGCCACCATTTCTCGTACCTCCTTGTCCGCTGCTGGTCACCTATGACCATTACAAAGGCTGCCTTGGGCACCATGAAGGCCACTGTCACAGTTGTGTTTTTCTAGAGCCTCTTCTTCAGCCATGAACAGGGGGGCATAGTAGGCTGGCAGATGATGCGTGTCACCCTGGATGGGACTTCTGGGCGAAGTGGAACGGGCAGCTGAGTTGTGACACCCGCTTCTCCGCACCAGTGGGTCACATTTCTCACGCTGCCTCTGGCATTACAAGGGCTGCACTTTGGACCACTTAACGCTGGAGCTGCTTCCCCACCTTGACTGCAGTCCGTGCTGATGCGTGCGTGCGTGCATGCATGCATGCATGTGTGTGTAATCGCACCAGGGCAGACACAGACTTATCGTGGCGTCTCCTCACGCAGGCCCGCAAACACACGCAGCCCTGGGATCGGCTCTTCTTGGTGAGTTATTTAAAGTCAGCTCTGTACTGCCACTCGGCGGTTATGCGCTGGTGAATTAAACATCACAAGACCCCTCGCCCCATCAGCTGGTGCTGGGCCTTGGTCAAACGTGCCATCCATCTCCATTTCTCAGAAAGTTGCGGGTCTTCTCTTTCATCTGACCGCATGGCATGCACAGCTTCGGCGGGAGCGTGGCCACGTCACTTGCGAACGAAGGGGAAAAGCGGGACGACTGAAGGAGGGATTGCGGCGAGGTCTGTGGCAGTATTCCCAACCCCAGTTGTAGGTGCAGCACGGCACGGTGCACCTGAGCTCTAACCCACCGTCTCACTGTAATTTCCCATGAGGAGAACTTTTGAACCTTCTGAACTGTAGCACTTCGATCAATCCTCTCGCATTCCCTTTGGAATGAACACCGCCCCTTGTCAACATGACCTTTAGGGTGTTTGAGCTGCTGGGGAGGCCCGGTCTGAACCGAAACACAAACCACCCACGTGTGACAGCACGGCCTTCCATCACGGGGGGCTGGAGAGAAGCTCACAGCACCGCTGGGGAAATTGACCTGGAAATGAGCAGCAGGCGTTTGGGGGGCAGCCGGGCCTGAGCGCATTTAAGAGTTGGCCCCAGGTGCCGCCGGCCGGGAGGCTGCTTAATGATGGGTGGGCTGCCCCATTCGTCACCACCGGAGCCGTCACACACACACACACACACACACACACACACACACACACACACACACACAACAAACATCCACATCTACATCCACAAACCACAGAAAGAAGGGGCACCCAACCTGTGGCATTTTTTGTGGGGAGGGTGTAAGGGGTTGAGCTGCCGCCTGGCACTTGAAACACCCACATATGAATCCCACCTCATACAAGGTACCCTTAAGCAGGGTACATACCCTGAAATCATTAAGTAAAAATCAGTTGCTTCCAATGGCAAACAGTGCATTTCCGCCAGCAGGCATTCTATCCTATGACCAAAGGAATGCCTACGGTGTAATGGGCAGGTAAATGGCGTAAACGTACACCGGTACAGCCAACTCCTGTTAAGCAGACCAGCAGGCCTCAGAGGAGGAATCATATACTAATATACTTATGAAGACATTTCCAGTTCTGCCTACTGGAAGACATTCGAAACGTTTGTCTTTGGTCACTTTTTCACAGAGTGAAAAAGATGTTCATCACTCAATTCTGTTGTTTCGATAGCACTTGGCCGTCAGCTTTCAAGCTACGAACGTATGTCCACAATCCCCTTGCTTCTCTCTTCTGTGTACATCTAAATTATGCATTTACATTCTTTGACTTCAGAAATGTACATGTTTGAACTTACAGCAGTTACATCTCCTCGTGATGGAAGGGGCGGGAACAGCTGAGAAAATCCAGGCTTCCTCTGCTTCATGTCCTAATACCACAGTGATGTGGTGTAGTAGAATCATAGATTTCATTCTGCTTTGAAGGTTCTTCAGTCAGCGAAGGTTTCATCTAAACATGGAACATGGTCTCCTTAACACACACATAACTTGTGTAGTGTTGTGGAGGGATCTGGCATAACTCATATCTTTAGTGTTGTTATCATTCATTCCAGAGCAGGATGCAGTCTGTAGCCCTCGCTGTGGGCTCATCCTGCGGAGGGGGGCATGGTTCAGACCAGTAGACCCCTCCAGTGCTGTTAGGTCCTGGGGTCCCAATGGTCCGTGCTGGTGGGAATAGATTGTTGTGATGTAGCAGCATGTGCTCAAGCCCACAGCTCTTTGGCCAACATCTCCATCACAACAAGCGCCACCTGGAGGAGAGATATGGGCCCTCTCGCAGTCAACGCCTCCCTTTAGGTCATATATTCCCAGCTCCTTCAGCTTTTATGAGTCTTTCATTGTATACTGTGAAAAGCTGTGTTATTAAATAATACAGCTATGATTATTATAAATGGGGGAGTTTATTATTTGCAATAAAAAAACTTTGTTGGACAGAAATAGATTCGGAATTTCACAATGAATGTTGGCCATATTTATTGTTAATACCGTCGGTATTTTGTGGCGATGACTGATTGTATGTTATATATGAGAAATCCTTCAGCGTCTCGCTTTGTGGGTTTTAGAAATAGCATCGCTCATGATAAAGGGCCCGGTGATATCTGGACGGAGATCGTCGGCGTCAGAAGGATTTACTGCGCATCCTCACCCCAAAGTATTCCTCACCGCAGGACAGTGACCCAGGCTTGTGCCTCCCTCTCATTATTTCACTGTTTAAGCAGTGCTGGTGTCAAAAGCATTTTACCATTTTTTTTCTGAATGCTTTCCAGAGCTATTCAGCTTTAAATTACACTCTCAAGGGTACAATGGTTGGACCCTTCCAGGGACTGAAGCCAGCAATGCTCTGGTTCCAAGTCTGTGTCCTTCACCCCTTTGTGGCCTGCTGCCCTGTGTAATCCATTACTTGGATTTGGATGCTCCTTCCATCCTTTTACCCAGCATCACGGCCCCCTCGGAATACTGGTCCTCGACATCAAATAGAGCAAACAGCCAAAAAAACCCATTACGCAATAAATCAATAACTTAATAAGACCCAATTTTCCTGGGAAATGAGTGGCCAGGCAAAAGTTCTCCATCAGCCTTTTTTCTTTTTTCCCTTTTTTGTTTTGTAGAAACAAACTCCCGACATTACACCGTGGAAAAGAAAGCAGCCAGCAGGAAATTAAATTAAATTACCATCCTGATAGATTTATGTGACACTTTACATTTTCATTGTGTTGTTTTTCACTTGGTGGGGAAGGAGAGGAAAGGGAGCGGGAGCTGCTAAATGTGATGTAAAAGCACTCTTTGAGAAGAAGGAGAAATGACTGACGTCTCTGACCCTTATATGGATTTACAACTGAGAGCGAATTCATAATGTTAATGCCCGGCTCCACGGATTGCTCGTGCTGTGAGAGGCCGCCTGGCTCGCCCGGTGTGGCTCCTCGCCGTGAACCAACCAAACAGCCTCGTCGTTGCTCCGGGGGGAACGGTGATTCGCGGTGAATAATCTCTCGGTTGTCATGGGTGATCTTGGTCTGCGTGTGTATGTGAATTTGTGTGTGGGCACCAACAGGTGTGTAGTTGCCTCTTAATTCTTGCTCATGCGAGTGGGCGTCTATACATAGAACATGAATGAACAAATAGTGAAGGACAGAGATATGGCATCTGTGGACCAATTTACATAATGTTCCCATAATGCAATATTCTCAAGAATGACCATTTGTGTCTGACTGTGTGAATGCGTATTTGTCTCAGGGCGTGTGTTTGTGTGTGCGCTGTACTGTGGAGGCAGCAGATGGTAAACTAGTAAGAGCTGTATTTTTTTGTTGTAATACCTTACAGCAAGGTACTTACCTTGAACTGGTACAGTAAAAAGTACCCAGGTGTACCAATGGGTAATAAGAATTTTCTTATTAGTGTACAAATCCAACATTGTGTGTGTGCGAGCGCGTGCGTGCGCACGTGGGTCTACCATGCAGTGACTGTGCACGCATGTTGGCCTGTATTAACGGAGGCGAGGGCAGCGTGCTGTTCCGTCCGTAGTTGGTCAAGCTACCTGGACACCTTAGCATTAACATTGGGTGTTGTTTAGCATCCTTCCCCAAGACAGGGGTTCTCCTTGGGCTGAAAATCCTGCGGTTGCTCCAGAAGAACGTTCATCCACAAACACATCCACTTGGCACAAGCAGCTGCGTGATCAGTTTTGAAAGATTTGCTCTCGGCAAATCACTCGGTCCGCGTATCTCTTATGTATGAGGCAGGTGGGGGTTGCTGGGTTCCCAAATCTGCCCCAGTTACTGCAGAAATACCTTTACTCCAACATTCTACCGTATTCAGAAGATTATGCAGAGCTGGAATTGCAGAATGAAAGTCCTTCGGCCTGTAACAGCGGAGTTGAAAGGTTCAAAGATGCCCTCCCCACTGCTGCATGCCCCCCATTGACGTTCCCACAGTCACGCTGAACCGCCTCTGACCGGGTCTGCTCTCCACTTCAAGGTGTGACGTATTTGTTTTGCCGAGATATGGTGAGTAACTGAGCACCTCAGAGGCACAGTACCGCAAAGGCGGACGGATTGATGCGGACCACACATCCGCGATCGGCCGTTCGCTCGAGCGCCACGACAGACCGAGAACGCCCCGTGACATCTTGTGCAAAGCGGCGTGCTCGAGTAAAGTGGGGCTGTGGGGCGGAGGGAGGGCCAAGGGCGGCAGTGCTGGGGTACTATGAAGCGCCACGCGGGCTTGCCCCACCCCCCCACCAGATGGATGATATGGGCTGAGAGATGCCGTAGACCGCTGGCATCCTGATATATTGACCACTTAGCGATGATGAAGCTTCAGACAAGAGTCAAACAGATGCCGCCACTGTATTTTTCTTCATCGAGGTCTTCCCTTCCCCCGGGGGCTGGGTGGGCGTGTGCGCCCAGGAGTGTGCGAGCGTCGATATTCGCGCAGGAAAAGGAAGGGCGCGATTTTTCCTTGTACGTGTGTTTACAAACCGCTCTGTCATCACAAACACCGACGATGACCAAATGAAACAGATGCCGATCGTGGCTCGATATTTTCATACTATCGCAACATAAGTTTAAACATCCCCCATTAGTTATCACCTTTCAAATGAGGTAATATATAGCGGCAGTTATCACTACCAGCGAACAGAGGCGTTTTGACTTGGTAAATACGCCGAAGTTAATTGAGGCCGTAAGCTCCGTGAAGTGGGGGGGTGCATATATTATCTTAGGAGAGCAGCCCACGCTCGGAACCCCCCCGCATTCTAAAACGGCGGAGAGCGCCACCTGTTCATTGTTTGTCAGGCCCGATTAAAAATTCCTTTTTCCACATTTTCCGCACAAAGAGTATTGTTCGCTCGCCAAGTAGCTTTTCTTTTCCCTCCCATTTCTCACTTCTTGGTGCGTGTTGCTCGCAGCGGACAGGGGGGACTGTGTAAAGCTGCCAACCTGGACCGAAAGCGGGCTAAAAAGGAGTCCAACTGGGCCAAAACCACAGCATTGTTTGCGGACACCGTAGCGGCGGCGGTGACTGCAGGGCCGCGGCTGCCTGTCTCGCGGTCGCTTCTCCGTCACCCGCCGCCTCCCTCACTGTCTCCGCGTCTCACCTCCTCTTCCTCCTCTCTCCTGTTGTCCTCCAGAACCCCGACATCGTGCTCGTGCATTACCTGAACGTGCCGGCCATTGAGGATTGCGGGAAGCCGTGCGGGCCGATCCTATGTTCCATCAACACCGACAAGAAGGAGTGGGCTAAGTGGACCAAGGAGGAGCTCGTGGGGCAACTCAAGCCCATGTGTGAGTGTCCATGTGTCCTAGTCAGAGCAGCACACACCTTCCCTCATCCCTTCCTCCCCACACTCCGCAGCAAGGGTTAATCGTAGGCTCGTACGGCTCAGTCATCAGCATTCCATCGCCGTAAGCCCGAAGCCATTAAATAACCACCTCACGCTGAACTTTGCAGCTCCATTTTTATGCCCATTGTTGACGCATGTAAACCAGCTCCAAACTAGCAACCGCCCCAAGTTTAGTCGGTCACGCTGCTCCCCTGCTGTTTCATCAAGTCCTACCAGCGAGGTAGTATTGCGGTACAACAGCACGGTATGATCCAGCTGTCATGGTGGCATCTTTATGGCACGGGAGGTGTTTGGTCACGTTCCACGAGGCCCCGCAGCTGCTTTCAGTCCAATTCCAGATGGTTCCGGTGTTTCGGTGGTGGGCCAGGGTGTGTCCACAGAGGCTGCGGAGAAGGGCTGCATGCCGATGGATGCAAGTGAGCGGGGCAAACGGCGCGTGATTCACCAGAAAGCCTCTGTGCCACTGCCTCCCCATCGACACGGCATTCGAGACCTCCTTCAGCAGGGGGCAGAGTCCCTCGCGAGGCCCGTCGATGGCCTGCGAAAATATTTCCCTCAAGCCAGGGGCCAGCATGAGGCATAGTATTTAGAGTCACTACCTTTACCTCGTATTCAAAGAACACACACGTGAACCTCACTCCTCGCTCCTGCTGCAGTATCCTCGATCGGGATACTTTTGCTGAATTGATACGGTAAAAATCACCCACTATAAACAGCTTAGTGTTCCAAGCTGACATTGAGAGTTGCTTTGGAGAGACGTGTCAGCTAGATGAATAAACAACCACAGTAGTAGTAAAATCCAAACGCCGAGATTGTTTATGGGGACGTAGACCTGCAGACCTGCACTGCCGGCCGAGCATGGCAACAGCAGATACAGCGCTAAGCAACAGTTTGGTGCGGTGCCCCCGTGGTGATGCGTTTACGACATCCTTCTCAAAATCTGTGCTTCTTGGGTGTGCGGTAAAACCACGGCATGCCTCACACGCGAAACAGTAAGCGAAGGCTGCTTTGATCCGCTTTGTCATTAGAATCATGTGGACATGGGGTCACAAGCAAGATGTTGTACAGCGCTGAGGACTAGCATCCCATTTCATGCTTCTTCGCCGAGTAACACGAAGCTTTCCTCGATGCCCCCACGGACGGAACGACAGTGCCACCACATGGCAGAATGGCAGAAGAGCAGGCTGGCTTCCCGCCTCCTTGGGCAGTGGAGGGGAATGGACAAGCAGTAAAATATCTCATACATGTTTTATTCACGCGTCAGCAAAGGAGCAGTAGAGCCCGACCCATATGCACCAGGCGGCGACTGAAGAGTACGAGAGAGAGAGGGAGCGAGCGAGAGAGGGAGACAGAGCTGGGTGATCCCGCTGTGCTGGGAGGAGAATCTGCTGCGATGTGCACTAAAGCCGGATTGTTACGGGTGCGCGTCTCACATATCTGTCCTGCTAGGCCCCACTCTCCTTTATACCTGCTGTGCCTCAGCAGTGAGCTGCCCTAAGAAACGCACGGCGGCAGACCTGTCAATATTTCATGGTGCACCTCCGCGTTTTCGCTGCTGCCTTCTTTGCCAACAAACTCAGATGTGCCGGGCTGCCTTAATTTTTATGTGAGCAAACAAACAGATATGAACAATTGACTTATGCTAATATGATCGCCGGGGTCCGCCAGTCCAAGAGATACTCGGAGACGGGTGCCGGGTTACACGCAGCGGCGCAGAGCCGTCATTCTGTTGTGCTGCTCGGCAGATGACGTACAGGCCGATTTGACTCACTCCTCCCACACGCGACACACATACATTTAAATGTTTGAAAATGCCCGAAAATATCGCATATACAGTGCTGCAAAAAAGAATTTCCCCCCTTCCTGATTCCCGTTATTATTGCGCATGTGTCACGCCGAACGCTTTCGGATTTTGAGACAAAATGTAATATTAGACAGCGAGAACCTGCGTAAGCACATTAAATTATTGCTTTATTTATTTATGGGCCAAAGCCATCTAACACCCATATCAGCCACGAGAAAAAGTAATTGTCCCTTAAATATGACACCTTCAGCAGCAATAACTGCAGTCAAACAGTTCCTATAATACGAAATGGATGTTTTGCTTCACACACCCTGTGGTATGAATGGCTCAGACACTGAGCTGCTTTGGATGAAGGTGTCAGTTAAGCAACAAATGATTATCATCGGTGCCTCCAACATGTACTTATCGGGCCTTTTACAAATGAACACTTATATTGTTTTGCATTCTGCAAAGCTGTCAGTCAGCCATAGACCCTCAAAGGCTGTCAGTGCTAATGGCTCCGCATGGATCCGGCTGGGAAGGGGGCTCTTGCAGCGTCTGTGCTGCATATGATATGGCTGTGTTATAAGTGTGTTTATGGTAAACCCAAAGCAACTGTGTCTGGATTCCTTCTGATCTGCTGCGAGTGACTCTTTTTCTGGCCTCTCCCTGGCGCCTTGCCAAAGGCGCTGATTGATTTTTGCCACTACCTGTTGTGCACAGGCTCTAATGTCAGCGTGTGCTGCGGACATGCTGGCACGCTCATGCATGTGATCACGCTCTCTGCATGTCAACCGCGTACAAACGCCTCGCTGGGCCGACGCCCCCCTGCCATCTGATGGAGCTGCAACGTCAGCATCGTGGAGATGCAGTTAGAGGCAGCGTGGTGGCTCCTGGAGAAGGTCGTATTCCGCTGGGTGTCGGTTTGAATCCCAGAACAAGCACTGATGGTGGACCCTTAGGAGAGGCAGATGAGTAATTTTGGTTCAGTGTGTGGAATACAAGGCTTTGCGAGGTGCTTTGGCCAAAGTCGCCTGCTTTGCTGCTGACATTAACAAATGTGTCCGATTATTCGCCGGAGACACAGTGCATACTTTATATCCCTTACTTGGTGCTCTTTTTGTGCTGTTTTTGCAACATCACCGCTACACTGAGACAGTCTTTGCATCTAATAAATGAGTACAATACTATACTAAAGACACTGTGGATATTGTATTTCCCTTATTCGGTGAAATGGTGTTTCCTTCTGTTTCGCCGGCTGTCTTTAAGCAGTAGATCAGGGAAATGAGCCCCCCGACTGGTCCCTGCTCAGGGACATCTCTCTGGAGGGAGCCCAGCCTCACCACTTGAGGCAGCCATCACAAGAATTGTGCTGATGCTATTTTATTCACTTTCATTTACATCTGTCAGATTTGCTTGGAAAATTGTAAGGAAGCACACACTACTAAGCTTGTGTTTCTTTTATTTGAAAGTAGAAATCTGCCAAAAATCTTTGAGTTTGTCAACTAAAAACCGCAAAGCAGCAGTTGGCTCAGAAATAATGTTGGGAGCTGGCAAACGAGTCCATAACCACTATGCAGTAGAGGGACGGTGACAGACTTGTGTCCGGCAGGCAAATGCTACACGCTGAAGAGTGGCACATCCTCGGAGTGGCAGCAGGCGGTAGCGCTGTCTCTGGAGTTCCAGCAGCTCCCCAGCATTGTGTCTTGTATCCTGGTGCGTCACCCAGGATCGTGGAGGGAGACAATATTGTGTGTATGCAGGCCAACAGTGTGTGTTTCACTGGCACTGCATTGCCAGCAGGAGATGGACAATAAAGCAGCAGGAGGACCTGATAACCTGGAGATTCAAAACAGATGTTGCCTACAACTTTGGAGCCAAGAAGGAGAACAGTTGGCTTTGGAATAGATTTGCTGTTCAGGTGTAAGTCACAGTACTTTATGTCACGTGAAATGAATGGAAATAAGCAAATGCCAGTGTTTAGTATCTTCAGTCCCTTAGTAAGACTATGCAGAGTGTGGATGCTTTTTATTGTGTTTGGAATATTTCTCCTTCATCAACAATGGATTTTGAGCACAGAGGTGTTTGTAAGTCACAGTAAAGTCACTCAGAGAGCGGTGCTTAACACTCTGCATAGAAATGATTTCAAATTTGTACCCACCTAAGCAACTGGGTATTTTACCAAAGTAGTTCAGGGTAAGTAGCTTGTTCAGGGGTTGTACAGTAGCAGCAAGGGTGAGCTTTAGTGGACAAGTAACATTCAGGTTACCCAGCAGCAGATGGACGAAATGTGTAGAAAACTGGCAAAATGTTAGATGGCACCGCCTCCCTGTCAAGTGTATGGTTGTGTTTGCTCTACTACTATAAACAAAAATGTATTCGCTTTTATGGATTACTACGCTGACACATCTGAGGACAATAGTTTAAATGTTATTTTTCAAAAAACATTCTTCATAGCTTCATAGGGTTTGTTCAGGAAGGACTGACGTAGTCCTGTAAATAAGATGTTTGGGTCAAACAAAAAGATAAGAAAGTGAAGGAACTGCAGGTCGTGATGCTCTCTTTCTCTCTCTCTCTCTCTCTCTCTCTCGCTCTCTCTCGCTCTCTCTCTCTGGAGTTAGCCAAGGTAGGGGTCAGAGAGCAAGGGGTGGAGTGCAAGAGCAGAGTTCAGGGGTCGGGGGCCAGAGACCGAGGCCGTCAAGTGAGCCGAGCTGAGGCCAGCGGGCTGTGCACCAGCTGACTAGTGTGTCTCCTCTTCTCCCGGCAGTTCATGGCATCAAGTGGACTTGCAGCAACGGGAACAGCAGCTCCGGCTTCTCAGTGGAGCAGCTGGTGCAACAGATACTGGACAGCCACCAGACCAAGCCGCCACCGCGGACCCACAACTGCCTGTGCACGGGCACGCTGGGTAAGAGCTGGTGGGCGCAGAGGGAGCAGGCAGCTGCAAGATGTAGGGCTCGACAGGGTGCACGCAGGTGAAGCTGGATGGAGATGGATAGAGCAGACGTTAGTGCGGAATCGCCCCCTACTGTTGTACCCCCTGTACTGCAAGAGGCACACGGGGCTATGAGCGAGAGCTAGAGAAGAACTTCCCAACAACCGGACCACGGTCCAGAACCAGGTAGTGAACATTGCTTTCCCGGGCTTTAGAAAGGCCGCTTAATAAATAAACATATGAATAAACAGCCTGAATATTTCTGGGGTGTAGCATCGAAAAAATATGCTATTTATGTGAGTCAGAGTGTGAAACATACTTATCAATAAAATAAATAAGTTATGCCAGAATTGTGTTCAGTGCCGCTGCGTGATTGGCAGAGTTTTGCATTTGTTGGGTCAGTCCATTAATTCCAGTTTATTGGTGCAGAGCTGCAGAGTGTAAGTTGTAGCAACCGGCTTTTGTCTTGTTTTGCGCACAATGAATACACGAAAGATGGGTGGACTCCTTTTGTTTTGTGGGCTGCTCAGGTAAAATAAACAGTGAAGGTAACACAGCATCTGAAAAAAACTAAAAAAGCAAACCGAGTTTCAGTCGAAAACACGAGACATTACAGTGGCTGCATGAATAAAGTGCGGCTTTGTTCCAGCGGGTGGTTCTCAGATTCTCGCCATATCCAGCGCGCTTGTTGATATTCTTTACGCCGAGACAATGAAGCCATCACAGCTATACACCGTGCAAATTTGTCAAGATAAACATTTTAAAAATCTGAGTCATAGCTGTTGGTGTGGTTTTGTACTCCATACTGTGCCTTGGGTACGTAAGGAGATTGGCATATTGCTGTTGCCAAAATATATTGTACTTCTCGGTGCACGGCAAACACACTGTGTTTACTGTATTATAGCTACTGGGTAATAACTGACCACATCGGTCTGCAAAAAAATGCAGACCTATAATCTGGTTTGCAGTGCAAAAAAGGTTGACAACCTCTGAGCACATTGGTGTGAGCGCCGGAGGACAAAAAGAGGGGTCTGGCTGTGAACCGTGAGTTTAGCCATATGGTCGCGACCGTGCATGCCTAGTAACACCGCACAGTTAAAGCTCCATGGTCCTAGCAATGCCAGACTTCTCCGTGACGTCACATGGTAACGGATCCGTGGCGCTAGCAACGCCGTGCTTTGCTGTCGATGTCACGTACCTCGGCTCTGCGGCGCACGTTTGTTCGTCTCCATTCTCGGTGGCAGCGGCTGGCCTTCTTTAGTTGAATCCTCTGAAAATAGCACGGCGGGATTTCGTCTGGCAGCACGAGGATGGGTTGTTCTGTCATTCTTTTGAATCGCGTTGTCCTCAAGGCCACAACGATGGAAACACACTCACCGCAGCTGACGGAAAATGGAAGAATTCGCACTTCAGGCTCAGCACAAAGGACGCCTTTAAAAAAAACTGGTCCGTGGGAAATGAATATGAGCAAAAAAAAAAAAAAAAAGAAATCTGCTCCTTCAAAGCTGAAAAATTGGTATTAATATAATTCTCATATTGCTGCCTCTCTGTTTTCAGTAACTTCCTGTTAAATAAAGTAACAAGCTCTAATAAGGAAAGTACACAGACCAAAAGTAAATAAATACAGCACCATTTGAAAAGAGCCAGTTTACCGCATTAAAATGCATACCTTTGAAATACATCACAGGCATTCGTGTGTGCATATATAAGAAGGATTACACGAAAGGAAAGAGCCCAAGAATATGCAAACAGAGTTGCTGTCACAAACACTAGACAAACAATGCATCCAAAACAGGTTCATCCTCGTGATAACGCAGGGGGAGAAAAATCTTGAGCATTTACGCCCTATAAATACATGAAGGAAGCCTTGTCCTTCTAAATTAGGCTGCTTATGCATTCATGTTCAGAGTCCCTCTTGACACCCCTCGACAATTTCTTTGATATTTCAGAAAGTCTCTTTAGAAATTCCCAAGAAGGAACACTGAACCTTACAGAAAAGTTTTATCTTGATGTTTATTATTATTAATATTGTTATTATTATTGTTGCTGCTTCCTCAGCTAGATCACATTGTGTGTTTTTTGTTTGCTGTTGACTCATGGCAGGGAACAGCGAACAGCGAACAGCCTAAATTGGCTTGAGGCAACCTGGGCCTCAAAAGCAGACACCATCATCCGCCCCCAAGTGAAGCTGCCATTAAACCCCTGTGATTTATTGTCGCTAAATGGAGGCTTTCCTTTTCTCTCCTCCTTATCTAGCAGCTCCTTCCATCCATTCATTTTTGTTTCTGCTAATATTCTTTGTTTAATCCGTAATGATTTATGAGGCGATTATTGCAAAGGGGACTCTGCTCAGCAGAAGTTATTTGGCTTAAATGCTTCTGTCTGTTTGCGCGCTTCTGTGCCGACAGGTGCGGGGAGTAGCGTCCATCACAAGTGCAACAGCGCCAAGCATCGCATCATCTCCCCCAAGGTCGACCCGCGCTCCGGCGGTTACAGCAGCTCCCACTCCGAGGTGCAGAACAACGACGTCTCCGAGGGAAAGACCGAGCACAATCATGGTGGCGGCGGCAAGAGCGCCCGGGGTGGGGCTGAGGGCGGGGCAGGCGGTGGCGGTGGCACCCGGGAGAAGCGCAACGGCAAGGTGGCCAAGCCCATGCTGCTGCACCAGAGCAGCACGGAAGTGTCCTCCACTAACCAGGTTGAAGTGCCAGACACCACACAGAACTCACCTGTGTCCATAAGCAGCGGCCTAAACAGCGACCCCGATGCGGCCGACAGTCCCGTGGTGGGTGCCATGGGCCACGTTGCCTCGGTCATGGGTGGTCTTTCCCAGAGCGCCACCGTCTTCATGTCCGAAGTGGCTGCCGACACTGTTTACAGCATGTCCCCCACCAGCGGCCCCAACAGCCACCTTATGGGCCCAGACGCCTCTTCCCAGGGTCTGGTCCTGTCCAGTGAGGCGGGGGCCACAGAGGGGCTGGCTATGTTGTCTGCCAGCGCAGTGTCAGAGGAGCTGGTCCTCTCCAGCAGTCTGGACGCCAGCAGCATAAAGCTGCCAGAGACCACCATGAACTTTGACCCAGACTGCTTCCTCAACAATCCCAAGCAGGGCCAAACCTACGGCGGCAGTGCCCTGAAGGGGGACGGCAGCTCCTCCAACACATCCTCCTCCTCAGGGGGCAGCTCCAGCACCAATGGAGCCCTGCAGCACTCGCCTCCCATATCCGAGTCCAGCTACGGCTTCAACTCTGCACTGGTGAAGAACATCAAAACCGAGGACACATCTTTCGAGCAGCAGCTGGCCAAGGAGACTGGCTACCAAGTGGGGCCGGTGACGCCAGATGGCGTGGCGGGCTCCACGGGCACCTGCTCGGCCCAGAGCTCCCTCACCCTGGCACCTGCAGGATCTCTGCTGCCCTCTGGTGGTGGCCTAAGCCCCAGCACCACCCTGGAACAGATGGACTTCAGTGCCATCGATGCAAAACAGGAGTACCCCTCCGGTGGGGTGACCTCAGGCTATGGCCGGCCAATGTCCAGTCCCCATCTGACCCACCAGAACTGCTCACCCAGCTTCTTCCTGCAGGAGCCACCAAAGGAAAGCCCCCCCCTTCAGGCCAGACAAAGCTCTGGGCAAAAGGCTCACCTCCTGGAGCACAATTCCCACGACTCTGGAGCTTACCTGGGTCTACAGGTGGTCAGGACCGACTCACCCAGCAGCAACGGACACATCCACCATCACCATGCCCACCAGAGCCAGCACAGAACCTCCAGTTGCAATGGGGGCTCCCCGACTGAGGGGCCCAGCCAGGCAGGCTCCCTTCAGCTCCTGCAGTACCAGGGAACCTTTCCCGGGCTGGGCCCGGAGCATGAGGAAGTGGTAGGCTTGGAGCAGCCAGGTGGCATGGGAGCTGGGCAGGCAGGAGGATCTGAGAACAGTACCGAGGGCATGCTCAAGTCCGGCAATCACCTCCAGGCCTGCAGAGGCAGCAACGCAGATGAAGGAGGGACAGAGCAGTATCTGCAGCAAACTATGGAGGCTGCTGGGGGGGCAACCGGAGAAGGAGGATCACTGCACAATGGGAGTGCCGGAAGCTGCACCAATGGCACCTCCCAACAGCAGCTGCAGCCCATCATGCAGGGGGCTAGCCTGGTGCAGAGTCTCTACAATGCTGTTGGAACCCACCAGAGCCTGGCCAGCGTAGGGGCTGCAGGAGGGGCAGGTGGAGGTCTGGAGATCAATCTGGACCACTTCGACATCTCTTTCGGGAACCAGTTCTCTGATCTCATCAATGACTTCATTGCTGTTGATGGGGCAGGGGCCACAGTGGGTCCTGGCGCCACCCTCTACACCCATCAGCTGGTCACCCCTCCGTCCGGGGCAGATGCCCAGGGCTCCTCGGCTGGGACAGCAACCCAGGGCCAGGACGACGCGGGTACTCGGGGGACTGCCTATAGCACCGGAGACCTGTGCCTGCAGTCGTGCTGCAGCCCTCAGGGCTTGGGTGGAGGAGGTGGAGCAGCGGGAGGAGCCGGGGAGCCAAGCTCACTAGCCTTCATGCATGTGGCGGAGGTGGTGTCGGCTGCAGTGGCACAGGGGGCTCTCGGCATGCTGCAGGCCACTGGCAGACTCTTCATGGTGACAGACTACTCCCCCGAATGGTCTTACCCCGAGGTGAGTCCCTCGCACGTGGCTAGCAGGAATGGTGGCTCAGGTTGATTACAACAATGAGAACACAGACTGCTGTAGGGGGACCAGCAGGGAGATGGAGTGTTGTTCAGCCATCCGGGTAGTTATGTAATACGCTAGGATAGATGTTTGGGTGAAATGAAAAGAGGAGCTGTATGTCATCCGTACGGCAGTCTTAGAAGAAGCCATGAGAGATAATGACCATGCCAGGGGAAGTAGTAATGATGGAGAAAAGTATGGGACCCAGTACTAAGCCCTGGGGGACGCCCATGTAGAGGGTCCATAATTCAGAGCTTGAGCGCCATCGAGCCAGCTGCCTCACAGGTTAGATTCAAATCATTGCACTGAAGAACCCCGTATATAGTTTAAGGAAATGTAAGAAGGGAAGCGTGTCTGACTGTATCAGATGCAGCACAGAGGTTGAGAACAATGAGAACAGAAGAGTGAGAGGCAGCTTAAGCAACCTGAAGATGTTCTGACACTGGAACAAGAGGGCTGTCTCAGTGGAATGACCAACCTTGCAGCAAGAGTTTTGAAAAAGAACAGGACGAGGGAAACCGGTCTGTAAACTCTGGACAGACTGTGAATCCAGAACTTTCTCATATGTGTGAGGTGGGCAGTTTTGGGGGGGGAGCAACCAAAACAGAGTGAGGAATAAAGGGCGAATCAATCGATGAAATGAGTTGTGAAAAAAGAGTCTGTACTTATAAGGGTCTGCGGACCTGTAGTAGAGGCAGGGGATGTGGAGAATTCGCTGGTGATTTCATCAGTTTGTCTCAAAAAATGAGGTAAAATCTTCTGCAGCGAGGCTGGATGGAGCAGCTGTTGTTGCTAGCGGGGATGTCAGCGTTAAACATTTTGTCAGACATGCAGCTGCCCCTTAAAACCACAAGATGGCAATTCTTAGACAGGTAGAAGCTGTGACACATCCAGTAGCTGTCTGCAGGGGTGCTGTTGATGATTTTAGCCACTAGATGGTAACAGGAAGCTAAAAATGTTGATGTTTCCCATTTTTCTGCCAAGTAATGTCACTCACTTGGGCAGTTTACTTCCACAGTTAAGAATATGCCAGTTGAGAAAAGCACAAATTGTATCAGAGCAACTGCACATTCAAGAGCACCTGTTGTTGTTCTTGACTCTTCATTGTGAAGGTGTTCCTACCCAAGCGGTGTGGTGTTGCAGATCAGTTGTGTGAAAACGGGTGGGCGGCCATGTTTGTTGACCACTTCTGTCATTTACTTGCTCCTGTTTCTCAGGGTGGAGTCAAGGTACTCATCACAGGACCCTGGCAGGAGGCTAGCAGCACCTACAACTGCTTGTTTGACCAGATCTCTGTACCGGCTTCTCTGATCCAGCCCGGTGTGCTGCGTTGCTACTGCCCAGGTGAGAGCACTTGTTGGCCTCATCTTCTCACTACTCCAGAGTTAACAAAATTAATCTCAGCCAAAAAATAATGCCCACATATTTAGGCACCCATCCAACCATCGAAAAGCCCGATGTGAAAAAAATCCAGGCCTACC
Source organism: Heterotis niloticus (assembly GCA_018136845.1). Lineage (NCBI taxonomy): Eukaryota > Metazoa > Chordata > Actinopteri > Osteoglossiformes > Osteoglossidae > Heterotis > Heterotis niloticus. The sequence goes on along the minus strand of CM030892.1, from coordinate 7,726,063 downwards.
TCACCCCTATCTGACCTGATCTGTAATGTGGTGGTGAGCAATGACACGGAAATGGAGACGCCATCTGTAGCTTCTACAGCAGATCCCATGATTATGGACCAAGAGGTTTCCTTGTGAACTGCAGTGCGCTGGTTCAGAACTCATGAAGTGACTTGCTGTAGTATTTTACCTGCAGCATCTAAACAGGTGAACCATATGTTTCCCTGGGCAAGAGCATTGTTAGAACAGTAAAGATGACCCTAATTCAAGTTTGTCCTCACTGTTCTCCTCCCTCCGCAGCTCATGACACAGGGCTGGTGACCCTGCAGGTGGCAGTGAGCAACCAGATCATCTCCAACTCAGTGGTGTTTGAGTACAAGGCGCGCGCCCTGCCCTCACTGCCCTCCTCCCAGCATGACTGGCTCTCTCTGGACGGTAGGCTTCTTCTCTCTGGTTCTCCCCGATAAGCCATGATGCTTTTCTGATTAATCTGTCCGGAGCGTTGGTTCTACCACCACGCCTTGTGGATCTGATCGTGCTTGGAATCATGCAGAGGTCAAAAAAATCCAAACTTTTACACACTTCTGTTGGTCACAGCCCACACTTTGTTAGAATAATCCACTCCAAGGTGGCCATGCCTTCATATCTGGTGTTTTATGTTGCTAAGAATATGTATTGGCAATAAAATCAACTCAAGTGTTTAGCAACCAATGAATAGATAGAAAAATTATATTCTATCTATAGAAAATAATTACAGATAATGGCTTAAAATACAGTAATAATGGTGCAATTATTATGATTAATACTGTAATTATCATTTTATCATAATTATTGCAATGATTACAGATACACGATTATGGCATCATAATTCAAGCAGCCAGTCTGGATTCATTTATTGCAGAAATTTGCTGCGCAGAGAAATGCATGCAAGTGAGTGTCTCTAGAAAGGAAACAAAGAAAAAGAAAAACTGAGAATGTCGAATGGGGTTCTTGAGTAGTTCCAGATATGCTGCGGAGCCCTGTTGTGTTCGACAAAGGTCCTCGAACCTTGTCACGATCTTGTACGCTCGCATTTGATGACAAGAGGTTTGGGGAAAGTCGGCAGACAGCAGAGTCGTGCCGCGTTCAAACGGGAAGGTCGACTGGAGGGTGACGCTGTTGGCGTACGCGGCAGCGCAGTTACACGCTAAAGCAAGAGAAGGTTGCCGCTTTCCTGGCCGCCGGAGAAGAAAGTAAAAGGCATTCTGTAGGTCAAGGAAGCATGTTAGATGGAATGCCAGCCTTGGGGCATTACACTCTGCTTGGCTTGTTCCGAACATTTTTTATTTTGTTTGATGCAAGTAGCTTTTCACCCTTGAGCAGCAAAGGTGGCCATGTCTGGAAGTCTAGGCATGTCTGAAGATATGTTTTTTATGTCCTCAGTAGGTTATATTTTGACACAAAGCAGCAATAATTACATTTTTATTCCTTTTCTTTAGTAAACACACAGTTCTGCAATACAAAAAATTTGCATAATATAAAATGCTGAGGCTAAGTTAATGTTGTCGCTTTTTCTGCAACCAAATAAATAACTCTTGGATGTATCATATCAAGGGCCATTCGTGGAAAGTAGCGCATAGGGCCCTGGAATCACTGCAACTGTTTGCTTAAAATGAACCTTTCAAGTTGCTACTTTATACTGCAGAAAATTTATTACACTGGCTTCTGGTACAGGCAGCCTAAACATTAATTTTCAAAGTTTCAGACATTTTTTCTAGTGCTTTTTAACACTTATTCCTCCCATTTTCATTAATTATCTATTTCCTTACAAATTTCTGGCTGGAGATAAGCAAACGCAACCTGCGTTTACACGGCCAGCCAACAGATGGTAGTAATAAGCACCCAAGCAGAATGCATGTGTGCAGAACCGCCTCCGCTGATCTTGTGTCCGCAATGACTGCAGCTCATATCTGGTGTTTGTGAGAGCCGGTGACTAACAGGAACCGTAAGCGGAAGGTGCACTGATGTAATGGAGATAATTTCTGAGTTTGAGTTTTACTTTTGGTACAAAGGAAGTCAATAAAAACAGTGTATTCATTTATTATTGCTTTTTCAAAGACTGTTGCAAAACCCAACCCATTAACAACTTATGGAGTATTTGTGCATTGTGAGTCATAAAGAATTGAACGCTTTCATGAACTTATTATTCAGTCATTAAATCCCTTAGGTGGAAATGCAGCAACCACCAAAATCTAGAAACAAAGGGTAAGTGTACAAATCAGACTAGACTACGTGTTCGTATGATGCTTGGTTGTTGAGTAATAAATTGATGAAAAAGTCGGATTATTTTTTCCATCCTGTATTATTAAGCATTTGTTGAGTGTGACTTGGTGGTGGTAAAAACGTTGCAAATTACCAACAGAAGAAATGAACACGGTTGTTGGCTCCCACCTGCGTTTGGTAGCTGAAGAGCCAGTGTGTTTGGCCTGCTTGTAAAAAAAATCATTTGTCTGTTTCAGACTAATGGCACCTTGTGACCATGGCCCAGTACTTATCATGGGTGCTACTGTCTACTCTACTAACCATTGGTGCTACTGCTAGATGTCTTTGTGCTATCTTGGCAAATTTACCCATTTATCCATGATTTGCAATTAGTTAAAGTGCTAAAGGTAAAATATACCTAAAAGTGTGTGTTTATAATTGAAAGTTTATGTTTTTGTTGAGTCCTTACACAGTGTAACTCTGGAGCCCAAAAGCATGTATAAACCCAGAACGTTATGGGCCAAGAGGTTTAGTCAGTGTGTAGATCTAGACAGACACATCCATCTCACATGATGTTCATAAATCGGCAAAGCAGTCGTAGCGTAAGGCCATAATATGGATTATTTGTCTGGCTCTTAATGATCATGTTTAGCCGTAAATCCTGAGTTCTCCAGGATGTCTGGACACTCAATGAAAACTGATGGAATTAGTCAGTGTTCAGACCATGCCTCTTGCACATTCAGGGCAAAGCTGCTGTGCCAGTACGCATCTCAACTGGGGTAGACTGAATAAATCCATTATACCGGCATCACATGTGCAAAATCCTGCCACAGCTTGAACTCCAGAGAATGCAATACATGTATGTTGTATTAATTTAATAACAGGGTTCCAAAAGGTCTACCCTTCATAAAGCCCTCTTCCCCATATATGAATCACTTCCTTTCCAGGGTTCTGGTAGTCCACTGTTTTGGGGAGGAGTTCAGCATCTTTGTCCAGTGGCAGGGGGGTGTCCTTCAGCAGATGCCAATTAAAAATGGGAGTATGTAAAGCTACCAGACCCTAATACTTTCAAGCTCTCGATTTGCATTCTTTTTTTCATTTACTAGCAAAAACATGCATATGCAGCATGCAATTGTATGCAACCAAATTTCACAGAGACAAATTATGGTGAAGCTTTGTGTGGTCCTCTTACTTTTTATACAAATAATATTTTATATATGTATATGCATATTTATACAAACATACATACTACATACTACACACACACACACACACACAAATATACAAACAGAAATGGGGGTGAGAGTGATTTTGGCTCCCATGAGGGGAGACAATAAATGATTATAAGATAAGACAGAACTTTATTGATCCCTAGGGAAATTCTTATGCCTACAACATGCTCAGTGCCGCAAAGACAAAATAGGAAGAGATAGTCAATAAATAATTAATAAAATAAAAATAAATTGAATTATATAAGCAAGTGCAGCAGTTATATAAGTAAGTACAGGTTTATTTTAAACACAAGTCAAAGTCAAAGTCAAAAGTTTATTTGCCATGTACATGGTTACCGAGGAGAAGTTGATGCATAGTGAGTGTCTAGGTGGCCTCCCTGCAGAAAGGGGAGAAGTTGTAAATTATTTTATAATAATAATAATATTTATGCACAGGTTAGGATAAGGAAAGATAGGTGCTTAGGATGAAGGTTAGGAAGTGGGATCCCCTTTGAAGCACTAGGCCTTTTATTAACACTTTGTACTTGATGTCCCAAGAATTTTCATCACTATTCAGACAAGAGAGACATTTGAACCTTTAAAGGTAGAAGCCCTCATTTAAATGTTGAATATTGAAATACCAGCTTGGATGAGGTGGTACCAGGGCAAATGAACGTCAGACAAATTATTTTTTATTTTTACTTTGGATGGATTCCTGAGATTTGGGTTGTTGGCTGCGATCCTCACGTATTTTTCCATTTGCCAATGTTTGTAAGCATTTATTCGCTTCATTTGGCCCTAAAGACAAAGCGCCAGAGAGCTGGAATACCTTTTAATCTTTAGCCAGAAACAGTGCTATTTTAAGGCAAGCTATAATCCATTTGTAAATAGTTTGTGTAAATGTGGGCTGGCCTGCCGCTGAGGATAAAAGCGAGGGCATTTTTTTGAGTTGACAGGATTACTTGCGTGATGGACAGATCATCAGCGACTGCTTTAGCTCAGGCCGCTCCGCTCGCCGTGGAATTTGGCGTTATTTTTCCGCCTGGGCTACGTTTTCAGCTGGGGAATGGCAACGTGAGCACGTCGTGTATGGCTCATGGGCATTGCCAGGGTTGCTTGTAGGTCATGCTGCCAGGCTGTCCTTGATGCATGCACTGTACGTGCCATCAGAGTGCGGTGCGCAAGCAGCTTGCACAGTTCCTCTTAAATGCTAACACTGCTTCAAAGTTATAGCTGTCGGTTTCCACGGCGAACTGCGAACGTGTACACCTGTCGAGCGCTGACGTTACCACAGATTATTTGTACGGTATTACCTCCTCCTACAGTGCTGTTCCACAAAAGCTCTCTCTAATTTTACCCCTTTGAGTCCTTTATCATAATTTGCAATAGTTGTAAAAGTGAAAAAATACTTTAATTTCATAATTGTGATCCATTAAACAGACTATTTTCTGTGTTTATTTGCTGTTGTTAAAAGTATAATTAATCTATTTTGTATTATGCGCTCCATGCACAGCTTTCAAACTCCATTTGTACAGTACAGGGTGGTCCAAACACAGTTTATCATTTTCATAAATTTTTCACTTAGCAATAAAGTATGATGCTTGGTTGCTTAACAAAACATTTATGAAACTGTTTGGTTCTTGTTGAACCACTGTGCATGCTGTATTACTGACCTTTTACAGCACTGTTCCCCCTTTTTGCGACAAAGCGTTTTACAGAGACTAGTTGGTGATGAGAAGACTCGGCTGCTCTTTTTAAAACTACCAAAAGACCAGTAAATGCTACTTGCTCCACATTGCACGTGTAAGATGCTTATACCAGGATCATATCGAAAGCATGGAGATCTACTGTATGAAAAACCAGCAAAGTAATAAAAATCCCCTGAACCTACTTTAGCGCCACACAGTGCAGTGAAATGTGATCTTGGAGAACCACTTATATAACATATATGACCATATGGGCGGGGTGACACACTCAGACTTAGCTCCCCCGTGCTAATCTGCTTGGGTAAAATCCCAGATCAGGCCCCCTGCCACGCACTGGGACACTTGAGGCACATCTCTGTGACAAGGCTGGCTGGCTGGCTGGTTGGACTGGGGATCATGTCGCCTGGACCGAGTGAGAGGAGCCAGCGGGGGCAGGTGGACTCGGGAAACAGTAAGGGACGCATTGCTGAGCATAAGGCCAGCTTCAGCAAAGGCCTGGTGTGAGGATGAGGAGTGGTGGCATGGGGAAGCCTGACAGGGCAAAATGTAGGTGTTTGAAAGTGCAACATAACAGTAGAATTGGAGAAAAGGCCCTGCAGCACAAATCTTAAGGGCATGTTGGCGGCCATGACGGTTTAAACGGGTGCGTTTGTGTTTGTGTTGAAACAGGAGGGCCCTAATTTTGTAGAGTAGAGCGCCTGGATAAACTAGGGCATCAGCCAGAGCCCAGAAAGGGGACAACTATGCTGCAGTGAGCCCTAGATGCTGGAGAAATGAGAGACGGCGGAGTGGTGGCTCACGGCAGAGCGACACGGCGGGTCATTTCGCTTGCCGTCATGGTGCAACAGAGCATTTCCACACAGAGCCTTTCAGTCGTGTTGTTCCCTACTATTGTCTTTGGCTGGGAAAGAAAAGTACTGTTCCTGCAAGGGTACAAATTTGCCCAGCGGATTTGTGCACACTTCTCCTCCAGGACCACTGATTTATTTTGCAATATCTGACCCGAATCCACCTTATGCCTATAATCCAGCTCATAGCAAATGCCGGAATCCCCTGGGATACAAGTGTTTGACTTGCGCGTTTTTTGAGTATACGGCTTCTGAGTACTCTTTACTGAATTATGACCAAACACGCGCCTCCTTTTTTCATGTTTACAAGTAAATCTCTGACTTGCAACTTCTTGGGAGCCGATTTCCAAGAACACATTATGTAAGTAGGGGGACACCTGCAGTGGAATTATTTGTCAAATTTGGGGCACATTTTTAAAGTTGTCTGTTGATCCTGAGGCTGACATTTTGGTTCCAAGAGAACTTTTGGCATTAATTGGTCATAATCGCATAAGGATTTTTGCCGCTCAGTGCAAAGAAGATAATATTTTATTGGCTCCTTTTACACATTTCAGTGCCATTGAGCTTATATTGAATTCAGTCTAACAGCATGGTGATTTAACATGTTATAAAACAAAAAAAATTGCAATGCTGTACAATCCGAAGAAGAGGATCTTTGTTAATGTTCCTGTTTTAAAAATATGAATAGACAGTGAAAGCAGGAGGAGAATATGTATTATATTTTGTTATTGCCTGTGAGGGATTATTGGGAATAAAACTGGACTCCCTGTATGGTTCTTGCAAGGAGAGATGGTGTTTCTTTGTCATAAACAATGCTGAGGAGGGTACTGGGACACTGCTGGTTCCCTGCAGGCAGATCAGTGCGTGTGTTGTGTCTGTCATGGCAGGGACATTTCGGCAAGAGGTGGCTTGTCAGAGTTTTTTTTTGCCGGTGGATAAATGTGTTCCAGCTGCCGAGACTTTGATGCTAATTCACCGTGATGGTCCAGGCCCCCACCCCTCCACCACCACCTCCTCTTAGCCACAGCAGTGATGCTTATTGAAAGGCCAGAAAAACAAGCTGAAACTTTTAATTCATACGTTTCAGCGTTAATAACCAGGTGGCAAAACTTTAATGCGGTCCAGCAACAAGCTGCCCCATCTGTTTCTGACACACGTTTGAATTATTCAGAACACCCCCCTCCCCGAGTTATTCAGAAAGCTGAACTCCTTCCGTCTTCTTGACCAGCGGGAAGGGGGGGGGGCATGTCTTCTACTGCAGCATCAGATTCTGACAGGAATGGTAGCTGAGTAAAAAATATTTACGTCTTTTGTGACACAGTACATCTCAAGTCAGTGTGATTTTATTCCACTTGGAGCCATTCAACTTGTCGACTGCATGCTGGATTAGAAAGATGGATGAGCCTGAAGGACCAAATAAACAAGGTGATATTCCCAGATATTAGGAATTGCAGATAATTCATAAACATCAAAGTAATCTTTGTCTCTATTCACTCAGATTAATAAACGTTTATTTTTAATTTTGCTTTGAGAATATTTTTATTATAAGGCTTTCATCTGTCTCCAGAGTGGGAGAAGATGTCTCACTTTTTTGGATACATAAACACCCCTCTGTTGTGTAGCTTTGGCCTAAAGTAAACTGTTGGGATGAAACTTAAGGCACCGAAACATTTTGGCAAAACAGTCTTGATATCGTGTTTACATTTGAATGAAATATGAAAAGTGTTTGAGAAGAATTTGTCTTTCAGAAGTGGCGGCAGTCAATGTGTCTGAAACACCTGTAAGACATAAGGTGAAAAGTTTTCCCTTGTTATTTTTTAACGGAACTCACATACACGCTCACCGCGAAAGAATGCGAAGTGAGCCCCTTGTTTCAAAAAGCAGTTAAGATGTTAAAATGTTTAAAGTGCGTTTCCCGTGTTTTCTTGCGAGCCGAACAGCTCCGATGTGCGCGGTTTCGCGAAGGAACCTAAATCGGGGCCATTACAGGGGGCGTCCCTGTCCTGGTGGTGTGAGGGTCGAGACCCGCCGCTGTCCTGATCTGTCATAATGCGGTGTGTGCGTGTATGGGGCGGGGGGGTTGCTGCTACTCTGCGGCATTTCAGCTACGGGTTCTCACCCGGGACAAAAGGCACGATGTTCCGTGCAGCTTCGCCCTTCTTCCGAGTCGTCCCCCGAACCCGGAGCCGCTTTTTCCGGGTTACGACGTACCGATATCGAACAAATAAGCAGGAAAGCGAGAGTGTTTGCGGAAAAGAAACACTTGTAGCTACGGCGGTTCGGTTCGGTTCAGTACAGTTCCAAGTTTCATTACAAAATCACGGCGACCCTCCCGTCGCGCCCAGCCTACCGTGGGTGTTCGCGGAGGTGAACAAATGTCTCTGTCATCCTGTGCCGTCGTTTGGAAAATGGAATGGAAGCGATGTGCGCCACACGAGTGCATCTCCCCGCTGGAGCTGCGGCCGGGGCACCGGACAGGGTGGCTCTGGGGCACAGTGCTGGCCCCTGGGGGGAGGTGATGGGAGGAAGAGGAGGAGGCAGCGAGAGTCGAGGGCGGGGGCACAAAGTGCGAGGATCTGTCACTCTCCCTGCCGTGGCATCCCTCCTCCCTGTCCTCCACCTGCTTCCCTTGGTGTGGACCGTGAAAGCCAGCGGTGCTTCGTCTTCAGCATCCAAAGGGAGCCGGGTTCGGGGACGCCGCAGATCTTTGTCAGGAGCTTCCAGCCATGGGGGACGGAGCACAAGGTTAGATCCGCGCTCGCGTCGCATGCAGACACCCAGCAGCTCCCCGCTCTCTCCTCTTTGTCTTGGACGCGGGACGGGGATTTGAACCAAGCACGTGTGTAGAGCTGCTCCTGCCGCCCGCCTTGCTCACATCTGGACGGTGCGCGTTTTCTTTTCTATTAAATCAAGCGACTCACTTTCCCCTCATTTCCCCCCCCCCCCTTCTTCAGTGAGACCCTAAAACAGTCGGTCCACCCCCCACCCTCAAACTGCGCCAGCCGATCTCCCTCTTGGTTACCCGCACTTTTTCCTTCCCGTCACCTGTAGGCATCCTCAGAAGCCACGAATAAGACGCGCGTCCACGAGCCCGCCTGCGACCTCTCGTCCATTGACTTTCCCGCTACGTGGGGGGTCCCTGCCGTGGCGTCACTCACGGTTGCATCCACGGCCAAAGTCCGGCTCAGAACACAGCTACGGTGGGACTTTTCCACGCAAACAGCGCTCTGAATGTGTCTGTGTCTTCGGCCAACTGGTTTCATTGTCCTGCGCGCACAACTTTTAACAGCGACGCGCGGTCGGTGCGCTTCCGTCTTGCGCGAACCTGCGTGGAGGGTTTGCGGGTAAACCGTCCTGTGGATGTGCAGGCGCCCCGATGAGCGGGGTTCGACTTTTTAACTCCGTTCTTTGGCAGGTGAAATTCACCTGTATGCCTCGTGGTGGAAGCCGATACAAAACAGCGAACGGGCCTCCCCCCCATTGACTCATACGCGCGTTTTCGGACTCCAGCGTGTTTTCCTTAGCGAGGTCACTTCATATCATTTGCTGCTTTGTGCTTTCTTAGTTAAAAAGGTTTTTAAAGATTCTGCTTCCTTGGTTCCGAAGAGGAGAGCGACTCCGCGTTCGGCCCAAAACTGAGTGAAACCAGAAAACTGCGTTACCGACAAAACCCCTGAGTCGCACGATTCTGATATTTATTCGTCTTGCTGTTAATGTCATTGTTTTATAAAAGGAGCCGTCGTTTTAAAACTACTTGCTGCCATTGTTACCCCTCTTATTCCTTTAGTATCGGAGGAGTTCGATATGACAAGATGCTTTATTAAGTGGACCCACAAAGGAAAAAGTAGCGAAATGCATTTTAAACATTTTATTTGTTCATTGTTTAAGAAATGCGCGTGTGTAGTAGACAAAAAACTGGGATATAAAAATATGAAACGAAACAGACTATAAAATAAGTAGGAAGACAGTTATAAGTATCTTTGTGTGGTTGAACGTTGTTTCTCTCTATAAAATAACGATTTTTACACGAGAACACAAATGAAAAAGTGTTTAATTTTCTTAAAAAATGAAAATGAATAAATAAGTGCCTTTATTCCACTTATTCACATGTTGGCTTGGGTAATGGTTGATAACTATTAGGTATAAAATGTTGAATTTCTGCAGTGAATGTTAGGAGATGTTGCTGATGTTCATAGGATATATATATATATATATATAAATGGAACATACATTTCAATCAAACAATAAGGAAGCTGAGCTTGAGCCGCCTTGCTGTGTAACTTGGTGCATTCTGGGTAATGAAATTAGCCATGAGGCTGTTAGGAAAAATGACCATGAACTACAGCAGCTCAGGCAGAGAATCTGGTCCATAGGGTGCAGGAAAGAGCACTGGGGGATTATGTGCCATTTCCAAGAAAATGTAAGTGAAATGCAATGAAATGTAGTGGGAAAATATTTCCCAGTTCTCCAAAAAGCAAAATGTATAAGTGGTGCTATTGCATAGTGTTGAATACCAACCCACTGCCTTCCTTTCCCAGCATCTTTGTTTGTAGAACTGGCTCTCTGTGTGTTCAGCCTTTGGGACTTGTCACCCTTCTTAGCAGACGGTGCTTGTGGTCAGAAATGTTTGTTGCACCTATGGACTGAAAACAGAACTACAGTAAATGAGAGCGAATCTTTATAACAAATTGAGTGCTGCAGATAACCAAAGTCTAAGTAAACATCCAAATGTGAATGTCTGTACAAAAGAGGAAAGCCTGTAGTTTATATACAGCATTGACTTTGAGCACAAGATTATTCATATTTTTCTTCTAAGAAATTGTGTATATTTGTAAACCTTTGGGGTCCTGATTTTGTCTCATATGTAGCACATAGTCTTGCACAGAATAAAAAAAGTATTCCAAGACAGCATAGTTTTTGTTCGTCAGATGTTGATTATTCCGCTATTTGTTTCTTCCTGTATTTATTTAGCATATTTGGACATTTAAGCGCATTTAGCAGTTGCATTTTAAATATGAAAAATCTTTAAAACTTGGACTCGTAATCTTCATGAGGGAAATCGGAGGAGGATTACGTTATAGGAGAAATTAACATTATATACAGTATACTATATGGACAAAAGTGTGTGTACACCCTTCCAATGACTGAGCTGAGCTGTTTTAACCGCACCCACACAGCATGCAAACACATTTTAGACAGCTGTGTGCTTCCAATTCTGTGGCCACGGTTTGATGAAGAAGCTCCTTTCCTGCTCCCCCGTGCAAAAATGAGCTCCATAAACACATGGTTTCCCCAGGTTGGTGTGGAAGAACTTGAGTGGCTGTACAAAGCCCTGACCTCAACCCCATTGAACACTTTTGGGATGAAATGGAACGGCGACCGCGAGCCAGGCCTTCTCGCCTGACATCGGTGCTCACTGATGCTCTTGTAGCTGAATGGTCACAAATTCCCAAAATTTGGTGGAAAGCTGTCCCAGAGCACTGGGGGTGTTACAGCAGTAAAAGTGGGAACAACTCCATGTCAATGCCCATGGATTTAGAGTGGGATGCTCACCAAGAACATATGGCTGTGATGCTCAGGAGTTCACATACTTTTGGCCATACAGTGTATGAAATTGAGTCAGGAATGATGAAACCACTAGAACCTCATAGGAATAGTTACTAAAACTGGCTATAGTGACACTTTGGTAGCAAAGTTTGTAACAAAATTGTTTGCCTGCCTGCGTGTACTTAAGTAGACTGAGAAGTATTTCTATTCCATGGGATTTTAACTGAGCAAAAAGCTGATCAAATGGGAGGCTGAAAGGGACAACATAGTAGAACTGATTTGTTACATAAACAAAGCAGCATTAAAGAATTTTTGTGCCGCTCTGCTTTTTGGAGCAATATTTACAGAAAGACATTATCATTATTATAAATATAAACAATGAAATGAATGGAATGTGCTTTGTCCTGCTGTGTAAAGTAGTCTGAAAGGGGAACACCTTTCATTCAGGAAACTGATGGTAGACAAGCTAATGCATGTTTGTATCAGTATAAAGCAACAGATGTTTGACATTCCCAGACACCCTAGACACTGTTTGATTTTAGTACTTCAGCCATTACAACCATATTAGCTTTGCTGTGCGACTGTGAGACAATTCATTTTTTTTTTTAAATGTATTTGCGTGTGCATTAGATGAAGTTGTGTAAATGCAGCTGAGCTCATTTTGCTCTTCTGGTTTCTTGGTAATAGGCGCCTCTGTCTGATCCCACTTTGTGTATTGTTCTTCCAGTTCCGCCTGTGGCAAGAGATGTTTCATAATTTTAATAATTAATGATAATCGTCGTGCGTTTTTTAATATAAATTTGTGCCTAAAGTCCTGTCATTGGTAGTTCCCCTTGTTGTTAGTCGAAGCTCATATGACTGACGGTTTCCATCTGGTTACTATGTGGGTTCTTTCTTGTTTCTCCCATATTTGGAAATGTGGTGAAATGCGGTAATTTGGTAAAGGAATGCAGCTGCCAGCATCGATCCTGTGTATCCCTTTACTGTTGTGACCAACATGTTACTCAAAGTTGTGCCAACAGCTGAGTCTTCTTCGTAGCTTAATCTCACAAGACCAGCTGGAGAATCGTGAACAGCACTGCCGCCTGCAGTGAAGTTTGTTGGCCTGGGGGCAGCTGAAAGCAATGGTTCCTTGGGGACAAAAGACATAATAACTCCTCAGTGCATGGCTGTGTACACTCTTGTGCTGAAGTTTCTATTCTGGCAGTGACTCCATCACGTCCAGGCACCGTTTACATCTGGTTCAGTCCATTCGCTACATTGGTGGTTTGTTTTAGGGTTATTGCTGTGGAGCACAGCACCTCTGGCGGTCCTCCTGTCATCAAAGTCATAGTGATGCTCAGTGGGTGGCAACTAAGTCAGCATGAACCACCTCTGTATGGGAATATATTGTATTTACCATACATCTGATACAAGAAAAGAACCTGAAAACACAATCTAAACACAGTCTTACATGCCCAACTTTCACTTTGGTTGGAGAACAATTATTTATACAGTGTTAATGCTGTAGATGGAGCTCTTATTGAAACAGCACTATAAGAGGTAGAATACAGAGGTGTCTCCCTTCTTACGAGTGTAAAGAATGCTTGGAAATCGGCTTTCACGGTAAAATTTTGTAACCTGGAGATGTATTACCATTAATTATCATTCATTTCAATGGGTAACATTTTTAAACGTTCCTGAGCTACCGGTCCTCCCATGTTTTGCTCGTGTAACATCAAAATCCATTAAAATGGAGCTAATACCTTTCTTAAAAAAAGACATTTCAAGACAAAAAAGAGAAAAGAAGGCATGTGCTGTCTGAGACACCGTAGCACGAAACATTTCAAAGCCACAAGTGGTCAATATGTTCGGGCTTAACTTGTTTCAGGGGTTCCTTCTGTATTTTGTTCTATTTTTGTGGCGTTAAAATCTGGTGCTGTGACCTTTAAGTGCTCCTCCAGGGATACCATCTGGGCCCCGTATGATCCGTGTTGGATGGAGACTGTGATCGAACCAAAAGCAGGCAGCCTGGTACCTCCTGTTGGGGAAAACTGAGAAAACAGATGGGCTGAGCCATTAAAGCGCCGAACCACTAAAAGACATTTAATAGAAAAGACAATACAGACGGCTATTCTCTCATCAGTTCAATGTCTGTGTGCCATTCACTTGTTGCTTTTCTCACTTGGGGTTGAGTCCTTGGCCCATTTTGACAGGGAACCTCAAATGTTTGTGAAAGTCTCCCTGTGTTGTTATAAAACTGGACTTTGGCAGAACCGAGGCACTTTGGTTGAAACTGGTCCTTTCGTTTACTCCTACCTTAGTGCTTAGAGCCGGTAAAATGTCCTTCTGGCTGATCAGAGCCAGGTGCCACATTTTGAGGTTCCTGCGGCACAAAGCATCACAACACACACTGCACTTATCACTTGCTTCAGTTAAAACCGCAACAAGGGGCTGAACTGTGGAATGACCCGCCCTGAGATCCTCTGGGCCCTGGGTGGTAGAAACACCGTTCTGCGGTGTCAGCGACACAGTTGGGGACTCTCTGTTTGGTGGGTTGGGGTTACACAGCATGAGTACCGAGCTCTCGGGCTGTTTGCGATGCTTGCGGAGACAAACGGCGGGATATCAGTCAGCATCATCCAGCTGGAAGGGAGAACCAGCGACCAAATCTCTCAGTGATTCCTGAACGACTGGACTTTTGCAGAAAAAATGACATCTTCAACCTTCACCATGTCTTGACTTTTCTGCCTCATCTCAGACACTGTTGAACATGAGAAAGCTGTGAAGAAGAGACAGGCTTAGTCTGTCGAGCACTGTCCAGTTGGCGCCTGAACGGTCAAGACTGACCGCTTGACTAATGACACATGACAGATCAGCACCACGGGGGGCTGCAGGCTATAAATGGCCCTAATGAAAACCCCTTTTGCAATGGAACCCACATCACATGTCACTTTACATCCAAAGATTTGGCCCTTACATTGGGTCTGTTTTCAGAGTTGAAAACACATGGAATCAACAGGGCTCTGAGGAGTTGTGTCATCTCTGTTGGTCAATTCAAGGCATCTCTCTTCCTTGTGGCAAGTGCTTGTAGTCCGGTACCACATGCGTGGCTCAGTGTGTCTGGGGCTTTGCGAGGAGTCTTTCGTAAGTTCACGGGGGTCTCCACAGCTGTTTGCCTTTTGGGTGGACCTGGGTGTAAAAAGGTGTTTGCCTGGTTGCTGTGATAAACCACCCTCCATTGGACAAGGGCTCTGAAAGGGACTCTGAGAGGGATCCTTGTGAACATGTACCTTGCAGCTGTTGTTTGCAGCATGCCCAGGGGTAACAGGGGCAGGGCTTCGTGGTTTGTGGATTCCCGACCCCCTCAACACACCCCCACACTACTTCATCCCCCCTCCTCTCTGCAGATCTCATGTTTAGTGCTCGGAAAGGCAGCAGGTGGCAGTGACATCATCTCCACTGCAGCGCACTGCAGTGCTGTCGCAACATCGACATGTCAAACCGCTTCAGGCCTGCTGCCTCCCTCTTCCGCCTCGATGTGATTATCGGTTCATATCTTCTTTTTTGTTATTAAATCCAAATCGACTTACGGAGCTTACAATTTTACAGTTTTGCCCATTTATGAAGCTTAGGGATTTACAGGAGCAATTTGGGTACCTCGTCCAGGGGTGTAACAGCAATTCTCTTCTCAAAATGGGAACTGATAACCCTTAGATCTTATGTTCAGTGCTTTATCTACTACTCCCCCTGCTGTCTGCTCCTATGTGTTTCAGAAGAGCTATTCTTTTCCAGTTTGGGATGGATGAGAAAAATTACCTTTACTCCATGTGTTCACTCAAGCAAAAGCCATTAATGATGGTAAAGAAATCCTCCACCCATCCAATTTTATGTTCTTTCAGTCACAAATGAGATGCCAGAGTGTTCCTTGGCAGTATGGCAACCTGTCCATACTGCCAAGGAACACTCTGGTATCTCTGGTAAGCCAGAGTATTCCTTGTTTTATAAACTTTTATTTTTGGTTGTTGAAGAAGAAACAGAAATAGTCAACAACTTCAGCCTACTTGGGTCAACAATGAACAATGAGATGATAAGCAGTCTGAAATCTGAGGAGAAAAGCTCTTGGCAGAGTGGCCATGAAGAACGTAGACAAGATTTTCAACTGCAGCTACGTAACTTAGTGTACCAACATAGATTTTTCCAATCCACTTTTTTAATAATGTTGTATGGATGCAAAAGTTGTACAGTGATGAAATAGGCCAGGAAGAAACTTGATGGTTTTGAATGACAGTGTTGGAGAAGAATACCGCATGTACTGTGGTTTTCCCAAGAAACAAACACATCCGTGTTGGAGGAGATCAAACCTCAGCTCTCCCTGGAAGTTCAAATGACAAAGCTTCAACTTTTAACATATTATGCAGAAAGATCTTTGGAGGACATTGCACTTGGCAAGATTGAAGGTCAGTGTGAAAGAGGAAGACCTCCAATGATTGCTGGTTTCATACAATGACTGCAGCTGTGGATGGCATTCTCTCAAAAAAATTTTTTCTGGCTGAACATTGGACTTAGTTTAGGAACACTGGCCATACAGTTGACACTTATTCAACGTGACCTGCAGAGTTGTGCTGTCGGTTTCATTGTTTACTCAATGGTGTGTCTTTGGGGACAGTCACTATGCAAGGGAGAGTCTTGTGTGACGTGTCACAGCCCCCCATCCCTCCTTTCAGACAACCAGTTCAGGATGTCCATCCTGGAGCGGCTGGAGCAGATGGAGCGCAGGATGGCCGAGATGGCTGGCCACCACCAACAGAGTGGCGGAGGGGCTGGAGGCGGAGGTGATGGAGGCGGTGGAGGAGGAGGAGGTGGAGGCAGTAACAGTCAGACTCAGGTGCACATTTGTGTTTTTATTTCTGCCATCATTGTGCCTTTCACTGTGTATGTATCCAAGAGGAACCTCCTCATGTGTCTGGATGCCTCTGTATTTGTGTACATGTGCTTGTGTGTGTGCGCTATTCTCCATTTGTGTATATATGCCTCTCCATGCATCTCCAGATACACACTGTTTTACCCTAACTTTGAATCTGTGTGTATCTGTATCTCAGTGTGTCTCTTCTCACTTGTTCCTGTGTGTGAGTGCCTTCAGATGCATCTACGTGTCTCTGTGTGTGTTTCTGCTTCTGTGCGCCCCTTCCTGTCTACTCACCTGTCCCTTCCCCCTCCCGTAGACTCTGGGCCCGGCCGGCAGCTCCTTTGAGAGCCGCGTAGTCGTGGTGTGTGAGAAGATGATGAACCGGACATGCTGGGCCAAGTCCAAACACCTCATCCACTCCAAGACGTTCCGTGGCATGACGCTGCTGCACCTAGCAGCTGGCCAGGGCTACGCCACACTCATCCAGACTCTCATCAAATGGAGGTGAACTAAAGACCAACCGGTGCTGATTAGCGAGTGCTCATGCGTAGCGCTGGCAGTATAAATGGCGTTTCATCCAGGGGGAGGTTCACAGCTTAGCTCCTATTGGTTCTATGGTAGGCTGTGGACCACCGCCACCCTGCTCAGGAAAAGAAGTTAATGGAAATGGATGGATTGATTATATTTTGCAAGATAAAGCTTATTTTCAGCTGAAAATTATCAGCTTTTCAGCTGCTTTACATTGTTTTCCCCATTTAGGACAAAGCATGCGGACAGCATCGACCTGGAGCTGGAGGTGGATCCCCTCAACGTTGACCATTTCTCCTGTACCCCCTTGGTATGCATAACACCAAAAAAGTAGTTGTAGTTTTTTTTTTTTCCACCATCCAAACAAATGACAAGAATTGGTACAGTTATTGAACCTTAACAATATGATATTAACTTTGATGCATAAGTGTTGCTGATACTGAGCTAGGACTCAGGAGGAATGATTCCCATGCTTCTGTCTCATCTTCCTTTGCCTCTGCCCCCTACCTCTGCCCTCGCGGCCCCACATGTAGATGTGGGCCTGCGCACTGGGCCACCTGGAGGCAGCTGTGGTTTTGTACAAGTGGGACTGCCGGGCACTGGCCATCCCCGACTCCTTGGGCCGTTTACCCCTGACTATTGCCCGCTCTCGCGGTCACACCAAGCTGGCCGACCGTCTGGAGCAGCTGCAGCGGGAACGACAGCCCTCCTCGGCTGCTTCACCTCCCCCTGGCTCTCGCCTCTCCTTCTCCCCTCCCCCCGAGACGTCTGCTTCTGACAGCTGGATGGTTGCGTGGAGCACTGATGAAGGGGTGTCAACAGGGGGGGCAAAAGGCAGCACCACCAGTACCACCAGCGGGAATTTGGGTTAGTTCATCTGTTTTTTCCCTAGCTGCAATAGTACATGGTCAAGCCCCCACAAGTGTTATTGGCTGATTTATTTGCAAGCATTTTGTCATCCTAGAGTTGTTGATCACACATTTTCGGTGTGTTATGCTCCAGCAGATTTGAGAAGACCAAGGTCGGAGCCCTCCAGCTACCACAGTGGCGAGGGCCACAGAGATGTTCCTCTGGCCAAGAAACACAAACCCAACCCTGAGTTCCAGAATGCCCAGCAGCCCAATAAGGCAGCATCTGTCCCCCTCAGCCTAGAGTCACACCAGCTTCACAAACTGTCCACCACTGTGAAGACCCCTCTCCCTGAGACCCTCAGCCCAGACTTAGGTGTGGAGGGAGACGGGTACACTGGGGGGTTGTCTCAGACCAAGCAGTGTGCCATACGAGGCCTGAGTGGAGACTTTAAATGGAGCTCCAGGGAGCTGTATATGGGAGGGATGCCGGGCAGAAAGGTGGCCGGGGGTAAGGAGAAGCTGGCCAGTAGGTTGCGTCAGCGGGAGCCAGCCAGTGCCCTCGTGGCATCCGAGCAGGACATTGTGGGCGCGGACCTGCTGTCCTACCGGGACGACCTTGAAAACCAGAGCTGCCTGACGCACATAGACGACCTGCAGGTAGGTGACTGTCACCCGATGGAAACAGCAGGTCGCTAATCCAATCATCTGTTTATTCTGTCATCATAGATGCCCCATTCAAAGCAGCCTTTAGCCTCCCGTGTTAGCACCAAAAGTCAAATCAAGGAAGACCCTCTTGTACATTCACACGCTTAGATATTCCCTAGCTGAGCAGGCCTTTTGTGGGAAATTGGTCCAGATCAGCCCCTGTAGCCTGGAGCACAGTGGACGTGACGCACAGCCGAGCGTGCTGGAATCTGCATCACTTTGCATTACACATGTTCCATCTTCGCACATCAATGAGAGAAGGGAAACATTCATTTCTGTCACACTAACCAGTACAGAATCATTTTTGCCTGCAGCCAGTCAATTTCGACAGACGGTGAAAAAGAGCTGATATAAGAGCACGAGTCTCCTTTGTTCTCGTCTTATTTTAGCCAGAGGCAGGTTCTTAAAAGGATCAGTTCCGTCCAAGTGCAAAGTAGCTGCTACACAGCTTTGCGTTGCATGCTGGCACAAAACAGCTCACTGAGGAAAACAGCCAAGTGCAGGCAAAAAAATTAGTAACAGGAAGCCAGTTGTCTGTACTGCATTTATTTCAAGAACAGTTTTTTAGGAAAATCATTTACTTGGTGTGCAATTCAGTTAAAACATTAAAATCAGAATGTTACACTATAAATGTTAAAAAGGATGGTCTTTAAAAGCAGGCAAGAGAATTTCTTTCACTGCTTCCATTTTTTTCCACTCATGACTGTTTGCTGTATAGAGGTTTATCTCATTGTGCTTCAGGGTGGCTGCTGTACACACTGACACCCTTTGGCCAAAAGTAAACAGACACCTGAGCATCACCCCCATATGTGCTTCTTGAACCTCCCATTCCAAATCCATAGCCATTGTACTACTATAACATTTTCCTCTCCCTATTTATCTTTATTTTCTTATCTTTTCTTTTCTTATCTATTTATTTGCTCCTTCTACCAATTACCTCATTTTGCTTCTCTTGCTCCTTGTTGCCATGCTGTCCATTTAGTGTACTATGCACCGTGGTCTGAATGGAACTGCATTTTCTTCTCTTGTACATCTACATAAGGTGAAATGACAAAGTTTCACCTTGGCTTCTGCCAAGATCAAAATTTTCATTTACAAAGAGTCAGTGGGGAGCTGCGTATGCATATATACAAGTTTAAAAAGTAATTGTTAAAAACTTTAAAAGACAGATTTCCTCTTCCTTTCTAAGTTTGAGGTTCCCCCAATGGAGAGCAGCTCTATAGTAGTTTAACTTGTGCTTCAACTATATTTAAAATAGCTAAAAAACCTACGCCATTAGGAGTGTACCTTGCCCTGTGCTTCCAGAATAGAGCCACCACAAACCAGCATGCAGCAAGTGGCAAACGATAATGAATTTATGAAAATAAAACATTAAAAGATGAATAGGAAATATCTTTTTTATGAACATTATAAAATATGGCAGTGTTTTTGTGCAAAAAAATACCCTTTTTTGTGATTTTAATTCATTTTAGATTTTTTTTTTACCCTGGGAACCAATTTTTTTTATCCCTAAGAAATAATAGCAGTTTGCCCCCAGCTCACAAAGGCAATTGGCCTAAAGGGGTGTTTTCGCAAGGTGATTGACTCCATTATGTGAGGAGTGGATATGTTTTTGCTTGTGTTTTTTGAGGGGATTCTATTGCGACAATAGCAACCCCCAGGTGACAGAAACACAGAGAGAAGAACAACAGCAGTAATAACAGTAACATCAACCACAATAACATCCACCGGTGAACAGGCACCGCTGCCCTACAAAAAGATGGATAGATCATATGGCTTCAGCGTTTCCATCATCTGTACAGACAGCACACTAAAGCGAAAATTCAAGCCTTAAACCAAGACATTTGAAATTCTATCAGTTGTCACAAATTAAGATTATATGGATGGAACAAAATCATTTAAGTTGTAAGTTTCTGTAGAGGAGGCAAAATGTCTGTGGCTAAAGTGCCCGTATTTCCTGTTTATCAAGATTTTGTGTGTTTTTGCCTTTGTGACAGGAATGGCTTATTGCATTCCGTTAAGAAAGTAGTACTTATGTGCGTGTGTGGGTTTGTACCTTGTACACTTACCTGTCTCAGGTGAACATGATGACTCTGGCGGAGCACATCATTGAGGCCACTCCCGAGCGCATCAAGCGCGAGAACTTTATCGCCATGGAGACCGTGCCCCAGGACAACACAGGAATCAGTGCCACCATGAGCTGGCTGGCCAGTTACCTGGGTGACATGGAGCACCTGACGGGCATCATACATCTGCGGTGAGGAATCTGGAAAAGATGTTGGGTGCTTGATTGCGTGGTTAAAAATATGAGCAGAGGCATGAAAAGACCTTCAGAGATAAAAACAAAATCTCTTTTTATGATTCTGAAATAGACACTGTGGGTCTTAGCCTAAGATGTATGAAGGTGCAAAGGTGATCAGTAAGGTTGATGTTGGGATTCTGGGTGTATCGCAGTCACCCCCTGTAACTGACACCCTCCTTCAACCTATCAGATCCCTATACAGTGCGCCACTGACCCCCTCCTCCAACCCTGGCCTGAGTCCCTGCAGCTCCCTGCTGGGCGAAGGGCCTCTGGACAGCCCACACCTGCACTCTCCGGCCGACTGGACCCAGTTCCTGGGCTCCTCCAACAGCAAGGCGGAGCGGGAGCTGGCCCAACTGACCTTGTCAGACCCTGACCAGCGGGAGCTTTACGAGGCCGCGCGCCTAGTGCAGACTGCCTTCCGCAAGTACAAGGTACTGACAGATCACTTTCCACCAGCACCGAGGTACTTACACACCACCCTTCACAGGTATGTAGTTGTGTGACACACAGGTGGACTTGTATAACACACTGTGTCAATATGTGTGTAAAGAATTACTGTGCCTGACTATCGTCAGTAGTGGGCGTACTAATGCCCAATACTCATTTATTTATTGTTCTGAAGGTTCAGAAGGAGGTTAGATCCTGAATTGTTGTCACTGGAGTAGTTGTGTAACTGATGAAACTTGACAGGGAGTTTAACTCAGTGAGTCACTGGTGTCAGCAAGACAGCTGTGTTTTTTTAAAGAATTACTTCTGACCGCAGGACCGCTGTCAACAAGTCTGAATCCGGTTATTGAGCGCAGGCACGCACACACACACACACACACACACACACACACACACACGCAGACCCATGAGAACTGTGACCGCAGATGCAGCTTCAGGAGACCGGCTCTCCTTGCTGTGAGGAACTCTTCCCTCTGCTGGACAGCCCTGTACTGCTTGCTCTCGGTAGACAAAGTAGGGGGTGGTGACCCCCACATACTGCACATTATGTACTGTTTAAAGGCTCCTCAGCATGAAAATCTGTGTGCTCTTCTGCTGTCTCCCAAACCGAAGTAGACTGTCCATCTTTAAAATCCTGTTTTTCTAATGGGGTTGACCAGCTAAAGAAATTAGCCTCTTGCATTCATTGGCTTACAGTGATCCTTTACCCCTGCCCACCCACTACTCATCCATTTTACACTGAACTGTTTACTTTTACACTCCCCAAGGGCCGCCCACTACGGGAACAACAAGAAGTCGCAGCTGCTGTTATTCAGCGTTGCTACAGGAAGTATAAGCAGGTAGGCCTGACACGGTGTTACCTTGTTGGACGAAAAGTTAATAATATAGACGTGTCTTGATGTATTTGTGCGTTAGGTTCTGTAAAAATCTCACTTGTAGCTGCAGTCTTTAAAAATGTGCTTTGAGGCTTTGTGATGCATTAAAATGAAAATTAATTTAAAACATTGAAAAAAAAAAAACACCTTGGCAATACTGATTGTTGACTGATTCCACCCGTACACTCATGCAATGTTCTTGTTCCTGATCATGAGCACTCAGAGATACCAGGTACAAGCTGTAAACATAGTGGAAGTGAGTTGAATTAAGGCAGACCCACACTCCTTTCTGAGTGCATTTCTCAGGCTCACACTCCTTTTTGATTATAATGACATTGCCATCTACTGGCTGGCGTAGTAATTACAGGTTATATTCACTCTGCGACATAACAGCTGGATAAATGATGCAGATTAAAAATAAACATACCTGATATTTGTACCTTCGAAAATTTGTAACATTTGTATTCATAACATGAATAGGAGGAGCCAGTGAACTGAAAAAGACTAGGATTTCAGAAGAGTCGGTTATGACCTCAAGCTGTAACATGACCAGATGGTTTTGGATCTGGATGGGCATGTGGAGGTGGATCTCAGTTATTGTTGTCAGTCCTGGTTCAGAAACTTACTAGTAAATTCATGAGTGACACATTTAGGAATTATTAATTTCTGTTAGCAATTGCAAGTATGTTTGTTCCCCTCCACTGTTACCATCTGGCACTTTGCGCACTTTTGAATTGTGCAAAGTTGTCATACTTGAGACCACCTGTAATCGTACTGTGTAGTGTTTTCTGTGATGCGTGCAGCATAACATGTTTAAACAGTTGCTCAAAAAGTTTAACTGAATCTCTTATTCTTTCACAAGCTAACATGGATAGCTTTGAAGGTAAAATAATTCTTGCATTGCTTCCATCCATTAAATTCCTGAATGTGTTGCATGAAGCTGTTCTTTTGCTGGTTAGATGAAGTCGCCCACCAGTGACACTTCACTGATGCCCTGTGTCTCCCTCTCTCCTAACAGTATGCACTTTATAAGAAGATGACGCAGGCCGCCATCCTTATCCAGAGTAAGTTCCGCAGCTACCATGAGCAGAAGAAGTTCCGGCAGAGCCGGAGGGCCGCCCTGCTCATTCAGCAGTACTATCGCAGCTATAAGGAACTGGGCAGGCTGAAGCCTCATCGCCACGCCCCTGCTGCTGCCCTGGTACAGAACAAGCTCAGGTACGGAACAGCCTTTGTGCCTTTGTAGAGAAAGAAACTTTCAGTCAAAGTTGAACTCTTACCTGCTTTTAGTGAGCATTCAGTAGTTTTCATCCAGCCATTAAATAAAGTTTCACTTTACCATCATTTCACACTTGCACAAATATACAAGAATGGGGCAAAAAACTGTTCCTCCTAGGCCAACCTTACACTTGACAACCAGTGTAACATCATAGAAACAAAAACTGCAGTGAGTTACAACCAAGTGGCAGCCAGTTAGCAGTTGGTGTAAAAAAATTGGACTGAGTTGCTATAAAAACATATAAATACAAACTGGAATTAAGGAGATAAACAGATAAATGAAGAAGCATTCACTTCGGATAACCAGAATCATAACCCTAACCATAAAACAGTGATTTCCTTTGTGTAAAAATGACTGATGACCAAATAAAGAATTAAAAAATACATTCTTAAAACTGTATTGCATAAATTTATCCATCCATCCATCCGTCCATCCATCTGTCATTAACTGCTTTATCCTGGTCATGGTGGTGGTGGTGGTCCACAGCCTATCCCGCAATCGCTGGGCACCAGGCTATGAAGCTACTCCTGGATGGGGCACCAGTCCAGCGTAGTGCACAGATTTAGCAAAGGGAAATAAAATAACATCAGGGGATTTTCGGTCTCTGGCAGCACACAGCAGCCTCAGTGGCAACGCTGCCTAAACCCAAGGAAACAGCAGGCCCTACGACTAATTCCTGCCTATTTCAGGCATAGCTGTCTGTTTAAGAAGCGTCTGTTAAACCAGACTTTATCCAAAACTGTGGTTAACTGAGGCTCTGTGCCCTTGTGTCTCTTTCTTTCAGAAGTGGTCTGCTCACCAAGAAGCAGGACCAAGCTGCTCGCAAGATTATGAGGTTTCTGCGCCGCTGTCGCCACAGGTGAGCCCGAGTTCACAGTTGCTCCAGTGTTCGGCACAGTGTTTCCCCAACACTTTCAGGGCCACGGCTGCCAAGAGCACAAAACCAAATGTCAGATATTGTTATTTCCTGTCTGGTAACTGTCATAGGGGCTTCTACATGGAGGAGATTATAATTCACAGAGCAGCATAGTCAGTTTTGTAGCACAGTGAGAGGTACTGTACTAAGATTCACCCATTTGGACTTTTTCATGTTGTGTTGTTCTACAACATTGGATCATTATGGATTTAATTGGGCTTTTATTTGATACTGATAAACAGAAAAATACTCCATTCAAGTGGGAGTATGTTTGTACAAGTCAGTTGTGAATAAACTGCAGTTTTACCACCAAAGAACTGAGTGCAAAAGTATTAACCCATTGAAGCTCGTAGGCGCAAATCATAAGCCTTGAGTCTAAAAGTGTGGACCAGCTTGCGGTAAAACGGTAAAACATGAAGTCCAAGGGAGTGAATACTTTCTATAGGCACCGAGTCTGTAGGGTTATGTTTGACACATTTTTTTGCATGTGCGCCCACATTCACATCTTCGACAGACACTGCAGTGCGTTGGGGTAGTTTACGCAAAGGTGGTGTGGTGTGGGGCCTCAGAGGTTTCACTCAGATGGTTCACTGGTGACCGAGGGGCACGATGAGACGAGGTGTCACGGACACACCGGTCTACTTAGCCCCCTTCCTCACAGACCACCAGTGCCTGCGGGCTGCTAATGCAATCTGATGTTGTTTTGCTGTTTACCTGAAGCCCCTTGATGGACCATAGGCTGTTCAAGAGGGTGAGTCTTGCCTCAGCAACTTGGTCCCTGCTCTCCTCTCTCCCTCCGACTTTCTTTTATCAGCCTTTTTTTTCTGGGGAAGTCTCTCTGTGCATAACCCCTCCCCTCCCCCCCATCCTCTGTTACCGTTGCCTGATGCCTGCCTGCATGAGAGCTGTTGACCAAGACCTGTGACACCAGACACACTGAGATCATGTGGGCCGGGGCAGGAACTTAAAGGAACTGACCAGATACATGACACACCCGCACTAAAAATCGCCTCACTCTTCCCGTCTTTTTTGTTGCTGTTGTCATGACGATGCATCTTTGAAAACAAGGGGATTGCTGGATGATGCTGACCATGTTGCATGATGTTGTGGTAAAAACAGGCCTTGCTGCTTTACTTCCAGGCATGTTCTGAATGACTTCACCTCCTGTGTGGGTAGAATGACTTCTCAAACACTTTGCTGCCTTACTTCCCCTCTTGTTTTCCTCTTATCGAGGCAGAAAGTGGAGCTGTACCTTCTTTCACTTATATCTACCCTTCGCCAGTATGCAGATTTAAAGTGATGCTCTCCTCGCTCCTCTTGAAGAGGTGCAGCCAGCTGACATGGGGACACACTTATGGAATCAGCAAACACAATGTCCAAATATTAAAACTATATTTAAGTCAATATTCTGTGACCACTCCCCTCACTGTCACTGTCCTTCCAGTGCACCTTAAGGTTTCTTTACCGTTTTATTTATTTATTTATTTATTTATTTTATTTTATTTTATTTATTTCTTTTTTAAATTTATTTTACTTATTTATCTATTTGCTGTTTGTTTCTTTTCTTCTTGGTGTTCGGTTGTTTGTTTGTTTTATTTTTCATTGTAAATTTTCATGCACAGTCTATCCTGGATCAGAGCACATTTCACTACATGGTA
This sequence comes from Heterotis niloticus, assembly GCA_018136845.1. Lineage (NCBI taxonomy): Eukaryota > Metazoa > Chordata > Actinopteri > Osteoglossiformes > Osteoglossidae > Heterotis > Heterotis niloticus. The sequence goes on along the minus strand of CM030892.1, from coordinate 7,700,079 downwards.
CACAACCATGTACATGACAAATAAACTCTTTTGACTTTTGACTTTGAAAGTCAAAATTAACAATGGGAATCCGTTTAACTTTACTGGGAACCATACGCGAGGTTTTTTCCCCCCACTGGCGATCATGAAGATCATTACCACTGCTGTAGTTTGTGCAGAAACATTTTCTGAAGTAAATAAGCACATCAGCTGTAAACTTTATAGCGTATGTAGGTATAGTGAGGGGGGGGCAAGAGGACTCATGCTGACTTACACTGTACCTCAGGTACTTCTGCCACCCAGGTCATATGTTATGAACTGAACATGACTGAACATACAGTAATTGTAGATGTAGTCAGTGCGCGCCGTGCAGGCAGGTTCATCGTCCCCGAGCACTCGGGTCAACACGGCCAACAAGCCTCAGTTCGCCGGGATTGTTCCACCGGTGTGGTGTGGCGGCCCAGAGTGTGATGATGGTGCAGGTCGAAATGTCCAGTTGTCGGGGATCTTGACTGCTCAATAGGCAGATTCTGACTATTGACCAGTGAGATGAGCAAAGGTACAGGTAATGGAGAACGAGAGCGTCGCTTAGCTTCCTAAAAAAAAGTCTAATGGGTGAAGTAAAAGAGGTTTAAAAAAAACAGTGTGCCAAAGAAATGGTAGATTTAGGGAAAAAAAATTGTATGTGTAAATTTTAATAAAGGAAATTGTAAAACCAAAAAACAACACGGTTGTTAACAGGAAAACTTAAGTTTTAATTGCCTAAAAATTGACCTGTTTTCATATGGATTTATAGCTTATCAATACGCTGGTTATTTTCTGTATTGCATTATTGTTTTTCTATTTGCTTTATTATTTTTTTCTAGTTTTGTTTTTCTTTTTCAGTTTGTCTCAACAGTTAATGGATTACTCGTTTGTTTTTTTACACGGCGCTCCTCATTCTTGACTGGCAGTTTCGACTTAGTCCCGGCCGTAGCTTTGACGTTTTTCATTTTTATCTGCTAAACTGGAGGGTCTTCAAAGGGAACCGCAACCCCGCAGCCGAGGAGTGATTTCTTGTCTACTGCTCACACCGGCTCATCACCTTACAGACACCAGAATTCTGTTGAAAACTCTATTTATTTGTAAATCCACAGTCGGAGTCAATAAAAATTTAGCAGCCCCGGTGCCCCTCGGTACATTTTGCAGGTTTGTTTCTGTGAAAACTTCAGATGAAGCTATAATAAATAAAAAATGCCACGTACGGCTGTTACTTCATTTCTATTAACTTCAAACAACAGTAATATGAAAAATAATCTAAAAATTGTTTTTGTCTCCACAAATTTTTATTTATTGCTGACTTTTGGCCTATTCTTTCCAAAAATATGTGCATCAGTTATCCTTTTATTGTTGATAACCAGCCCTAAGCTGCAGACAAGGTGTCGTCTTGTTGTTGGCTGGAGAAATGCAGGCTGTGTTTGCTCCGCCACAGAGAAAAATTGTAGAAAATGCAATTGGAAAAGAATAAATTAGAAACCGTTTGTATCTTTGAGAATTACAAAACCCAGATGTCTGTCACAGGAGGCGTCTGGGTAACAGACCGCTGTGGTAAATTAAATCGTGCTCAAGGAGGACATCAGGCAGAGCATCTCGGGTTGTGTGAAACACTGAGCATGGACCCCACTGACCGCATGTATGTATTTACATGGATCTGCGTCCCCAGGGTGATGGGGGGGCCTTTCCAGTTCCGTCATCTCACAGCAATCTCCACCTCAACACCCCCGCAGCGGCCCCACCTCTTCCCCCTTGTGGCTGCCTCTCCCGCATTTCACGCCGCTTGTGTTTTGTCTTGCAGAGTGAAAGAATTGAGAAAGGCCAAGGAACATGATAACCCTCAGAAGAGCCCACTGAAGATGTGACATCACTGTCCAGACTCTTTTTTTCTTCCTTTTTTTCTTCCTTTTCTGTTTGTACCAGATATTTTTCAAGAGGAAAAAAAAACACAAATCGGTACAGTTAAGCACTGCGATTATTACCTGTAGCACACCTGCTACACGGGATTCTACTTCTGCAACTACACGTACGGCAGCCGTTGTTTGTTTGTTTGTTTGTTTGTTTGGTTTTCGGGGTTCCATTTTCCCGCTCCATCTTTCTGTATGGGGGAAGTTCTGCGGAATTAGTAACTCCAGCGGGCACATGGGAGGAGGTCATTTGCTTCATGGCATATTTTGCACTTTTTCATGGACTGATTTTTCTCATGTTTGGAAGAACAAAAAGCTGCAATTGGGGAGGGGGGCAAAGGACAAGACTATAATCCTTGAAGTGGAATGCAGAGGGGAAAAGGGTCTTCAGATGTGGAATCGATGGGAAATGTCTGGACTTTCTTCTGAATATCTCGTCATTTATTTTTTTAAAAAAAGGGACCCATTTGGAAAGAAAAAAACATGACTTGAGCCAAAAATTGTTACTATATTGACGCTTTTTGCATGTGCACCTGCGTTCACGGGCAGCCATCGTCACGCGAAAAGCTTCTCCGTTACGCTGCCCATCACCTTAATGGTCGACATTGACTGAGCCACACATGAATGTAGGAAAGGTGCGGCTGGCCAATGGGGGAGCTCAAAAGCAACTCTTTTATATTCCTGTCCTTTTTGGAGATGTGCCGTACACGGACGGTGGAGCTAAATCAGAGTAAATAGTTTGCTATATTTTCACTCGGTTTAAATGAGGACAGAGAAACGGTGGGGTTGCTTGCTTGAGTTTATTCGCTTTTTCGTTTCCATGTCGCTTTGTCGCCTGCTTCCCGTGAGTCTCGTCTTGTACAGTCGCATTTATTCAGGAAAACAAAATGCATGTGTTTGGCCAAAAATGCCTACTTTAGTGTTTATCTACTTCATGGTTCGATTTTGATATGTGGCGCACCATCTTCCTTAGGTTTTTTTACATTTATTTTTTCTATTTCTTTCGTTTTGCCTCCGCCCACATGTAGTGATGTCACCAGTACTTCCCCCACCCGAGTCTTCTTTCTGCATGTTGTCATAAACGCGACGCACATTACTTTTCCCCACTTTAACACATTGCATTGTTGTTTCATTTTGTAAAAGTCTTTGCCTGTTGTTTTCTAACAGTTGTGGACGTTATGGTAACAGTTTTGTTTTAAATGAACTTCGGGAGCTGTAAAACGCTTCTGAGGGGAAGATCACATGCATTGCCTTGACTTCTTAGAGATCGTTTGACTTCTTAGAGATCCCTACTGAAGTTCTTAAACAGGGGTAGAAAAATCCATATTTTTGACTATTGGGCAGTTTCTGTACATAATGAAGGCTGACGGTACATGGAGAAAACCATTTATCCGAAAGGAGATTGTATTTAAAAATATATATTATTTTATTCATATAAGGTGACAATAACATGGTAAGAGACAAAAAAAAAAACATAATATTTGTATAGTTTTGTTTGAATGCTCAAGAAGTATGGTTGTATGGTTTGTACATAGTGTAAATAACTGGGATAAAAAATGAGCTATGTGCATGAACAATTAAGACATGAACAAAGACAAAAAAGAAGCATTAGTGGCTATGGTCTGTAAAATGATTCAAACTATGTCACTATAAGAGTATTTTATTTTAAATGTTCTTAAAAAGAACATTTTGCTAAAGCATGACCTTATTGCATAAAAGTATTTAGAGTTAGGGGAAAAGCTAAATTAATTCAGAAACCTTATGTTTACTTTTTTGTTTTATTTTGGGCTACCAATACTTTAATCCTTTTGCCAATGGTGCCAAGTAATGTGAATGCTATATTGCTTAAAAAGTAAATTAATTTATAACCTTTGCAGAGCAGATAATCACATGACAAAAGTCTTTAGAATTAGATACCATGAATTGACATGACTATTGACAAATAAGTACAGGAAGATCTACACATTGTTCAAAAGGAAAAATTATGTCTTGAGCTCGTCTCTTCCATCTATCATTGCACAGCACTCTTTTTTTAGTTTAGCAAGATTTTTAGTATTCCAAATAAAAATACAAGTGCAAAAAAGAAAAAAAAAAACCTCTTTTAATACATGAACAAAGAAGAATCTACAGACGTGAGGAATGAGATGTGTCCGAGTGGCGTCTGGGGGACAGGAACCGTGAATAGCAGCAGCCACCGTGGAACTTCCAGTGTCTCTCGGTTGTGCCGTTTTCCCCAACTGCAGACGGGATTGAAATGCTGTAGTTTACCGCATTCGGATCGGCCATCGCGACTACGTGATCGTGCGACAATCTGCTGTATTTAACCAGTCAGCAGGTGGGAGGTGTAGATCACATCATGGGAAGACCGAGCAGGTCCATCCATGCGACCGACCGCGGCTGAAGCTGGAGGTTTCCGCTGACTGTGGCTGCTACCATTTCTCTGGCTCTAAGACATCCGTTCACCTTGTCAGAAAATCAAAGCAACACCGCAAGGACATCTCGTCTGGGTGAGGGCTTCCTTTGGAAGTCTGAGCAGATGTCTTTACAGAAGAAGGGGACGTCCCATCATTGCGTGGTGCTATAAATAAACGTCCACTTGGTGGTCGGGGTGGTGGGTTAGAGAGCTTGGAGAAGAAAGTGCAGGTTTTCCAACACGGGGATGGTACCATTCCAGCAGTTAAAAGGGAAATTTTTGCAAGAAGCGATTGAATCCTGAGGTGTTGCCGCCGTTTTTTGACGCTGAACACTGGCGTGTTTGGTGAAAGAAGGTGAATTCAGGAGCAAACATCGCTCAGAGTTTGGTGCATGACTGAGTACTGTTGACCAGTTTTTACTGTCTCAGAAAGCTGGGAGGAAGAACTCCCCAGTTTATGTCTGTTGTTTTCAACGTTGCTTTCCAAGAAATATCTGTGCGCTCACGTTAATGCTCTCATGTTAATGTGCATAACTACTCTAGCTTTTGTTTCTTTTGGTTTTTGTTTTGTTTCACGGTTGTGTTTCAGTGACACAGATGTCAGATGTAAACCAGTTTTCCTTTCTTCAGAGTGTTAACATTAGAAAGTGCCTAACCATATCCTATCAGTGGCAAGCAAGTTTCCGGAAGCATGCAAAGTGTTCACGTGTGTAACATGGCCTACGTTCGGAAGGCGCATTCCACGTGTCATTTTGAAAATGGCCATATTGCAAACGACAAAAGAAACTGAATGCCAGTCCCGAACCCCAGTCTTTCGACATTTGATCTTGTAGGTCAGGTTTCCGTTGACTCTTGAGTTTTCATTTCAGTAAGTTAACATTCAGAAGATTCCCAGCCGACCAAAAACCACCGCTCTGGAAAATTTGTTCTCCTGTTCAAACTGCCTGTGAATTCCACTGATTATTGCCTTGCATTATTCGACCCGGTTGAGGGGCTGGATGTTGCACCGCCGTGGTAAACCGAGAACGTCGTATTACGCTTGCATGGGTAACATAGATAACCAGGTGCATGCTCATTTTTCTAATACTGATAGTTGGGTAGACTTGTGTAAAGACTTACTGTTCCGTTTAGCAGAGATCTTTGGCGTGTTGTGTCACAGAGCTGAAGAGAGAGGGCTTTTCAGTGCAAGGCAAGCAAAACGTACACCCAAAAATGCCAACACAGCGCGGATGTTTGGCTTAATCTTTCCGGGGCAGCGTGAAATCTGCAAGGACACGTGAATTATACTTTATTTGATATATAGTATATATATCTTTTCATTGTTTCTTTTTTTTTGCTGGATAGTGTTCTTCCTACTTCCAACATGTGAACAGTTGTTATACCTCGGGGTAGTGACAGTTTTCTTTTCCTCCTGCCAAACACACTCTCACACGTACTGTACACATCATATCCAGGTGTGATCAGCCTCACTTTATGCATATACGATGAAGAGCAACTTCTAACTGCTTAGAGAAGCATTTGCCTCCCTTTTTGTATTTTTCACTCAGGGTGCCAAAGTGGGGAGGAGGAGGTGGGGGTGGAACGGGGGGGGGGCGTCCGATCGCACCCTGAGGGGGAGGTCTGAGCCATAGGCCCTCTCAAGTACAGGGCTCCCCAGTGGCAAAGTAAACACGGGTGTCAGTCACAGACTACTGTTAAACTCAGTCCAACCATCTCAGTCCTCTTCTTTCTGAGAGTGAAGTCAACTGAGCGGCTGCTTTACCACCTCATGACCATTGTCCCTGAATAGTCACACTATATGGAAAATTATAGAAGATCAAAAAATTGAGATGAAGAAGCATCACCTGGTGACCTTGCCAACGAGTGGGCAGAAATTCTGCACCTTCTAAAACAGCATTGCCCCTCCCAGCATCAGATGTTCCTTGCTCCATTTTCAGAGACTCTCATTCAAAATTAAATTGAAACGTAAAAAGACCTGCACGGAGATCAATCCTATGTATCAATAGCGACTGCTTCTGGTCGCTCATTACTGAGATGGGTAGTCGGGGACTGAGTGCTGAATGGTACTGGGAACTGGGTTGTGCCCGGTCGTTGTCATGGTGACCTGTCAGCCCTGCTGTTAAGTCCGCTTTATTACATGCTGCTGTTTTCCTTAAGGGGCTGTGCAGTGGTCTAAATAGTACAAATGTGAAATTGCGTTGCCTAGCACGATCAATAATCAATTTTTCACATTCACAGTTGTCGCCCAGTCAGGGTAAATAGTACATATAAAGCAATAGGGTCACATGTGAACCGTAGAACGGAGGAGGGACAACTATAAATTCTTGAATACTTATATAGCTTGTCTGAAAATAGAACCGATCTACACAAGCATGTACATACAGTGTGAAAAAAGGCACACCTAAATGTCCCCTTTGAATAACTTTAAAATACACTTTTTTATTAGCAGACCAAGTGAAAAAGACAAAGTCTTACCAGGCTGCAGTTCTGCAGTCTTTAGGTGTGAATTCGCTATGCATCAAAACTGTAAATCTGAAGTTACCCTGGCAATGGAAATCATACTAGATTTTGTTTGCTCAAGGAGAAAAACTGATCACTGATGTTTTTGATGTTTTATTGTTTTTTTAATCCATCAAAACCAAACTCAGGGTCCAAGTTTAGTATTTAAAACTTAAAAATTATGACAATGCTTGCATTCTTATTTTTTGTCAGACCCTATGGTCCAAAGTGACTCACGTAGCTTCCAGTAGCCATTTCAAAAGAGTAAGTTGCCCGATAAAAAGAGAATAGTGATTAGCTATAGTTGTTTTGGAATAAAAGTTACATTTTTAAGGGTACGATTGGCAAGAATTAATCTTTTGCCATTGAACACAAATGTCCTTTTAACAAATGAGCAATGAATTGAAAAGTAAATTTACTGTATTATAGATATGTACCCACCGCAGTCCAATATAAAACCGGGCCTTTATCGGTTTAGTGATTGAAATGATTGTATATACATATCATTTTATGAATATAGCATTGTACTAAACATATCATTTAATGATACAAAATATTTCAATTTGTTTCAATTACAGTTCACAGCACAGTATTATTATTATTATCAAATTTCGTTTCAGAGCATTCATTGCAAATGTATTCAGGATTCCTCTTGGTGTTCATTTCTACACCTGTGTGTCCTAATGGCATCACAGAAGTCAAAAATTTGTTTGTTTAGAAGTAGTCTCTGAATCTCTTTGTTTTAACAATAAATGAAACGGCATAGAAAAGTTCCGTATACATTTAAATTTACTGAACGTGCATAAATGAAACAGATCAGTATTTCCACTTTAATATTATACAAATGTTGTATAACATTGCCAATTGCGACCGCTATATGCTGACAAATTGGAAATATTGAAAATTCCGGATTGCATTTTTTAAATATACATTGCCATGCAGACGACTGTGTTTCTACAGAGAAGTACTGAAAAGCTTTTGATTTTTCAGTATAAATTATACCTTTTGTCTAAAATGAAAGCAGCTGAAGGCATTTTTAAAAAAGGAATGAAAGTCCCAGTATTTAAAATGCAGCTATTAATCTGGAATAACATCTTGACAGCAAGAACCGACTGAGAAGGTGTCTTGTGACCACAAAGTGGCCCTGGCACCGCACTGCAGGCTCACTGGCGCTTCATCTCAGTTTGTGGCCTCATTCTTTCTGCCAGCCGAAAAGCTGCATTTCTTTCTCGTTCGTTCCGTCCACACAAACGCAAGAAAAGCAGGCGAAATGGGACAACGCAGCAGAACAACACGGCCGCTTTAGGCTTTCCACCTGTGAACACAAAGCAATAAACGTGTTTTTTTGTTTCTTTTCCTTATTAAGTGAGGATTTGTAGATCTAATGGAGACTAAAACAATTGGACACGTCAGCCTACAATTATGCAATTGCCAGTATTGCGAAACAGGCATTCAGTGGTTAATGTGCCGCGATAATAGGACACCCTTGACCTAACTGCACGTTTTCATCATTAAAAATAAAATAAGAAAAAATGAACAAAAAAAGCAGGCCCTGCTTTTTATCAAGGTAGTGGGCTCCAACACTTTGCATGTAAACCTAGTGTTAGATCTCTCCTTACCTCTTCTTCTTTATCTCCTTCTCTCTGTCTTTCTCCTCTCCTGCTATGTGGCCCTTTCTTACTGACCCTATAGGATCTAGTCCTTATTTTTTGTTCTTCCAACCTGATTTTGTCCCTCTTTTCTACCTGTTTTTAATTTTTAATTTTTATTTTTGTAACTGCATGTAAAAGCGTCACTGAATCGATGGATATGTTAAAAAAGACAATTCAGCTGCTGAAGCCATGCAAAACATTTTGAATTGCCCTTAAAATATGGAAGATGTTTTCTGAATGCTTTATATTCTTTCTGCTGTAAAATAATAAAAATGAAAAAAACTATGAAAGATCAAAAAAAAGCAGTTTTATTCTTTGGCTCATTGCACGGGCAGTTTGGCTGAAGCACACACTAAACAATTGAGTTACTGCTGTACACAGATACGTGCAGATCTCTCTCATCTGTTCAGTGCTTAGAAAAAACAGCCTTCATTTACCTGACATTTTACTGAAAAATTATAAGAAAGGAAATAGATTTTGAACTGCACTTAATACAGTGAACAATTGAGAGGATGGCTGAATGCAACTTGAGTAACAGCAGATGGAGGTGGGTAGCTGGAAAACATTTGTCTACATTAAATGGTTAGTGTGGCATCAAAGGCCATTGTTATCCACAAGTGGTGCTATAACAGGGTAGAATTGCATAGGTGGTAACACATTCCATGCATGGGGAGGGTGAGAGGTGAGGATGGTGGCTTTTCAGGTAAATAGCATATTGGGAAATGTATTCCGCAACAGCATCTTGCGAGATGTGAGGATGGCGAGATGTCAGGGTAAGTCTGTGACATGAATTATCGGCCTTTATGAATTGTCGTGCGTACGCAGAACTGTTATTTACTTAATTTGAAACTTTTGCTTCAGGACACATTTTTGAGATGTACAGAACTTATCTAATAGTCTGTTAGGCCAGAAAAAATACAAAATTTGGTTAACAAGTGGATTTCCTTACCCCCACTAGAACATCTCGGACTTAAACTGAACCTTCACTGAAATGATTTGAATCTTGCCCCTCAGGTAGGTCTTCGAGTTTCCTTTGAGGAATTTAGTCTGTTTCAACAGGCGTTCCACAGGGCTCATTGCTGGGCCCTTTGCTCGTCTTCATATTTTTGTTTTTAAATGTGTTTGTAGCTATTTGTCTGAATGCACTTTTGTTTCCTCTGTGTGTCAACATTTTTTTGGAGAAAAGTGTCTGCTAAAACCATATAGGTAACAGGCCAGAAGCAAGATGGAAAAATTGGTGCTAGATTTGTTAAAGGTCGCTGAGTTTAAAATGAAAATTGCTATAAGAATATATGACATTTTTGGCACCAGAAAACAGGCACCATTGCTCATCTTTCCACAAATGTCACTGTATAACATTTTTTCTCTATTTGAGCAAAACCGAAATGATGTCCAAACGTGGGATTTTTTCACGATAGTCCTGTCGGTAAGTGTAGATGGAAAATAGAATGGCACACAGAGCTTCCTTTGCAACAAGGTGAGAAGATCCAAATGCATTCTGCCTCCGGTAATCAGAATTTACATGGCAGCATCACAGCCGGGCAGAGAACTAGAAAGGCAACAGCGGGTTAGGGGAAAAGGAGCCAGTTAACACTGTTGTTGCAGAATTCATGCAGGAAAGGTGGTGGAAGTGGAGTAGCAGTACGGGAGGTCAAGCTCTATGGAAATGGCTTCTCCCCTCTACCCTGACCCAAGTGTTAGCTGATGTTTGAAACCTTGGAAACCACGAAAAAGTGCAAAAATTAACTTGAATTGTGTAGCCACAGTTGAAACAACAGCCACAGTTCACTCTTTGTTTATATTTAAATTTAAAAACACACGTTTTATGCTACATCCCAAAGGAACTGCAAGTCCTGATCGCGTTCAGTTCAGCGATTTCCAAGATATTTGACTCCACCTCAAGGGGGCAGAAATGAGTTAAACTGAAAAGGAATTCAAACCCTGCAGTACAGACCAGTGAGGGTCTTGCGATTTGTTCGGTGGCAGTGATGTAATCCTCAGATTTTGAATGCAGGGGGCTGCCACAGAACAGAAAGTTTTGGCGCTGTTGTCACACACGGCGTCACTTTCGCCATGCCGGCATAGAGATAGCGGGAACGCCTGTGAAAGGTGCGGCGAAGTGTTAAACTACCCAGGTGGTACCACTGGTCCATGACTGTGAGTGACATCACAACAAAACTAAAATTAATTTCAAAAAATGTTTTAAAATTCTGAGTACGGCTCCTGTATCTCTGGGTGACACTGGAGTGTCCCTTCAACCTGTCAGCGGCCTCCAAGCTTGGTTAATTAGTGGTGTCTTTCTTCAATGCAAAATGCAGAACAAAAGCAGAGAAAGTGATATATACCGTAATTATATATAATGCCCTGGAGAATGCAATTACAGAATAGGATTTAAAGAATGATATTAAATTGTTCATAAAGTTAACTTTTCATTGCTTTTTTAATTGGTGGAGTTTTGGACAGTAATTATTTGCTACATGATTTCATGAGTGCCAACACAGGTTTCTTATTAACAATTTTGCATCCATGGGGATGAAATTGGGTTAATAACAAAAATTTTGTGATGTCTGTTCCTTCCTTGGAGCAATCAAATAAGCCAAAAAGCCCCCCCCACCCCCACCCCGCTTCCAGTAAGTACAGTGGCTTGGATGTTTATTTTAATTCATTTTTACCCCAAAAGGGTATCATAATATTTCCACGGTCAATGAGCGTCATGTGGCATGCAGGCGCTCCCAGATTTCTCTCCAGAACAACACAGGGTCCGATCCAGCTGGGGGCAAGGTCCACGCTTTTGTTGGGGGTTGTACATCCAAATTTAGTCCCCGAGGCTAAGTGGTCGACCCCGGCACTGTGTGTCATACACCCTCTTCTACCATCCCCCCACCTCCACTGAGTTGGGCCTGGCAAATATATGCGCAGATTCCAGTCCTTGATGCAACTGATGCAGATACCCCAATCCTGCGTCACCACTCACCTCAGGTTCCAGTGGGCTGCCAAAAGCTAACTCCACTGAGGTACACAGTTTGTGTCCAAACCTGAGCATGGCAGGGGTGCAGCCAGTGGACTCCTGGACAGCAGAGCAGCATGCCCACAGGACAAGGGGTAGATATCGGTCCCAGTCACACTGGTGTTTGGAAGGGAGGATGGATAGTTGCATGGTCAATGTCCTGTTGAACTGCTCCACTAGCCCATCACTCTGCAGGTGCAGGGGCATGGAGGAGGAGGTTGCACTTCACTGGATGGAGCTTTAGACCGGCTCTGCAAATCGCAACAAACACTTCCCGCAGGTTTTCAAGAGCGGACTGAAACATGGGAACGTGGACCAGGAGATCGTTCAAATAGATGATGTATCGGCTCCGGGGCATGTCAGCTAGCACCCGTTCCATGAGGCGCTCACAGGTGGCGGGGGCATTACAGAGCCTAAAAGGCATGACTGTAAAGTGCCATGAACCCTACCCCAAGGTGAATATGATGTTCTCACGTGCCTCCGGGGCCAGTGCAACTTGCCAGTACCCGCTCCTTAAGTCCAGAGAGCTGAACCAGTATGACCAGGCAACACTGTCCAAGGCATCATCGATACGAGGCAGTGGTAGGAGTCCTGCTTGGTAACAGCATTCAGACGGCAACAGTCGACACAGAACTGCCAATTACTGTCCTTCTTCTGGACCAGGACCGCTGGTGCTGACCAGGGACTGTTGATGTCCATTCGGGTACAGTCCTCGGCCCGAACCGTGAAGATGTCCTGGAATGCTTCCAACAGTCCGCAGAGCTCTTCCTACTCCTCTTCCTCCAGCTGAGCCGCACTGCACTGCCAGAGTGCATGCACTGCCTCCTACATCACTATGGAGGGGCAACGATCACACACAGTTCTCACCTTACCCTGCTTATGTGAGTTGTGTCCCCTCCCCGGCGTGGCACTCTGGCTGGCCGGGACTCTGCCCCTTCACACGTTGCACAATCGACCTGTCTTCCGCTCCTCTGCTGGTGGGGCAAGAGGAATGGTCTCCCTCACAGGTGGAGGCTGCCTTTGCTCAGGTCAAGTACTGCCACTGTCTCCATTAAAAAGTCCATCCCAATGACACAGGGGTCCTGGATCTGTCAGCCAGAACTTGTGCTCAACGCGCTGTTTGCCTACCACAAGATTTAGGCGCCGTCTTCCACATATGTGCACAGTCTCCCCGGTGACTGAGTGCAACCGCGCTCTCATTCCTGTCCAACCCTCAGGGAGGGGCTGGCTGGTGCCCAGCAACACCCCCACTCTGACGGTGGAGATAGTGGATCCGGTATCACGAAGCGCTTTGACAAAGCAGGCTGTGCAGGGTCCCCAGGCAACCCACTGGGAAGGTAATTATGGAGGGAGAGGGTTGTGTCGGTGCAGGATGAAGCCCACCTCATGGCATCACCTCGGCATCGTTTCCCTGCCTTGGGGTGGGGGCAGGCGCCATGCAGTCCTGCGCCTGGTGACCACGCTTCCTGCAGTGGTAGCAGATGATAGGCATTTGCCATTGTTGGGGTGGTGCTTCCATTTGGAAGGTGGCCGCCTCGTCCCCTTCATTGAGATCATTGTTTATCTTTACAGCTTGACAGTGTTGCCCTGGCTCTGTCGTGCCTCCCAAGACGACTTCAGCGCACTCCGTCTCCTGTAAGGCAGCATCCAAACTGGTTGGTGCCACCAGTTTGACATGCAGTTGGAGGCGCTCTGGGTTGAGCACACAAAGGAATGCCTGTAGCGCCAGCTCGCCTTGGACAGAAGTTAGCTAGTCAGGGTAGGCGAGGCGCGTCAGCAGCTAAATGTCGGCAGCCAGTGCTCTGAGGTGCTCCCCTTTTCCGTGCTGCCTGCTCTCAAGCTGCCCACGGTAGTGGTCCGGTGCTTCATGACACTCAAAACGGTGCTTCAGGGCTGCTACCAGCGCAGAAAAATTGTTGTGCTGTTCCAGACGAACATCCAGCAGAACGGTCAGCATCTTGCCTTCCAATGCAAGCTCCGGCTGTGTCACAGCAGTTGATTCGCTCCATCCATTGTGGCATGCTGCCAGGAGAAGCTTGGGTCCATATGTCTCCTGCAGCTCAATGTCAAAGTAGTGAGGTAGGGGCACCACTGGTTGGGGTGGCAGATTTGGTGGGAGTTCTCAAACTTCCCTGATGCCACCCGGGGGGTCCTCAGGGCTGCCTGTTGGGGGTCCGCAAGCATCCCCATACTTTGGGATCCTGCGGCTTTGGGAGACTCCACGGATCCTGTAATGGAATCTCCCAAAGCTGCTGGACTGAAGTGATTATATTGTCTGTCTTCTGCTGGAGAACACTGTATTCTTCCACCAGCAGCTCCTTCTTCTGCCGGCGACTTGTTGGTTTCGGTGTGTTGAGTCTCGGCTTCATCGTGCTTCTGACACCAATGTAGCGTCCCTCGGAGGCGCCACCACAGAAAGACTCAGGAGTCAAGAGCTCAGGAAACTGTTCATTTCGTCTTCCATCACAGCAAACAAAACTCTCCAAAAAACCCGCCAACAACACCAAAAACAACACCCTCTCTCTCTTACCCGGCGCTCCGAATTCCCGCACCCAGGAATTCCTGCCCACAGCGCACACTCACACTCCATCTCCCAGGATGCACCCCGGCAGCAATGCACACACAACGTACAGACAACCAAACGGACTAACACAGAACTATGCACAATTAATATTCAAACAACTATTTACACATCTGACTCTGCCGTTAGTGTATTGTATAAAATGTTGAGCTTATGCTGTGAATAAGAGATATTCGAAGATATTGCTAATATTCACAGGACATATTTCTGTAATAAACGGGAGCACAAATTTCGATCAAACAGTAGGGAAGTTGAGCGTGAGCAGCCTTGCAGTGTAACTTGGTGCGTTCTGGCTAATGAAACGTAACCATGAGGCTGTTGCAAATAATGGCCACTGGCAGAGCAGCTCAGGCAGAGAACCCGGTCAACAAGGGGCAGGAAAGAGCACTGGGAGGATTTGAGAAGTGTTTCTGTTTGGTACATTATGTTACTGCAGTATGCTGTGCTACAAGTTCTAAAAATGAATTTGTATACGTTTACCTTGGGAAAGAAATCGTTTCACAAATAAGTGTTGCATAAATCTAAGTTGCTTTTTAATTGTAGCTTAAGGTGAAAATCTCTCTGACTAGGCTATGTATTTATTCCATTATGCACCATAATATGTTACATGATTTATTTGTAACTGTAGTTCCTTAAAAGATAATAATGTGGATGCCTTTTAGGGACAAAAATACTGTCTGTTCTGCACATGTACCTGAAGGCCAAGCGGGTGGATTATTAGTCAGTTTCTTTATGTGGTGCATTATAGTCAAGGAAACAGACTAAGCTTTTTCCTGTTTTGCAGTTCTGCACTTTTAGATGTGACATTGGTGATGGTAGCACTTTTCAATTTGCACAAGTGCTTTTTTTATCTATGACACAAATATTGCTCATGAGCAGCAAAGCTTTTTTTGTACTTGTGACTCTATTGCATTGTCAGCTACAAGTATTAAACATTTGTGTTGGCAATCAGAAATTTTGCAGAGGTTACTCATAGAAAAGGAGAAATTCCCCAACATTGCACTTTCTAATGTATCTGTCATATAGGAAGTTAGTTAGATGGTTACACCCTACCACCTCTCCTGGGGTATAGATTGTGAACAAGAGACCTCCAGAGTCCTCTATCCTGTGTCCAGGGTAGAGGTTGGACGTGTTCCTGTGAATGTTTCTGTAACCTGTAGGATTTTTATGAGGTGAGGAGGCTAGCACCATACCCAACCCTCCTCCTTTTGCATCTGGGCTTGGGACTGGCATAGGCAGAGTTTCATATAGGAAATGCTGCTTAGTTATTTGTCCCCTGGTAGACTTTTTTTCTGCATTTATTTGTATTTTTTTTATTTAAATGATGACATTTGTGCTTTCACTATGGTGTATATAAAAACTGTTTTAACAACCTGTACGTACATTGCCTATGTGAAGTACCTTGACTTAGAGAATGAAGAACACTACTATATATTCCTACAATTTAAGGATCATCACTCTTTGCCTTATCAGGGTAATGTGTTCCTGAGAAACTCTTGTTAAGGAGAATTCTAATAAATCAACGATGCAGTTACCATTCTATTTTTTGCATTCCCAAGCCTTGAAATGAATGCCCATTTTAAAATATGACCAAATCCCATTAAAATAGAACAGCATGAGTCAAACTGTAAAAATCTTACAATGTTCAGTCCTCAAAATGTGATAAAATGTCTTGTAGTGCTATTAAATTTTTTGTGAAGTTGAATTCTCCAGTGGGTAACTCCAGTGGGTAGACTACTGGAGAGTTTTTTTTTTTTTTAGAATTAGTCCTCAGTGTCATATTTCTAAGTACAGTATACTGTCCATTACTAAGCTGGTTGCACTGCAGTGGGCATGACTTAAGCCATTTTTTTTTCACAAGACTCAAAACACCAGATATTAGTCATGAAAGAGACCAACAATAGAATAGTTGACAATTTTTTAACATGTACTTAAACATCAAGCATGACATTTTACAAGGCTGTATCTTTACAAAATGAAAGAACTTTTATAAGGTTGTTTCATCCTTCATTCTTGCCTGTTATTTTCCGGTAACGGCTGACAACCGACATCCATTTGGCCCTACAGCACATTCTGTGATCTGTTTGCACTGTGGTCGCATCAAACTTGCACATGAGATTGATACACAAGAAAGAAAGCATGCAAATCTTATCTCTTCTGAGACTGCAGTCATTTGGTTCACTATAACATGGGGGTCAAGGCAAACTATGAAATGTTTTATTTATTATACATGTTTATAATGGTCATTTTCTTGTGATAAGTACAGTTATGCTGACAGAGCCAAATATGATATCTGGGAGTCTTCTATACGTTTTAAAAGAAATACACCAAGCACCCATCCATAGGCTTAATAATCTGATGCTTCCAATTCCTAAAATGTGTGCCAGGTATTAGTTTGCTAATGCCTGCCTTGATCAAACTGGATATTACACATCTTCTTCTTCATCTTTCAGCTGCTCCCGTTAGGGGTCGCCACACCAGATCAATTGTTTCCATTTCTTCCTGTCCTCTGCATCTTTCTCAGTCACTCCCACCACCTGCATGTCCTCCTTCACCACATCCATAAATCTCCTCTTAGGCCTTCCTCTCTTCCTCTTGCCTGGCAGCTCCATCCCTAGCATCCTTCTCCTGATATATCCAGAATCTCTCCTCTGCGCATGTCCAAACCAAAAACTGGATATTACACATAATTTGGTAAATAAAGTTACCCTTTTTGTTCATTAGCTGTACTTTATAAACATTGTACAAATGGAATAACTTTGGCTCTCCTCTCCGTTATATGCAGTCGCTGAATCTTGAACAAGGTCTTCAGGGAATTGGTGATATGTGATGGTTGGCACTGTTCTGTATACATCATAATCCTGTGGGCCTAGGAGGGAAATATAGCTGAGGGTCATGCTAAACCAGGAGAAAGTAGACCACTGGAATGTTTTGCAGTAGTTTTGAATCAAAGCCCAGATGTGGTGGAAGGGGTGAAAAAGCATCTACTTTTTCTGACCATCTGTGCTGTGAACAACTGCAGAAGTTTGATCTGTAATGAATTGCTTGGAACGATCCACAGAATACTCTGATTCATACTGAGGCAGGAATGATGATTTGTTTCATTTGAGTGAGTGAGTGAGTGAGTGAGTGAGTGAGTTAGTTCAGTTTTGAAAAAACATTGTTTTTTGAGCCTCTACCGTAATGAAGTGCAAGTCATGATAGCACCAAAATCAATGATATAATTGTAATTTGTTTCCCAGGGACAAAATTTAAAAATGGAAGTAACCCTTTGTTTCATCCAAAGTACATAGTGCAGTCACCGAGCTTGTCCGTGCAGTCACTGGAATTACAGAATAAGCGCTTAGAAAATGGATGAGGTGAGCAATTACGATACACAGTTGTCCTGGGAGCATGAGCTTTGTTATGCCCG
The DNA here is from genome assembly GCA_018136845.1 of Heterotis niloticus. Taxonomy (NCBI): domain Eukaryota; kingdom Metazoa; phylum Chordata; class Actinopteri; order Osteoglossiformes; family Osteoglossidae; genus Heterotis; species Heterotis niloticus. Next base: position 7,682,596 of record CM030892.1, on the reverse strand, counting down.
GGCAAGTCGCCACAACACTCCTGCGCATTTGAACGCATTATGTTACTCACTAAACTCTATGGTGTAGTTTCTGAATTGAAAAAAAAAATCTACACACAAGCACTCATTTAATCACACGGCTCCGGTTTAGCTTTTTTCTAAAAAGTGTTTTGCATCATCACTCTGCACCCAGCGTTCAGTGCCCCTTTGTCTCCTCCTGCTGTAGCCTGGGACCACAAATTGCAGCCTTCAAGATAATGTAATGTGAAAATAGACCACCAAAGGAAGTTTTGTTTATGCCAAAGTTACAGATTTCAGAGCTGCTGTAAAACCATAAATAAGTGGAATGGAGGATGGAATGCAAGAGTAAGCAAACAAATGTTTTAAAACAAAAATTTCTCACGGGATTTGGTTTCTTTCTGGTTTGGTGAGTACTCTCCTCAATCCCTATGTTTTGTCCCAACCCTAGACTGGTGGAGCAGGAATAAAGTGGCCGAGGTATGAAGCAGAGCCGTGGGAAGGGTGCATACAGCAGCGGGGAGCCATGCGTGAAGAAGGAAAATGTGGGCAGCGGCTATGAGTAGAGCTGTGTTGCTGTATCCAATTCTAAAGGAGGAGAAGTTTCTCTGTGTTGAGGAGACAAGCTGAGGGCCAAACTGCTCCTGAAACCACTGGAGCTCAACTGAAGCAAAAAAGGGAGGGCAAAAGTTTTGGAGCTTCCAAAACTTACACTGGCCTTTGAATATTATACACCATAAGCGATAGTAAGCTTGAAGAAGTCAAAACGATGTAGGAAGTAGGAGAAGACTGTGAAGGCTGAGGATAACAGAGACAACACCAACTTTGGCCTCAGGTCCCACGGTCAAGGACTACAAAAAGTTGAAGAGAGCAGGAAAATGGACGGGCGAAACTAGGCAACAAATGGCTACAGCGATGTGATCCAAAAATTAGAAGACAGCTGGATGGAGGACATGGACATTAACAGTGACAAAGATTCCATCCCTACAGAATTGGTTGTCCCGGAGGAGAACAAGGCCAAGCAGGAGCTACAGAAGCAGCTAGAGAAGCAGTGCAGGCTGAAACAGTGACAGCTTTTGTGGAATTCCAGGGAGAAAGTGGCTGACCAGGTCAAATGACTCAGGGTAGCAGACGGAGAGAAGGTTGAAGGTGACCCCAGTGGAAAGGGTCATGTGCACATTGAGGGACATTCCTACCTACGGGCTGTTCAGGAAATTGTGGAGACATAACAGGCTTTGAGCAAGAGGAGAAGGAGGGCACTGTTGGGTCCAGCTCAGAGGCAGATGAGAACATGGACTGGACCACGGAGAATTCAAGAGAGGAGCATCAACCACCAGATTTCTCCACAGCCTCCACCACTTTTTGACAAAGCGCCAATTGTCAACTTGGCTATCTGCTCCTTTGCAGCTTTACAGCTCTGCACCAACAAGGGCATTTTGGATATCCAAAAAGTGGCCAGCACAATGATGCATTGAAGAAAAGATGATCATAGATGGCAAGTACAGCAGGAGGAGAGTACAGAGGTTTCACACAAGAGTACAGGGAAAAGGGCCAGGAGCAATGTTGTGCCCCAGTGTAGGAAATGACACAGGGACTGGGAAGAGAAATGACCCAAACAGAAAACAACCAAATCCTGGTGTGAAGTTTTTTGTATTTTATTTTTATTAGTACAACCCAATTACCAAGCCCTTTCTCCTGGAGTGAGCAAAGCCAACCAAACAACCACAAGGCCTTCTCCTTTTTGGTGTTAAACTAGCCTAACAAACAAGCCAAATGCACACTGGACTTGCTAACCACAGTAAAAACCAAGAGAAAACTTAAAAAATTGCACTATTGCCCTTCTGGTAGTTGCTTTATTTTTATAAAGATTCAGTACCACTTACACTACTGGTAACTGAATGCAAGAAAAGTAAAGATGGACATTTTAACTGTCACTCACAAATACACCTTTGGGCACAGGCCTTCTCCAATTCACCACTTGTTGATGGGAGACAGAATGAACAAACACACACACAAACTCAAACAAATACTAAAAGCCTTTTGACCCAGGCCATAACAAAGATTTTGTGATCTTTGTTGTGAAATTTTGGTAAAATTTGAATTTTTTTTAGGAGGTTAAATTTGTGGTGAACACAAGATGATGGTTAGTTATGGAGTAATATTTGTCATTTGATTCATTTATTGTTCATAACCACTTCCCTATGTTGAACTCTGGTGTAAGCCTATGACCAAACTGCAGGGTACATTTTGGATGGGGTTCCATTCATCCCAAAATTTTCCAAGTTTATGCAATAATAGAATTGAAATTGTTTTGTTTTTTTTCTTTCCCCCTGACTTTACCTTTCAGTAGAAGAGCAGATACTGAGAGAGGGGATGGACTGCATAAATACTTTGCTGTATAAATTGATAAATAATTAGTTCCTTACCGAACATTGCTAGTCACCTTGTACAAAGGTGTCAGATAACCAAAGCTTAATAATAGAAAAACTAGTGCATCTATGTACACGACTTCTTTGAAGGTACTGCAGATTTTGAGGTTTAGGATTGAAGTTTTCCTTTAGATTTTAGTAAGTCTGCACGTTTTATTAAACTTTATTTTGTTATTTACTGGAGACTGTCTATGGAGACTTCACCATTTGTTACATATTAAAGGTGGCAATATTAAAGGTTGTGTAATACTGTAAAACCCCAAACCACTGAATTTCCAGCACTGCTTTCCTGTCAGCAAAACCTGATAAAAGTGCGATGTTTGCTGCACCATGGTTAAAATGTGCAGACTGTTTCTGGAGGAGTAGCTTATCTGTTGAGCATGCCACCAGAGTTTATGCTAGATAGTGGTGACTAATATTATCTGGCTCTTAGAATCTTACCTTTTTATCTAAGTACCAAGAAATGGGTTTCACAGGCTGCAGTAAGTGGCATGTGTTACAAATATTTTTCTTTCCTTATAGTTATTTTATTTATTTTTTGGATATTTTCAGCATTAGAGTAAACTGAATTGAACTTACCACCGGTGAAAACCAAATTGTTTGTTTCTAACAATGTGGCCCTATAAAAGTGACATTTCTCACTGACTCCTACAGCTGTAGAATTCCTCTGAAATAACTCACAAGAGTGTTACGGTGATGTGTTGTGCAGTAGTGTCTGGTATAATAGCTTGTGTGTCCCTGCATTGTATACTAGTGCTTTCTTGGCCTGTAACTCTCATGCACTTTGCAGGCCTTTACCATATTTTGCTCAGAACTGGCAGTATTTCTGTCTCCCTGTAGACTGCACTCTTTTTGTCTGAGGACGTTAAGGTGTTACCGTTTTCCTCGTGAGTCTCAAAATAGACAATTCCAAATAAGACTAAAGATACATCCTAGCCTCAGGTCCCACTTCCACAAGTCACCGCTTTTGAGGCCCGTTTTTCTCAAAGACTTGCTGTCAATGCCTGTCAACCATTAAAACTAACCCAGAAAAACCGCTGCAGTGTCACAAACAGTTATACGAAAACTGAATACAAAAATCACTGCATGCTGTAACAGTGACCTATATGTTTGTAGAAACTCTTCTTTGTGGTGAAATTATGTAGTTGTGCTGTTGATACACATAACTGAGTTTTTCTGATGCAGCCTGTGGATAAGCCCTTCTGTGAAAAGGGAAGCACACCTAGGATATCTTGAGAAGTCATCGTTGTTAAAAGTCAACGCTGATAGCTTCGAAGCAGTGTTTTTGTGGTTGCATGTAATTTCCTCCTTTTTTCACATGAATTTCCTCACAAGATGAAGCATAGTGATGAAAGTCACCCATTTCATACGCCAGGGTGGAAACTGTTTTACTTACACCTTCCTTTTGCAAGAGGGGCCTAGATTTTAGGTGAGTTTACTCTAAGATAATAATAATGAAACATACTTAACATTATGTAACATAAATGAAGGAAACTAAGGACATGTTCCAGGATATACTCATCTTACATGTTGGTCTTTTCTTGTATCCATCTTTCTTGTATCTGTTTAAAGCAAAATCACAAGATGAACGTTGAAGTTGTGAATCATTGCAGCCCTGCATTAAACAAGTAGTGGATGGATGAATACGCCTTAGTTTGTATGTACATTCAAGCAGTACTAAAACAGACTTTACTTGCTTCTCGCTCATTTTGGCCAAAGGCCACAGCAGCATTTCGGAGACATGGGGGTGAGCATCATGGGGGTGAACGATGAGCTCAAATTCTGCCACTCAGAGATCTTATCTGTTGCTGCAGGAAATGGCAAAAATAGTACAAAATTTACTTAAAATGAAATAAGTCACTGCACAGAATGCTACACCGTGTAAGCACAAATTCTTCTATCTTTCATTTTTTAGTGCCATGGTCATACCAAGACATAAACCCATTTGGTTTAAAGGATTAAGGTTTAAAGAATTCAGCTTTACCCCTACCTCACTTTGTGAAGCATTTCAGTCAGATTACAATGACTGAATTTATATTTTTAACGTCTCCCGGTAGCTCAGAGGGACAAGACCTGAGGCCCTTGCTCTTATAGTTTGGCTCGGGCGTTTATAGTTCTCAACATTTTTTTGCCCTTGTTTGCTAGTTATAATTTTAACCTCTTCCAATACTTTGGCCTGCCCAAATAGTCAGTTTTAGTGAATGTGAATTCATTTGAATTTTCATTGTTTTTTTGTTGTTTCCCCTGCTTTGTTTTTGCATTTAAAGGTTGAATTAATGTATGAACAAGCATTTATTTTACGCTAACAGCCTGAAAACTGCACAAGTGCAGCTTGACATACGGTATTATAGAGTGATTCATGAAACGAAACTGTCTTGTTGTGTATTGATAACTAATGTTAACTGCTGGAATAACTGTGTCCACTTTAATAGTATTTTGCCATTTTTGCGTGTTGATTTTGGGACTCAGTAATGCATAAACATTTTTGCCTTTGAAACCGGCAGCAATTATGTCTTTTAAGAATACATACAGAATGAATTACCTTCACAAGGGAGAGAAAGGCTATTTTCATATCCCTTTATTCTTTACTCAACCTTTCCATCTTTTTATACATGTATCGAAGTGGTCATGTAAAACTGTTCTGGCAGCCCCGTCCAAAATGCTCCTTGTGCTTTCTAGGACTGCTTCTGCAGCCCTAGTTTAGCATGCACGGATAAAGGTCTTATTGCACAGGAAGCAAGCACATTGAGAGTAACCCAGTGTTTGGCCTAGGAGCCTATGCTTTCAGTTCCTTTTTACTTTTTCAGTTCAGTGCTATAAAATGAGCTTTGTTCCTTTTTGTTTTTGTTCCTTTTGTTATAGACGGGAAAGAAAACAGTCTGCAGGGTTCCACCACATATTCAGTAGTGTTATCCAAATCTTTTTTTTAAATTTTTTTAACCAAAGCAATTCACTTTATGTACCGTATGAATGAGTTGTAGCTTCATTTTACATTTCTTTTACTGCTTTGCTACTGGGTGAAGCTCCCTGTAGCTGTCGAAAAACAACACAAGTGTATCACAGAAGGGTGTGTGTAACTGGTCCTCTGTTTTTAGTTCGCTGGGAGAGTTTGGGCACCTTAGCAGAGTCAGTGATGTTTCATATAAACGCTGAAATCTTGAACTCCTCAGCAGGTGCTGAATTTACTGTTAGTGTTGTTTAAAAACTTCCCCTTATAAAAATATATTTTATCAAAGTAAGTTGGTAGGTGGAGGCAGTATAAGAACACATAAGCAGGTGGGTTAAATACTGATACATGCATTTTGCTGGCACAGCAGAAATAGTTTTTCCATTCACCCTGACCTTAAAAGTGTGTGTAGGTCTGTGTGGGGGATTTTTAAAAATATTGAACACATCACCTTATAAGCAAGTGGGATTGATATTTTTACTGGGCACAACTGAAAGAAAAGAGGCCTTGTCTAAAGTTTAAAGTGTTACACCGATCAGCCCCAATATTAAAACCACCTGCCTTACACAGTATATTGTGTAGGTATCCCTCATGCCGCCAAAACAGCTCTGACCCATCAAGGCATGGACCTCTGAAGGTGTCCCACAGTATCTGGCACCAAGATGTTAGCAGCAGATCCTTTAAGTCCCACAAGTTGCAAGGCGGGGCCTCCATGGATCCCACTTGTTTTTTCAGCACAGATGGTTGGTTGGATTGAGATCTTGGGAATTTGGAGGCCAAGGCAATACCTTCAACTCTTTCTCATGTTCCTCAAACCATTCCTGAACAAGTTCTGCAGTGTGGTAGGGCCACTGCCATCAGGGAATACCATTGCCATGAAGAGGTGTACGTGGTCTGCAGCAATGTTTAGGTAGGTGATATGTGTGTCAAAGTAACATCCACATGAATGCCAGGACCCAAGGTTTCCAAGCAGAACATTACCCAGAGCATCACACTGCCTTTTTCCCATAGTGCATCCTGCTGCCATCTCTTCCCCAGGTAAACGACGCACACGCACCTGGCCGTCCACACGAGCTAAAAGAAAATGTGATTTGTCAGACCAGGCCATCTTCTTCCATTGTGCCATGGTCCAGGTCTGATGCTCATGTGTCCATTGTAGGTGCTTTCGAGGCAAACAGGGGTCAGTATGGCCACTCTGACCGGTTGCAGCGGTGCAGCCCCATACGCAGCAAACTGTGATGCACTGTGTGTTCTGACACCTTTCTATCATGGCCAGCATTAAGGTTTTCAGCAGTTTGTGCTACAGTAGTTCTTCTGTGGTATCAGACCAGACGGGCTAGCTTCTGCTCCCCATGCACCTCAGTGAGCCTTAGGTCGCCCATGACCCTACGGCCGGTTCACCAGTCATCCTTCCTTGGACCGCTTTTGCTACTGTAGGTACTAACCACTAAATACCGGGAACACCTCACAAGACCTGCCATTTTGGAGATTCTCCGATCCAGTCATCTACCCATCACAATTTGTCCCTTGTCAAAGTCACTCAGGTCCTTAGGCTTGCCCATCTTTCCTGCTTCTAACACATCAGCTTGAACAACTGACTCTTCACTGCTTAATACTTCCCCCCCACCCCTTGACAGGTGCCATTGTAAGGAGATAATCAATGTTACTCACTTCACCTGTCAGTGGTTTTAATATTGTGGCTGATCGGTGTATGTGCCCAGCAGAGGAAGTTGTCACTGGGTGACTTGTTTTATTCCTTTGCACTGTTTGGTAATTCACTGGGGTAACTTGGTGTAAATGGCAAGGGTGCTCCTGGGATGTGAAACTGCAGTCTTACAGCTTTCACATCTGTGTCCTTAAGAACTTTGCATACACGGATTTCATCCAGGAGAATTTTAACCAGCAATTACTGGTTGCATCTGGAGCAGTTTAACCCTCAGGTTGGATTCAACCAATACATTTTTTCCTCAACTCAATGCAATAAAGCTTAATGACATTTTCCACAGTAGTCAAAACATAAAATGAATGTTGACCAATTTCATCAAATTTTACAGTATGTTTTATTCACATTTTGCACAAGTGTGGTGTGCCCAGTCATATACACTCACCGGTCACTTTATTAGGTACACCTTGCTAATACTGAGTTGAACCCCCTTTTGCCTTCAGCACTGCTGTAATTTGTCGTGGCTTAGATTCAACAAGGTGCTGGAAACATTCTTCGGGGATTTTGCCATTGATAGAAGGCAGGATGGATCCATGCTTTCATGTTGTTGATGCCAAATTCTGACCCTAACATCTGAATTTCGCAGCAGAAATTGAGACTCGTCAGACCAGGCAATGTTTTTCCAGTCTTCTGTTGTCCAATTTTGGTGAGCCCATGCGAATTGTAGCCTCAGTTGCCTGTTCTTAGCTGACGGGAGTGGCGCCCGGTGTAGTCTCCTGCTGCTGTAGCCCATCTGCTTCAAGGTTCGACGTGTTGTGCATTCAGAGATGCTCTTCTGCATAACTCAATTGTAACATGTGGTTATTTGAGTTACTGTTGCCTTTTTATCAGCTCAAACCAGTCAGGCCATTCTCCTCTGACCACTGGCATCAACAAAGCATTTCCCCCCAGAGAACTGCCACTCACTGGATAGTTTCCCTTTTTCAGACCATTCTCTGTAAACCCACGTGATGGTTGTGCGTGAAAATCCCAGTAGATCAGCAGTTTCTGAAATACTCAGACTGGCCTGTCTGGCACCAACAACCATCCCACGTTCAAAGTCACTTAATTCACCTGTCTTCCCCATTCTGATGCTCGGTTTGAACTTCAGCAGGTCGTCTTGACAATGCATTGAGTTGCTGATTAGATATTGCATTAACAAGAGTTGAAAGGGTGTACCTAATAAAGTGGCCGGTGAGTGTATGGCCAGCTGGAGGAAATGAATTGGGTGCTAAATATCTATGCGAAAGAACAAAAGCGTCAAATGCAGAATTCACGTGTTCTCATTCCAGGTAAATGACTGCAATTGCAGAAAAGTGAAGGAACTGTGCTGATGACTAGGAACATTGGTCAAAACCAGAACACCAAAAATAGATGGCCGTCTTGAACACAACCCAAAGGTTAAAGGGAAAGTCAGAAAAGTTTTTGACCACTTTAACATTTTCAAGTTACATTTGGGGAAGCAGATTAGTAGTTCTTAAAGAACTGAAATTGAAATAGATTCTTACATCCATGCATAGACAAAGACTTTCATTCATCATTTGCTGTCACAGTTTTATTTTGTTCATCCTGCTTGTAGGGAACACAGTTCATTTTTACCATGTGATACAGCCACAGTACTTCCTTAGGACTTTCAGTCTGTTAGGCACAATAAGTTATTAGATATCCCTGAAATGTCAAGTAGAGTACCATAATGAGATACAGGAATGAATGCAGTAGAGTACTCCATTTTCCTCGGTTTTTCAGGTTGGTGACAATCCGATCAAAATAAAGGACTTGTATTCCACTTCCTGTTCTCCAGCACATTTTTGGTCTTTTGTCCTAACCCGGACAGGCTAAAAAAGTTTAGTTCAAATTACATACATAAAAGGTTAGCAACGTCTTTGTATAAAGGAAAGTTTTACCATATATAGAAGTGTAGTCTTATTAGCGCTATTCAGTCTAAGTGTGTCTCAAGTGTTTTAGGGTTGTTACAGCAATGGAATGGAACATAATTTGAACCAGACCCCTTCATTTCACAAGCCAAAACCCAAATGGTTGCAGTACTCTTGGTTAATATCAAATGTCCCTTTGTGTTACGCGTGCTAGAAGCGCAAATTTTCCAAGATGACGTTTTTCAATGTATTTGTAAATCTGTTTCATTTGCTTTTTCACTTTCAAAATATGTTTACAGCAGCATGAATGTGGCCTGTATTTCCCCACTCATCTCTTACGTTTACAGAGTGGCAACAGATTCCGAAGTGCTTGCAGCTGAAGGCTGGTAACCAGTGGCATGATAATATGTTGCACATGTTGATGGATTTATCTCATAACCAAGAAGCACTGACTAGAAGACAGAATGTTTTTATTTTTCTGTCTTTTCAAATGTCATGCTAATGTACCGCAAAGTTTATAAAATCTTTTCCTGTGTATTCTTTATAATAGCTTCATCTAAATTTTTTGCAAAAACACTAATGACATAACTCATGGTGTGTCTCTATACTTTTATTGATGGTATAGATCATTTTAAAAAAATCACTGCTTTATGTGAAAAGTTGGTCAATAATCAGGATGGAATAGGAAGCTGTGGAGATGACATTTTTAATTTAAGTAATTTCAATATACACTGCTCAAAAAAATTAAAGGAACACTTTGGAAACACATCAGATCTCAATGGGGGAAAAAAAACATGCTGGATATCTATACTGATATGGACTGGGTAATTTGTTAGGAACGAAAGGATGCCACATCAATTGATGGAAATGAATTATCAACCTACAGAGGGCTGAATTCAAAGACACCCCGAAAATCAAAGTGAAAAAATGATGCGGCAGGCTAGTCCATTTTGCCGAAATTTCATTGCAGCAACTCAAAATCGTACTCAGTAGTTTGTATGGCCCCCATGTGCTTGTATGCATGCTCCTAATGAAACGACGGGTGGTGTCCTGGGGGATCTCCTCCCAGATCTGGACCAGGGCATCACTGAGCTCCTGGACAGTCTGAGGTGCAACCTGGTGGCGTCGGATGGACCGAAACATAATGTCCCGGAGGTGTTCTATTTGATTTAGGTCAGGCGAGCAGTGGGGGGAGTCAATGGTATCAATTCCTTCATCCTCCAGGAACTGCCTGCATACTCTCGCCACATGAGGCCGGGCATTGTCGTGCACCAAGAGGAACCCAGGACCCACTGCACCAGCGTAGGGTCTGACAATGGGTTCAAGGATATCATCCCAATACCTAATGGCAGTCAAGGTGCCGTTGTCTAGCCTGTAGAGGTCTGTGTGTCCCTCCATGGATATACCTCCCCAGACCATCACTGACCCACCACCAAACCGGTCATGCTGAATGATGTTACAGGCAGCATAACATTCTCCATGGCTTCTCCAGACCCTTTCACGTCTGTCACATGTGCTCAGGGTGAACCTGCTCTCATGTGTGAAAATCTGTGGATTCTGTGCCTCTCCTCTCTTCCTCCAGACTCTGGGACCTTGATTTCCAAAGGAAATGCAAAATTTACTTTCATCAGAGAACATAACTTTTGACCACTCAGCAGCAGTCCAGTCCTTTTTGTTGCAAGACGCTTCTTACGCTGTCTCTTGTTCAAGAGTGGCTTGACACAAGGAATGAGACAGCTGAAACCCATGTCTTGCATATGTCTGTGCGTGGTGGTTCTTGAAGCACTGACTCCAGCTGCAGGCCACTCTTTGTGAATCTCCCCCACAGTTTTGAATGGGTTTTGTTTCACAATCGTCTCCAGGGTGCGGTTATCCCTATTGCTTGTACACTTTTTTCTACCACATTGTGAAGAGGAAGATGCAATATGCCAGACCTAACTATTCAGAAGAGTTGAAGGCCACTATCAGAGCAACGTGGGCTCCCACAACACCTGAGCAGTGCCACAGACTGATCGACTCCATGCCACGCCGCATTGCTGCAGTAATCCAGGCCAAAGGAGCCCCAACTAAATATTGAGTGCTGTACATACTCATACTTTTCATGTTCATACCTTTCAGTTGGCCAACATTTCTAAAAATCCTTTTTTTGCATTGGTCTTAATTGAGATTCTAATTTTCCGAGATACTGAATTTGGGACTTTCATTAGTTGTCAGTTATAATCATCAAAATTAAAAGAAATAAACATTTGAAATAGATCAGTCTGTGTGTAATGAATGAATCTAATATACAAGTTTCACTTTTTGAATGGAATTACTGAAATGAATCAACTTTTTCATGATATTCTAATTTTATGACCAGCACCGTATGCATAAATATTTTGCTGTCAGAGTTTGGGTTATGCGCTTTACTCAAAGGTACAGACACCAAGGTCTTAAAATATCAACCTTGTGCTCTCCATTACACTGCCTGCGCCCCTTTTTTTCTTAGTGCTGTTAAGAGTACCAGTAGGCATCCTATCTTGTGAGTTACTTTTATTAAGGAAATAGTATGGATTTCATTGTGGTCTCTGTTTGAAGTTTGTCTCACCCTAGGAGCTATAAATAAAAGTGCTCAGTGTGTTGTGGCATTTTCTATATTATGAACAAGATGTCAAAAGGGGAATTTAATCAAATGGGAGGTATCCATAACTCTTATGCAACTCTAAACACAGGATTTCCTCATGAAGGATCAGTCCAGATTTCTTCCAGGAATGACACTGCTGCTGGGAGCTTAATGGCTTATGGGTGCTTCCATAGCTTTCACATTCTTTTTAGCACTAAAAGAAATGCTAAACAAAAAAAATCTGCCTGCTGAAACTATAGAATACTTGACCTTTATATTCTGTTTTTTTGTTTTTTTTTTGGGGGGGGGTGGTCTAATATTTAATAGCAATTTATGTTCAGCTGCATATTGTGTGGTGCAGCAGCAGTAGTGCTGGTTCTTTAGCTCTTGGGTAATGGGTTCAAATCCACCTCTGTCTGTGTGGAGCTTGTGTGTTCTCACAAGTTTTACCCGAGTTTCCTTTGGTCCCCCCCTTCCATGTGAGTATGATCCCAGCCAGGGTGTATCCTGCCTTACACCTTATGATTCCAGCCTAGACTCTGGACCACCACAATCCTGCACAGGACAGCCTGTAGTTGATAATGGGTGACTTATTGACCTATTGTCTTCAACTGAACACATTTCTAAAGCTTATATATTTGCATTAATTTGTATAAAAGTGTTAATTCGAGCTAGTTTATAATAGCTACTTTATATTGGGGGACCAGTTTATAACTGTGTACATTTTAAACTGAGAATTCTGTGAGACTACTAATGCAAAAACTGGTAGTGGCCATTTTGTTCAGTCAACATTTCTTACATTTCACATTGATCTGGAATTTTCCCCTTGAACGCAAAATAATGAGCTATCCTTTGTGATGTTGGCGCCATTGCTGCGCCACGCCATGGTTGGAGTTACAGTTAGTTGGCGCTAGTTTTAATAGGATAGCCATTGTGTAGCGGATTTGTAGGCATGGGGGTTAGGATGGGTTTAGATGGGTAATAGGATCCCCTTTATAATCCAAGCTTATGTTATTTGGTACTGTGTGTAATACAAACCTATCTTCTCAATCATGCGACATTCTTCTCCTCTGACAAAATTTTACAGCCTGACTTTTTCCATTGTAGGTTTCCTTGGAAACATGCAGAGGAGGAAGGATCAGGTTCAATGCACCCAAATTCCAGTCAGTATGACATCATGCACTGAGTTTCTAGGTACCAGCCTTTGCCCTGTGCCCTACTGGGAAAGCTGTCATGTATTGGCTGTTTGCAAAGAAGGAACTCTGTACAGTGAGTAGTGACAAAAACCGAATGCACGGTGCCAGTGCACAGTTTCAGACGAACTTGGGCAGGAGAGAGAAAGCAGAGCGCAGCACATGTCCAACAGATGGGATTTGCTGCAGAAGAACTGGGGAGACATAATATAGTGTGCATGTGTAGGCCTTTCTGGTTTGAGAGAGGAAGAGAAAGTGGTTAGAAGGTGTGAGGAATTAGTTAGTTTTCCTTTTCACCACATAGGTTTATTACATTTACAAATGAATCTTTATGTCTGCTGGGCAACAGATCATTTGCTGTGCTCTGCTAGCACTTGGTCTTCTCACACCAAGAATATGTAATAAATGCAAGTTGACAAATGGTAGGCTTCAAGTCATATCTGTGCCCGTACAAACTTGTTTTCCAAATTTCTTACATTTGTTAACCTTTGACTGTTATTCAGCATTTACTTTTCAAAGGTTTTTGGATCCACCTGTTTCAGAACAGAAGTAGGAAAAGGTTCCCCCGTCATACTGCTGTAAGAACCATATTTGGCAGTGGCTCTTTGTAACAGTGCAAGATCATGGATGACAGAGAACTCCCTTTGCCAGCGGTCTAAGAACAACTGCAGGTCTAAGCAGGTCCAGGTGCAGTCTTAGATTTTTAATTTCCATTTGGACAAACAGTTGGCTCACTCAGCTTCATAGGGGATCCATGTAGGATCATCGTCTTTTTTGGTTGTTGTTGGCTGAAAATGATGTGTCACGGAATGGAATGCAATGGTGGAATTGAGCACTTGAGTTTATTCTTACTCAGAATAATAGAAAGCAGTTATTGCAAGGTTACTGCTTGGAAGACAGTGTGTCACAGTTTCAATGGGTTCACATCAGAGGTGCGCAGATGACATCGGGCAAAGGTCCTACCTGTAAAGAGCCGTCGAGTCGATGTCGACTCTATGGATAGCTGTCCTGAAAAACATCCAGTCTTCGGCAAGTCATTAGATATTGTTAGCGTAACACTGATCTAGCATGATCTGTTGCCTGAAAGCTGTAACCTCTACATTTGCTCTATGAATAGCAACATTAAGTACAGAAAAGGAAAACCTTATTGTATAAGTATGTCATATCTCCTAACTAGTCTTTCACTTCCTCTCTCAAACCACAAGGACTTGACAACATACCCAAATGCATACTGTATTTCACTGTCTTTCCGCAACTGAAGCACCTCTGCTAAATAATGGCATGGTAACTGTTGCCACAACTGAAACTGTTGGTTGCTAGGAAGTTGACAGATACTGCATGAATATGGAGGTCTGAGTATGCTAGCCCAGACCATAGTTTCAAGTGCAACTGATTTTTGTAGACACTGAACTCAGCTTTGTCTTAAGCACGCACCCTTGAAAAAGTTGCATGTCTACATGTGGCCTTACCTTTAACTGTCTTCTAGCTGCAGGATCACCCTTGCAGTGTCTTTTCTTTAAGGCAAACCAAACTCGTGGCTGCTGCTGTTGTAACATAGGGACATTCCCTGGCTCTATGGTGTCAGTGAGCAGAAGGGATTCCCTCGTACCCAAATTTTGGACTTCGCCAAAACACTGCCCCACCCACAGAGATTGCTGTTACAGGAGTTACAGGAACGTATGGGTGGCTGACTGAGGTAGTGGGTGCTCCTCAGAACATGCACACGAAACTGTCACTGTGGTTTTTGCCGCCTTCCAGTGTCTCTAGACCATGACGGAGTGTTGTTCTCGCCCCCTCTCATGCTTGCATGTGTCAGTTATTGTATGCGATGACAGGAATTTTCTCTTTTGCCCCCTTAATTCTCGCAAAAGTAGGAAATTCCCACCACCCTGCTCATGGGCCCCCAATAGTGTAGGCTTTAAACTGTTTGACAATTCAGTTCTTAGAATATGTAGCAGATTAAAATAAAAGCCCACCTCTTGAAAAAAAAAATTAATGTTGACTATTTTTGCTATGTACTTGGCTATAATTTTAAAATATTTTCCATGTACCGTTACTCCCCAACTTAGACTCTTTGAAGTCACTTTGAAATTTTCACTGGTACAAACTTTATTGAGAGATGTTTACTGCTTATTTTTTCAGTAAAATATAACTTCTGTTAGTGCTGCCTTGTTTTTTCAACAGTGGCGAAGGTGGAAAAGAAGCAAAGGGCACGAACAAGTTGCAGATGATCGCTTGGCCTCTACATCTACCAGCTTTCAGCTCCACACGATAGCACTAATTTGATGTGTGGTTGTCATTGGTGCATAAGCGTAAGTAACTTGCAACTTAGATTTGTTTTTAAAGTTACTTCCGGTTACCCTTTATTTTTCATAGTCATCCTTGTATTGCATTTTAGCAAATTTTAACTCACGTGTGAGGTAAAAGAAGGGGTTGCAGACCTACAGGTGAGCACCACTTCCCTGGTCTAGTTCTGACAAGGATTTTTTTATTGGGGTTTCTTATTTGTACCGTCGTAAGTACAGTACTCAAAACTCCTCAGAACTCAAGTACTCAACTCAACGTATAGGTGCATGAAAGTGCTGTCCTGGCTCACATGAGGGACGGATGTCGGTTTCCCCTCGCTGTCCACTGCGCTGCTTTGTTCCCCTCTGAAAAAGCCTCCCAACCTGCAAGGCTGCCCAGGTTGCAGTTATAACAATTATATTAAATTTACTCATTTACCAGATGGTTTTCTCCAAAGCGACATACAACTCTGAGTAATTTGCCTACAGACCGGAAAGTACAGATGGAGATGCACAATTCTTGATGTATTGTCACAGTCCAGTACCATTATTCTTGCCACCACGCATTACACAAGTAGCTGCATATAAAGTTAAGGATGAGTCCTTCACCCACTCAGTTTATGAACATTTTCAGTTGCCAACTCTGTCAAGTTTGTAAGTCAGGGAGCAACTGCATTTTTAATGAAAGGCATTCAAAAAATACAAGCTGTACACTATTAATAAACTGCTTCCTACATCAGCCTACCTTAATTTACCTGTGTGAACTTTAAAAAAAAAAAAAAAAACTAGTGCTGCCAAGGTCACAACGGTGTATATTTTAACAAAATGTCCCATTACTGTCCTTATTTCCTTATCCCTTAAGGGTAACACTGAACTCATTAAACTATTACCACTTCCTTTTTTATTCTGTTTCACAGCAAAGTTGAGGAACATGATATTTAAGTATGTTATGTTCCATGAACCACATTTATAAAAAGTTACTCAACTTTGAAATGTCAGAAAGTATGACTTGTAAAAAAAACAAACAAAAAAAAACAACCCTGTTCTTGCTATAGGTATGCGTAATCTGTACAAATAGCTCACTTTGAGCACACATGATGAAACATACGACCACCGTGTAAACATTTGGCTCATTTACAACAAAGTGATGTTGAAATGGATATCTATTTCTCAATTTGGATAAGAAAACATTCCATTTGCAAGTGTAAAATTTCTTCCAGAAACAGAATGAGTATTGTTTTTATTGTAGAGTGACAGCATTTACAGTAACTATAGAGTAAACCAGTTTGCAGCTGAGGAAACTAACTCAACTACAAAGAGGAAGAAAAACCTCAGGGATCAAAGTCCCAGTGGCTCTCCAACCCTCTTTTTCTATTGTATGCGCCCCTATCCAACAGCTGTCTTTCAGAAATGAATAAACTAACGTGGAACTAAAGTAAGGTGGTGACCTTCCTCATCTGCTACTGAGCTCCTTTTTGAAGGTCCCAGTAGTTAGAAAATCCTGGCAATAACTTTGAGAGGTATTGATGTAGTATAGTCACAGTGAGCTCATTGGTACAAGCTGGCTCCACGGGCTTATTTAAACATCTTAGGAGTTGATAGTGGCTCAACAACCATCCATCATGAGTCAAGAGAACAGCTTCAGGTTGTCTTCATAACTTTACACAAGGACCTCAGATGCTAACATTCATTGTGTGAATTAGTCCCAGTTGGCACTCACTAACCATAACTGCATAAATTCAGCATATTGGCTTTTCTATCATAGGTCTGATTGTTTTTTCAGTGCTGTGGCACTGTGAAAAGGACTCTACAAAAGAAATGGAACTGAAACTGAACTGAACTTTGGCTCACTAATTTACTTATTTAAAATGGAGTATAGATAGGAAATGATCCCCCCCCCCCCAATTCCAATTTTTTTGGCTTGACTTTTTTGGCTCCTTTTTTGTTCACATATCTTATGACCTGCTGAATCAAAGCTGCTCATGTGTCCAGTCAGTTCTGTTGTATTCCAATGTTGGCAATACAAACTTTTGTGTATTAGGTCAGTACCCTGCATTTGACTTTTGAAAACCAAATTTGAGCTTTGAAAACCACATGGATGGTCTTTCATACATGCTGAGCTACATGTTAGTAACAAGGGTCTGGAAATCAAAGTAAAATACCTATATTTAATATGCACAGAACAGTGTACTTCATTAAGAAATGCTTCCTTACCAGAGCTATCAAGTTTAAAAAAATATTGTGGTTCTAAACAAGGATCGACGGGTTTGCAGTGATTTAGTTGCGAGTTGTGGCACTGGCCCCAGTCACACCTGCAGCAGGGTCTTCTGTGAGTTGTCAGAGCTGATGGAGCCTATGCTGCCACCCTGTTCCTGCTCTGGCTGACTGAAAAGACAACTCTGAGGCTGTGCCACCTTGTTCAGGTTCTCTGGGAGGGAGAAGGAAGGGTAGGAGGTATGGCCTGTCAGACACATTCATCTCCATAAAATGTCCTGTAAACATAAAAGCCTCAAAACATTTCACTTAAGACAAAGGCCTCACTATGTCTGTGGAATTAGACCTTTAGGGTATTTTCTTAGTGAGTAAATGATCAGGTTTTCTTTGTTGAAAGAAAAAAACAGGGAAATATATGGTGCATCTCCATGGAAGTTCACATTAAGTGACTTTAAGTAAAAAAATACACACACACAGTATATCAGATCAAAGCAAAATTCATATAAAATATATCATATGTATAATTTCTTTGGAATAAACAATGCAAACATATTACCATATATTACGCATGTTTTAACGACAAAATACAGGAGAACAGCAGCATTAGTTTCAATAAAGAAATAATTGTCCAGTCAGGTTATTAAATACATAAATACGTGGCACTTTTTTTTTTCTCAATAAGAGCGTTATTCATTGTTTCATGTTCAAATGTTAGTGACGGTGTTGTAGTAAATAACTGTTAGATTAGTGAGTCGTACCTGTTCGTCTCTTTTCAGGCGTGAACGCTGTAGTTTTCTTATTCACATAAATCTTGCCCATGAGGAAGCAGGACGGCAACAGGCCCAGACAGAAACAGGCTATTGCTATGGCCACTGTCATCAGTCCATGTGACGCTACAGTAATAATTACACCAGAAAAACTGCATATTAAATTCTATTTCACATCATTTAGGATTACTGGGTATGAACCCCAGTACTGTTAAACATGTATTTTACAGGTATGGATTACAGTGAATTTGAGCTACTTGTACCACATGAGTATCTTGCAGATGTAATGTCCAGAGAGACTTCTGCAGGCATGGTGACACAGTCACTGTCTGTTTCTGTGGTGCCATTAGCCACAATCTGCTGGTTTGCCTGAGGGCAGCTGGAGGTGGTGAAGAAGCAAGAAGAGGTCAGCAGTGTCCCATATGGGGAAAGATCACCACAGCGCTGCATGGGCTGGAAGCACACTTCAGTTATGCAGTTGGAATAGGAGCCTTGTGCGTGAAGGTGTCACGAGAGCTCACCTTTTCCTCCAAGGAATGCACTTCTGGTGGATCTTGTTATTGAAGGTGCCATGAGGACATTTACGGCAGCTATCTGTAAACAAGAAAACATCTTGCTCTGCACGTTTCCAAAACAAAAAAGTATAAAACAAGCAACTAATGTCCACAACAGTCCAGCAAAAAGAAAGTGTGTGACACTTATGGGACTGTAGCTCTGGCAAACAGATGGCACACAAGATGTGTATTTGGATCCAGAGGTCTGCAGGAAGCACTCAAGTCCTTACACTCTTCTGTGGGCTCGTACCCTTTCCCACATTCCTCGATGCAGTAGGAGCACTGGGTGTCCCCGCAGCGGTACCCCTCCTTGCAGCCACACACCGCATCCTTGCTGCTGGTGCACGGCTCCTTCTCCACCTGAAGGCCTGAGCCGTGTCCCAGAAAGACACAGTGGGGAGGTCAGACACCATCAAGACACAGCTCGCCAAAAGGTCCGCAGCACCAACATGCAGTCTGAGGCAGTGGGTGCCAGCATGACCTGGCCGAACCCCAAATGTGCGGCCGGTTTGTTCCCAGGTCTTGGGCAGTGCTGCTATTTCTGAGGGATTTGGTCTAGTTTCAGCTCCAGGTCCATTATTTAGTGGTTGTTTTGACCGAAAGTAACCCAGAAAAGGCTTTTTCCGTGAACAAGTCACTGGCTAGTTTGGCAACTTTCCAATGACTCAAGTGAGAGATGTGGCAGAGAAGCAAACGCAGATTCCCCCATAGCACCTAGGACTTGACTGCCCTCCCATAAGATCAGCTCAGGGTTAGTAACAACCTCAAATACTGGAAACTGTCTCAACTGTCCATTGGGTCCTCAACAAATTACTCTGTTCAGTACATAAAAATGCTTAATACCATTCTGTAGGGAGAGGAGGAAGCAGCTGTCTTCCTGCTGCGTTTCAGGGGGCTGAAAAATTATTGCTCGCAGCTGAAAACAAACTAGATAATTATGCTGGCTCTTTTGGTAGCATTGGTGCAGTGTAGGTCAATCCCATGTAAGGGTTATCCAGTGCCCTGCTAGTTGTACATGTATGTCGTGCGGTCTGGACGGAAGCTGCATTACGTTACGTATGGTGCCCGGCCAAAAAATAAAAGTCACACACTAATATTTCCTTGGACTGCCTTTAGCTTTGATTATGGTATGTGACCGAGCAGTGTATGTATTGCTTTGTCGAAGTGCACATGTGATTAAAAAGAAAACATCTCTGATGGGAAGGTTTTTTTTTAAACATACTTTCTCAGTATTGTAAATCCCCTTCAGAGTTATAAACAGACTAGAATATACAAACATGAGACTGGCGCTCCAGCACTCATAGAACACACCAGCACTCACCAAAGCTTCTGATCACAGACTCCCCAGTCCTCCCCCATCATACATATGCAGCAGCAGTGCCTCATGGGCTGTCATACAATCTATGCATAGGTACATGTATCCATTGTAGGGTGTATGGTGGCATTGCTGACCTTCCCATTATTTAACATGTTAGACAATTTCAGGCCCAGGGAAGTTGGCTGCACTCTGGCAGTGCAAGTGATTTGCCCCCAATGTAGTTGGGAAGAGTCTGTCTGCCCTGGGTGATAAATATTTTAAGTACACCTCTGCGCACCAAATTCAGTGTATTGTGACTTTCAGAGTTTAAAAGAAGAAGACCTGTCTGTGAGCTGCATAAAGTGTGTTAAGGTGAACTGGAAGACATTTTCTGAAACGCTTCATAGAAATGGCTACCTCTTATGTGGAAATTCCAATTGTTTTTACACAGGAAACACAGTGTTTATTATGCCAACAAGAGAAGGTTGCTGTGAAAACAGCACACTGACCCTTGGTGTTGCACTTTCCTCAGACCGAAAGCAAGTGTGGACAAAGGAAGAAGAAAAAGGACACACTGGATACAATACCTATGCACTGTGTGCACATCAGGCAGGTGTACGCAGCGGGGCTGAGGGTATATGTTCCTTGTTCACAAGGCGTGCAGAGCTCTTTAGGGTTTATACCACATTTTTTGACCAGGCGATTTCCTGTAAAGAAACAACTGGGACTGAAAACCTAACTAGAACAACCAGAACCCAACTAGAACAATAAGCCAATGTTAATTCAGCTGTGTTTATTAAGTGACAAACCAGAGTACAGTGGTTAAGTATTAATAGGGGGTCATTCAGAAAAACAGTGAGTGTTCAAAAAAGTTTACTCAGTTACTATCATATGAATGTGCAGTACATTGAGCTTTTGTGATATTTTAAAAATAAAAAAATAAATAAAAAAAACAGTTACTTTAAAAATTAGTTTAGGCCCCATGTTTATATGATACTTATAAAAAACAAACTGTGAAATGAGGCTGTAAGGATTACTGTTAAAATGCGCGGTAGACCTGGTTAGAAGCCAGCACTTCTGCCAACGGGCAAAAACGTGTTTCATAGTTAGTTAACTGGCTGTGTATATGAGCACACAGCTATAACCTGGATAAATGGAAATATTTACTAACAGCTTAGCTTGACAGAAAAAGATGCAGAGGACAGGAAGAAATGGAAACAGTTGATCCGCTGTGGCAACCCCTAATGGGAGCAGCCGAAAGATAAAGAAGAAGAAGAAAATTTACTAATAGCTTAGCTCCTAAGAAACTGATACTCATAACCCTATAGTGAAATATGTTCAGCAGCTGCTAGGGAACAGTGTGTGTGTGTGTGTGTGTGTGTGTGTGTCTCTCTCTCTCTCTCTTCAGTAACTCACCTGGGTAGCACATTGTGCAGCACACACTGGAGTCTGAACCACTGTCCCAGTTCTGGCATCCAACGCTGGTGTGACCGCAAGTGCCGCCGAGCCAGCACAGAAGCACGAGGCCCACGGCAGCGAACCCGACTGCTGAGCCCATGCCTTCAGACTGACCGACGATCGCTGGGGGCCTTGACAGGAGCTTCACGTCCCAACAGGGTGGTCTCAGCAACAACGGTACGGACTTTGCATGGTGCAGCTCTGCACGCCACACAAATAGAGAACAGTCAGCACTCCAAGGGAAGCTGCGCTGTCACGCTGCCAGCGGTTAAAATAGACCATTTTGCAAAGAATTTGTGCTTAGGTGACAGGAACATTTGGCAGATCGCAGGAAAGTTGCAGCAAAATGGTTCAAGACAAATGTCACCCCCGACGTGTGAGGAAGCCCAACATCTCCAACACACACAGATCCAATATTTGTGACAAATCCCTGAATCGCACACAGTGGACTTGAGCTGGGTGCAGGTGTGGCGGAGTGTTAAAAGTGTGCAAAGATCAACGGAGCACACGAAGTGCCAGGGTGTCGCGGGGAAAGCGGGTGCTAGTCGGGTTGTGACCGGGAACGGTCGCGTACACACACGGCTGCGCGCTCGGTCCATCGGCTGTGGACGGCGGGCAGCGGAGGGACTCACCTGTGGACGTCGGATGTCACAGTCGCTCATGGGGCAGAGCTCCGGTATCGGGCAGCTTACGACGAGGTTGAGGTTGAGGTAAACAGCAACAACAGCAACTAAAGCGCCGGCGACGGAGTTATTGGCGACCGTGTGGACGACGACGATGATATAGGTTGCTGGGCGGAGCCCCAGACAGAGGACCGCCTGGATAGCGCACGCCATTTTCCTTATTATCCTCTCTCTGTGCACGGCTAAAGCTGTCTGCTAACCACGTTACAAAAGACCACCACAGGCGGAACGTGAGCTTAACACTGCATTTCCCGTTACGCTGTGTGGGTTCATGGTAAGTACTTCGATCGAGGGCTCCGCGGCGGGATTCGACCCACAACGCTCAAGATGCAAGGAGGCAGCCTCCAAGCACCGTTGCTCTCCTTGCATCCTCGGGGGTGGCAATGGGGCTCTCTTTCGTGGTCAAATTTGAGCCGAAATGCGGCGCAACACCAGGAGCGCCTTGTGGGCAGCAAAATTTTCTGTATCAACCCGCTTACACGTCGTCATCTGGGTCTTTAATAAACAATTTCATCTTGAGATCAATAAAATCAATATCTGACAGCTGCAAACTATTGCTTGCATTATCAATGCGCATTTTTTCCCACCTCGCACTGCGAACTCGGGAATGTATAGGTTTATGCTGGAAAAAACCTTGTTTATAATCTACATCCTGTTTAAAACCCTGATCAACCCCCGCCCCCCAAAAAAAACAAAAAAAACAAACAAAAAAAAAAACCGGACCGAGCGGCTCCGGTTCAGAGCTGTTTTTGCCTCCTGTAACCTGGCTTTTATTGAAAGCCCCGTGTTTTTCTGTTCCGTGCCAGAAATCCCGCTGCCGCACAAATGTCGCATTGAGAAACGGCGTCCCATCCTCGCCGGGGGTCCGCGGCTCGATTCCCTCAGGAAACTCCAGGTGCGCAGGGAGGCGAGGGCTGTTTAGCCGCTGAATGTCGGTGTCTCCAGCTTGGAAAACAGTGACTTGAATGTACTGTCGTGGGGCTTTCCTGCGCTCTCACATTAAAATGTGTGTATTTTTAGCGTTTTGTTGACGGACACGAATAATCGATTTCTGTGTCACGCCAAAGCGGGGGCTTTCTCCAGGCTGGAGGAGAACTTTAGAATAACTGGTACATTTCGCGGTTATTCACCTTTGCATCTAAGAAAAAAAAAATGTGTGTGCGCCACACAAAGTTGTGCCTACATCTGGACCAAAGGGCTCCTTAATCCCTTGCATTGTGTCTAATGAAAACTAAACTCCCAAAGCGGATGTTCTTTTGGACTCTGTCACCAGAATGACTCCTTATTCATTCTCTTTAGCTCCGGTCTGCTTGTTTACCGCAAGAGCAAAGGGTCGTGGAAATGTAGAAAACATAGCACCGGCAGAGAGAACCGGGCCAACTGGCTTTCTGAGTTCTGCGCTCACAAAGGGATCAGGACCCCTGTCCTAAAAAGTGTCCGGTTTTCATATGTGTTGTACACATCAAATGCAAACTTTGAGAATTGATCGGTTTGGGTCATCCAAAGAGGAAAGTGTCAGCATTGAAGTCATGATGTTTCCACATGATGTGTAAGATTTCTAGCAAATCTAGCTAATTCCAGCAAATTCTCATCAAAATGTGTCACTGTCACCAAGGCTTGTGGTGGGAACAAAAGTGAAATAAGTCATAAAGGTTTTTTTTTTTGGGGTAGAAATATTTTCCCAGTCTGCATCACAGCTGGCAGATTGCACAGCACATCACTCGCCACATGGCTTCTGAGATGTACAGTAGGGAGGCAGAAAACAATGTGACCGAAAAAAGCTCCCAGTCTCTCAACCAGCCTGTGATTACAGGAAAAGCATAGAAACTGAAAGGGAAAATGCAGCTTTCAACTACAGGGCTTTGTGAAGTTCTTTATTAAGAGTAAGAATGTATGTGTTTGGAAGAACAGGAAGCAAATATTCAAAGTCACGCTCAAATTACTGGGGTGTGACCGTGGAGATGACTGACGCACATTGAACATTGAGTGGGAAAGATGACAAGAAGCAACTTGTCATAACATTTGGGTAAACCGGACTGAATGTCGGTGAGGAACGTGTCAATAGAAAAGCATATGTGACTCAGTGTGACAGAAGCTTATTTCAGCTGTAAAACCCCTGTGTTTTTCATGGGTCTACTCATGCAAAAAGATCCCCTAAAATATAAAATTGGAGCCCAAATGCTGAGTGTAGATATGAGTCATAATCCTGGAAAAAGACCAGTGGCATTTTTGGGTTCTTTGTCACCTGAATGTTATTTACATAGTTTGTTTTTGTATGTGTCATAAAGTGTCAGAGGAGGAAGTAAACAGTGGGAATTTTTGTTCACACTTTTGTTCAGAGAATGACAGATACTGTTACTCAGTCGTGATGATTATGAACATTTGTTAATATTACTGGCATGCAGCAACTTCAGGTGATAGCGGTATCAGCCATCTGGCTGCGGGGCCACATTCTGTAACAGTTTATTCACTGAGGATTTGGAACAGAGGCATGTTTTGCATGGTTTTGTTTAAAGCGAAAAGGCCGCGAGCTGCAGGGTGTTTTGCAACGCGTCCACCGAGGTGACAGCACGACTGACCCTGCGCAGACCCACATTGAGCTGCACCCCGTCGCTCCCAGGCTTTTGCCCCGTTGTTACGTCAGAAGCAGCACCCCATCATGCTTTCCATCAGAGGAAGTACAAAACCCACTGAGGAGGAAAACAAAGACCTCCTGGTCTGACTCGTATCAGCGAGTGTGTGTGTGTGTGGGGGGGGTGAGCTGTTGAAAAAGCGAAAGCAGGAGGGCTGCACCTGCACCTGAGGCAGCGCAGCCCCCGTCCGACACCCTGGGAAACTTAACTCGCAGTGAAACCTGGGTTCCTTATCGCAACTGCTGCCCTTCCTGCGGTGCCATTTTTCCAATGAATTCCTGTGCCCCACACAGCTCTCTCACCGCAGGACAGCAGCTTGTACATACGTGTGCCTGCGTGCGCCTCTGCCAGAATCACTCAACCACAATCCTGTAACAGACGTAACACTCATCTAAATGTCAGCATCTCCTCAGTAACACCAGTGAGGGGGCATTTCAAGTAAATGCAAATTATGTACAAAGGTAAAAAAAAAAAATCCTCATTTACGAAAAACCCCAGGAAAATGTGTATAGTCACAACGGATAATTATATGTGGCCCCTTTCCCTGTATTTCACATTTTTTATACTTAATTTTTTCTAACCTTGTTCTCGCACCCGTACTGCCACACATTAGAATCATCCAGAAGACTAAAATACAGGAGGCTCAGAAAGAATTGAACACTTTCATAATTGTAACTGAGTATCATATGAGCTTATTGAGCTTTGGCAGATTTGAGAAAAAAAGTTACTTTACAAACTGGGCTAGACCCCATGTCCATGTAGTACTTAGTTAAATTTATGAAAGAGTTGAGTTGTTTGTGAAACTCCCTCTGCTTTGGGGAGGGGAAACACCGGCGCCCTTCAGCACCTGTACCTGGGTACCGTGCACCCCCGAGACAATAAATACAAGCAGCTCCCACACCACACTGAGGTGTAAACTTGATTCATGCTGATGTGGCAGGAGGAGGAGAGTGACCAGAGAGCACATGTCTGAAATTGGACTACCGCGCGTTTGCCCTGTACATCACAGCCAAGTTCCTTCGCACAAAACCTGTAGGTGAGCCTGGGTCGCACTTTCACTGCATTACACGATATAGCTGGGGCCGTGCACTTGCCCAGCCAACCCAGATCATTTGAGGCAATGGTGTTGCCAAAACCATCTGCCTACTGACCCATTTTTACAGACATCGCTTCTGCAGAATAGATGATGAAACCAGCATTGTCTGAAAACGCTGACCACCTGGAGAAGAATCTAGTTACTTAATGTCAGCCACTGTACAAATAGAAGAGAGCAATGGTGTTTTGTTATATAGTCATTTTACAGCATTTTAATGATATTTGGGGAAAGGGCCTGAGGTTTTTTGTGGGGGTTTGCCCGTATTTCAGGAGCGTAAACTGGAGGACGGGTGTTTTTAGGTCTCTGTATGAGAATTAGCCAGGCTGTACCTCTTTCAGCACAGCATACATACCCTGCTGAGGTCTGCATGCTGTGAGCTGCCTGCTTCATTGCCCTCGTGGGCTGTGTAGGTTCCAGTGGGTGATCCAACACCCCAGAAGGAGCGTTAACTCCCTTTGGCCCTGTAGGCAGCATAGGTATTTTATCACAATACAGCACAATACAAATACGCTACAGTGTAAATTAATTCAAATGTTTTCCATTATTGATTATTATTTTCCATAATTCTTAACTCACTGGCGCCTTTGACTCGTGCAGCAGAACATTAGCCATGAGGGCAAAGCAGAGACCTTCCCACAGCACCAGTGATTCCCAGGAGGCTATTTCGGATCTTCCGTCTCACGCAGGCAACACTACGCAAACAGGCTTTATGCACACTTCAGGCCGTCTTTTATTCTTCAAACAAAGAATACTTACAAATGAAAGAATGCAGAAGCATTTAACAATTTTGAGTGACAAAATTATCTTAGCACAGTCATTTTCAGCTGCATCCAAACACCATTTCCATTGCATCAGTTTAGAAAAACCGCAAAACCGTATCTTTGAACATACATACACAAATGTTTATATACATATATACTGTATACATACATATACATATATATGTATATCACATATAATATAATCCTATATACAATTTGTTAATCTTCAGTATTAAAGAAATAAAAGCAAGTGAGAAAACAGTGTTTCGTACTAAAGGGCTGGGTAGTCACATTTAAAAAGTGCTCAATACTTTTGAGTGCTGAACATACTTTGCCGTATTGGATGGGGGCACGTTGAACATTTGTCATTAATACAGGTGGTCCCCACTTACAAACTCTTCTGGGACTTGGGGCTCATCTATTCTGTATGCAGTTAGTTCTCTAATGCGCATGGGGAAAAACAGCGGTGTTAGAAAAACTGACTGCTATTAGAACGCAAGGCCTGTCTACTGTCAAATGCACTTCTGTTTACTCTGAGCTGTATGTTGCTTAGGAGAAAGATCTGTTGAATGAATAAATACGTCAGCAACTCAGTGTCAGCTCTTTAGATGGAAGGCAATAGCTTTTTTTTTTTTGTTTGTTTTGGTCAGACAGACAAAGATTAACAGCAGCTAAAGCTCACACACACACATCCACCACTGTGAGCTCCACATCCCCAGGCAGCATATTTGTCGTAAATAAAGTACAAAGTAAGCCTGGCCAGAACTAGAGCAGCGTGCTGAAAAAGTTAAGGCAACACTTTTGCAGTTGCTGTCTACTGATGCATCAGATGAAGCTTTGGCTTACACTGTGAACTGGAAAGTTAGCTCTATTTCTGAAAAAAAAATATATTCTTTGAAAAAGTATCAGGAATTATGGCATTCCAAAGTTTGTAAGTTGGGGACCAGCTGTATTTAAAATTACTTTTTAAAGCAGTTAAACGTAGGTACTTAAGCAGCTCTGTCAAAATCAAACCTAAATTAGTTATCAAAGCCATTTTTTGTTTTCTGCAGTCGCTATGTCAAACAATAAAAGATGTTAACAGCCTCAGAGGCTTCCGTCAACACAGATTCTACATCACAGAGTGCAACACACAACACTGCCCACCACAACCTTTGGTTGGAAGTATGTTGGTCCACATTCAAGTCAGCATGCGAGCCGGGTGTGGAGGTCTATGCTTCTCCTTGCTCTCCGGGCTCTCCTGCCGCTGGACCAGGCTGAAGCACAGCAGCCAATTCACAACTCTGAAGCATACTTTTTGTGCTGCACAGAAAGCTTTAAAAGTTTTTATATGTAGTGTTGATTTTAATCCTTTCATACATTCTCCACACTGGGTGGGCTTTATAAAGTGGGTATATGTGCGGATAGCTGGTCAGGTCAATGATTAAACTGATAGCTTCTAGCCTGGGAACTGTAGCTTCACTGGGCCATTGAGTGATTGTCTGAACATTGAAACATCTGGACATGCACGTCCATTTCCACCTGTAAAGGCAACACAGCAGCTGCTAGCCACTGTGGATTTTTTATATTAGGAGGAGGCTGGTCAGCTCTGCACCATTCGGACCTGTGTGCTGTGTAAAAACCTGTGAAACAAACAACCCCTCTTGTCATGGGGAGTCCTTGTTGGGAGGGGTACTGCAGGAACTCGGCACTGCCTCTGTACACCACGGTCACCAGGGGACAGGATTGGGGACTGAAGTCATCTCTACATCTATGAGCATACAGCCAGGGCTTGGGAGACACTGGAATCCCAGCCAACTGAGTGTGGGGATTGAGATCCAGACCCGACTGAGACAAGAGGCCTCCTAAATGCCACTCAACACATCCACAGGCTCACACTCCCATTTACACCTAATGCACATTAGCAGCCTTAGGCTAACTGAGCACAAAGGGCCTGGGTTCTTCTGAAAAAGCTCTAACAGATGTGCAGTGATGCAGTGTTTCTCCTCCATTTGGCAAATAACTGTAGGTGTGAATGAATGGAAATGCAGGCATTACAGTGTTCCTTCTGTGGTGGAAGTAGGGATGTGATGTTCAGTGTAAGCCGTGCCCTTCCCTCCC
Organism: Heterotis niloticus; assembly: GCA_018136845.1. Classification (NCBI taxonomy): domain Eukaryota; kingdom Metazoa; phylum Chordata; class Actinopteri; order Osteoglossiformes; family Osteoglossidae; genus Heterotis; species Heterotis niloticus. The sequence continues at coordinate 7,654,004 of CM030892.1, read as the reverse complement.
AGTTCGTGTGCGCACATTTGGAAAGGCACGGTCCGGTCACATGATGTCGACAAAGAACTCACACGGGTTGCCCATCGCATGCTGGAAGGACTGGCGGCTGGCAGTGAGTTCCGGGGGGACGGCTGCCAGCTCACGCACCGGGGGGGCTCCTGGGGGACTCCCTCCTCCAGACACACTGGGGGCCAGTCGGGCCAGGCTGTAAGGTGGTGGTAGCCCAGGGGGGCCATAGGAGGAAGCATGGCTTCGCTCACTATGGGTGCAAGAGAGGTGGCTGTACTGGACATAGGGAGCGTGGCTGTAGGAAAAGGGTGTGTGGCTACTTGACGTGTGGCCGTGACTCCGCTGAGACTGTGTGTGGCTGTAGACAGAGTGGGCGTGGCTTAACTGGCTGGTACATCGTTCACCCTGCCAACCGCCACGTGGGCACCGCTCTGACTCGCTGCCCCCGCTACCCGTCGACTTGCGATCCTTCTCCCGGGGTGAGGCCCGCCGACCTTTGCCTGCCGTGGGGTTGGAGCCACTGCTTCTGCTTCCTGTGAGGTGACAAGAGAGCAGGCCATGTGTGTAGCAGTGTCTCATATAGGACTGCAGTCAGTTTAAAGGGCCCTGGCTAGACAAATGGAGAAGACAGACAGTGACAGAATGCTGAGAACAGCCCTCCCTCCACCAGTCAGACCCTGGCAAAAGTTTCAAAGGTTGCAAATTCATTTCAGTAACAGTTCTTCACACGCAACAAAAATTACTTTCAGCATCAAAACAGACACACCTGGTAGAAGGTACTAAAGGTGCTAAAAAATGCCAGCATATGTGTTGTAATACTTAAGGGGAGGAGAAGTGTTTCTCCTGTGGACTTTTTCTCAACCAGAGCCACACTGGACACAACAGCTCTGGATTCACACTGTGATACAGAACACCATCTCCCCCTCCATCTTTCCACTGGCTTCCTGTAGGTGCCTGCATGAAGTTCTACTTCCTTGTTTTCACCTAAAGGCAAAACATCTGTACCCAAGTATCTGCAAGATCCAGCCAGAATGCTACAGAGTGCTCCTCTTCCTCTGGCTGCTCTGTGATCCCTCTCAGAGTCCAATGTTGCTGCTTCCAGTTTGGCCCCAGTGTGGCAGGAATAACTTGGCTCCCTGTGGCTTTCAGAACTGCTCGATCCCTCCAAATATTCTAGAAGGAATTAGAAATCTCTCTTCTGACAGCTTTGCATAATAATGCCAAAACCACTACACCCTCTGGAATATAAAAATATGTCTGCTCATTGAAAAAGCTATGAATAAGTAAAACAAATCAATTTCCTAACATCTTTTACACATTTGCACTTGGCAGAAAGAGCCAAAAGAGGGTGTTTTTGAAGGGCATTTTGAGGCATTGTTCCGTACACATCTGCTTCAACAGTGTAATGCTGGAAAGCTTTCTCTCTAACTTGATCCAATGCATTTTACCTGAATTTAAATCTGGACTTTGACTTGACAACTCCAAAACTTTCAATTGCAGGCAAATGACACTTTTGACTCATCTATGCAGAAATTGACTGATCCCAGCTAATTACTGACAATGACAATTTTTAGATGAGAGCAGAGGCTTCTGTCTTCCTGCCTACCCATGAAGACCAAGAGTTCTCTCCGTTTCATGGCTTTCCATGCCTCATCCATACTGACTGTGGTAAGAGCAGCTAGTATAACTATATATTCACTCCACTTCCCATGCTTCTAACAAATAAAAATCAAATGAATTTGAAGTAAATGAATTTTCCTTTTTCTCTTCATGCAGTAACTCTAAAACTTACTTTTTCATCAACCTCACTAACCCCCCATTTTATACAACTGAATTTTCCAAAACCCACTTTCCTTAGCCTCAGGGAAAGGTTTTGCCATGCAGTTAAAACTTTTTTCCTGTAGAGGGGACAGAAATGAATGTCTGGGTCTTATGAGGTTTAAAATCACAAAAGGTTGCGGAGGGTCACTTTGTCATGTCCCTGAATGTTATTACTTGAGCAAAGTGTGCCAACAGAGCAACACCTTCAGACAAACAAAGGGACGTGTGTGTGTGTGTGTGTCTGAAACTCTTTGCTGATTTCAATTCACTTTCGCTTGCCCTGCATTCACTTGGGGGGGGGGGGGCTGTCTTGCCCAAGAACGCACGTAAATGTACACATAAAAGTGACATACACGGATTCCCATTCTCTGGTAGATGTGACTGCGGCCAACGTAGTAACACGTCAAACATTGCAGGACACTGAGAAAAAGAAGATGCGCAGCCGATGGGGACATAGGCATGAAGGAAGGATGATTGAGGGTTTACAGTGGAAAGGACCAAGGAACCAACTGAGGAAGGTTTACAGACAGAGTGGTAAAGGTAGAGGGGGAGAGGGACAAAAGGGGAGGAAGGGTGGCTGGCTTACCGGTTCCCCAGACTCCTAGGACTACCTCCATCAGTCTACCGTTGTTCAGCAGAAACAGAGGGAACAACAGGTTACAAAAAGACGAATGCCATGTGGTACTACAGCTCCTCTCAGTGAGGAGGGCAGAGAAGATGCTGCGTCCTCCATGTCACCTTGCTGTCTTGTCACCTTAACCACACTCGCATTCACACTCAGGCTTATGAAACACATGGTGCTCAGGAATGAATGGGGCTTGAATGATGAACCAGCACCTGTGACAGTAATCATGGTTCATTGTTCTCCATGTGTGCAAGAGAGGAAAAAGCACAGATTTATAAACAGAGCAAATGAAGTAAAAGTGGCAGCAGCACAGACAGCGAGAGCAAGGGACTGCAAACACTCACACATTAGCAGATTGTAATGTTATCTGATGGACTACAGGACAAACACACAGTGCTATGCTGTACTAAAAGAATCAAAGCTTCCCACGAGATGAATACAAAGGTAGGAGAAAAGCCGTGGACTCATATTAGCTGCACTCAGAAACTGATCAACTTTAGGGAAGAAGAAACCGGAAGAAAAGTTCAGGAAAACTGAGGTTGTCGTCCACTCATGGTAACACCTCATCCCTTCCCAACAGTCTCGTCAATTGGTGCCCCAGTTCATGGCCTGAAGATTTATCATCAATTTACATATGAAAACTTCAGAAACAAGATGTTTGTTGCAGCATCTGCAGACTAATATATTTTTCAGTTTGGGAAGAATAATTCCTTTCACAGCTGAACATACAGTTTTGCATCGGAGGATAAAGAAAATGCACCACTGACACTGAAAAATGGGGTGGGAATGACTTGAGTGGATGAAAATGCATGAGCTGGACTTCCAGGACCGTTATAGAACACAGAGAAAGATTCCCATCACCTTTAAAGAAATTTAGGGTTTAAGACGCCTGAGGGGTCTATCCTGACTTGAAGCACGATCCTCGTTCCCATGACTGACACCACTGATGTCCCACCGGGTGTCTCCTACCGGCCACAGACAAAAGCCCCACCATGACACAACGTCAGTGGATACTGTCCTTCAGCAATGTCTACAAGCAAACAATGTCCCACAAGAGCAACCTGAACTACAGCCCATATTTCCATCCTATTGCAAGTTCACAAAATACTTTCTATCATGACAAGTCAGCAAAAATAGAGAATACCTATTTAATATATTTAATAGTTGCTATAATAAACCATCTTCTCATTAAAACTCCTACCAGAAATCTGGCTCTAGCTCATTCTGTTTACCTCTCCCCCTAAATCACTATCAATAAAAGCTTATCAAAACTTATTCATTTCTGAGCTACATCTTGTAAAAATTTAGGATATTGTAATAAGGTAACCTTTGAGAGTCAAGTGTTTTTCTTATGAGTTTTTGGATGTATGGCTCAATTTCTTTAACACCTTTTACTGAGTGATAACCAAATATGATACTGATTTTTCATGTTCATGAGAAACAAGTCATTCGTGCCATAATGGTTAACTACACCCAAAACTTGTGAGCTGATTTCCTAGGAGCGCATTACAGTCCTAAGTAATGAGGTGCAGCCAGTACTTTCCACGGCTTTTGAAATATTTCTACACACATGAAAGTATATTAAAACTAACTTACAACAGTTGACAATAAAAACTTCTATTCAATACTGACTTGTCATGCATCCTACAAACATTTGCAATGTCCCTCCTCTTGCTGACTGGTAACACCAATGAACAAAAGACATGAGCTGTGAACACTTCAGTAATGGCTTGAATGAAGGCTGTTTCAGACTCCTATTCTGCTACTGCGACCTAGTGGTTGTCTGGGTAAACAGCTCACATCTGCTTTCCAACAAGCTGAAATTTTAAGAAAGGCAAGTGGAAAAAAACTGAAATAGAGGATTACATTTTTTAGGAACTATGAAGATCCAGCAAATACAGTAATAATATAATGCAGTCTTTCCCTGTGTGAGTGGAATTTGTGTCTAAGTGTCAGCTTGTGCTATTGTAAAATGACCCCTTGACCATTGATTTCAACAGGAGGAACAGACTGTTTTCCTGAGCCACAAAATGGTCACCAATCTTTTTCATTAAACATGAAAAATTCGTGCCTTATCTTTTCAACACAAAGAAAATCTAATTAAAAACAAAGTCCAAAACATCATACACATTCAAAATCCAGGCTGAAGACCCATATGTTCAGAACTCATACGCAACACCCTTACATGCTCCTTTTTCTATCTCTTTTTCCCTCACTATCTCTCATTTTACTTTTATCTTGTTTTTCATGTGAATTTCTTATTTTGTGTGTGTGCGTTGGTAGGCATAGGCTCTGAACCATTGTAATGCAGCACAGAATTTATTAATAATGGATAGATTCCATTCTTTGTCATTTTTAAAAGCTGATATTTACTATTAATTGCTTTATATATTTGTAGCCCTTAGATGTTTCCTCTTCATTATAAAATTAGCTTGTTAGGCGAATGAGAATACAAATTAAATTCACTTCTAAGTCAGAATGCCTATAAAATTAAAAAAAAAAAAAAAAATTGTATTTGCTACAGAGAAAAAGCTAATTAATCACTTTAATCTGTCTCCCAAAAAATCTGAGCCATCTGAGAAAACATCTGAGCCCTGCATTCCCTGCTGAAACTGGGCACTGCCTGGTCTCAACCATTTCAGGATTCAACCTACTGCTCTACTGATGTTTCTGTGAACCCCCTTTAGTTTACAGATATTTAAGGCAAAACCATAAACACCATAAACAGTCCATTCTAAATTTGTGACAGTTTCATTCTTCCATTTTCGTGCCAATTCAGTTCTATTAAAGGCCTCACGTGTAGTGTGTAGTGTGGGAGAAAATGCGCATCCCAAACAGCGCACAGCGCTTTGTAAAGCAGACGAAGACTTTACACACATGCGGCTCAAGTCAGTATAGACCACCAGACTAAGAAAACACCACATCAAGACATTCGGACAAAAAAAAAAAAAAAAAAATCTAATTTTGTTTTTGTGCTCTATTGACTCGCATACAATATGCCTGCATCATGGGGAGACAATATGGACACACAGACGCATCCTGACTGGTGAGGAGGTGTGATGCTGGAGATGACATTCAGCAGCTGTGAGGCAGGAGAACCAACAAGTCAAATCGTAAACACACCTGCTTCTCCATTTAGGGTAAAACAGCATGTTATACCATGATGATATTTAAATTAATTTACGAATACGCAACTCCCACCCTGACTCACCCTCGCTGTGCTGACTGCCTGCGCTGCCACTGTGGAAGCTATGACAGGGGTCTGAGTAGCCTGGCGGGAAGCCTGATGGTGTGCTGCTGTATGGAGGGTATGGCATGGGCTGCCCCCCCAGAGGCCAAGGGTTTGTGGCAGGAGGGGGGAGGGGGGCCAGGGAGTCCTGCTCGGAGCCTCCGCCACTGGAACTCTCATTCAGGTTCAGTGAAGCCATGTCTAATGGGGAAAGAAAGCATTTGTTACTATCAAGTGACTGAGGACGGTTGTGGACGACAGCGGGTGGCGAATGGCACGGCGCAGGATGGGGCCGTACTTTGGCAGAGATCCCCAAAGGTATAGTAGCACTGCTCTGAGAAGGTGATCTTGTTCACCGTATGCCGCAGGTAGCCGTGCTTCAGCAGGCTGCTGGCGAACCTCCTAGCATCCCGGCGGTCCTTGAAGCCGTCCACACGTGAGTATAGCCAGTCTACCACATCAGCACCTGCAAGGTAGTACTCAAATTGTACCTGCAATGTGGTACTCATGCTAGAATTGTAATGCAGCACTCACACTGTACTGTAATACAGTATTGCTGCTGTACTTTACCTGTAGCACAGGACTGATATTGTACTGCACCATGAAAACATGTTTATCTCCCAGTCTACATTATTTGTGAAAATTGAACAATCTATTTATGACCATCACAATATCATAATTACTAGTACTGTAAACTTGATTGATATTCGTTTACTTTTTTCTCACCAATGACAGCGTTGGCGATGGTGATCTTCAACCACATTCTGTCCCGGATCTCGAGACCAGAGTCTGGAAGCTGCATCACCTTGACGATAGTGGCCATGTCCGTCTTACTCACAGACAGAGGCAGGTCATCAAAGTCTAGGGAGTGTGGGAAATGCTCCATTGTTAAGCCAAAGTGTTTAAGAGACAGGATCCCCTTGTTGAGAAAAAGAACCCTTGTTAAGGAACAGTTTCACTGCAAAGGTCACACCTTTCATATCACCTAATGGCTGCAGCTTCGTACTAAGCCGAAACCATCCTGAAATGACCTGAACCAAAACTCCAGTTATAATTGTGTCCACTGCTCATTACTGCCTCAGACTGAGCCAGGTGGCCTCACTAAAAGCACAAGCAGTCTCTTGGTTCTTATCAGAGAAAAATCTCAGGCTGAGTGTTTTATTGGTCTTTATTACTGTCCTGTCCTGTATTTGTCCACATGCAAACACTGTCAACTTGGGAAACAGAGGGGAGGATTTTGTTACTGACCTTCTTAATGACCTTCTTAACCACTGCCTTATTTCTTTGCTCATCATTGGACTCCTTATAAATCTATTTTTATATAAATCGGGTCTGTATATTTGTTTGACCAGAAACATGTACTCCCCATACCGAGGGGATGAGTCTTTTATCAGAAAACGCCAAACACATACCATAGTGTGGATATGGCCCTGTGAGCGCTGTCGTGTGGGAGATCCATGCAGCAGGATCAATGGGCCTCACTGGTTCAGCTGCAAAAGTACACACACACGCACACACACAAATACAGAAAGACACAGACCGGAAGACTTGGTTGGACTGAGGAACCCATGTGTGTAGGGTTTAGATAGCGTGTACTGTGGACGGCCATCTTACCCCTTGGGATGGTGAAGTAGCTGCGAGGTGATGGGTCCCAACACTTGGCCACTGTAAGACTGATGGGTCTGTGGGAGAAGTAAGCAGACAGTCGGGGGACAGTCTGGTGACATGTCACATAGTCAGTCCAGCTGCGGTTCATCATTCTCTCCCCACCTACTTACTTTTGATTTTCTTTTCATTTAAACAACAAAACCAAGCATTGAATTGCTCTGCCATTGTGTCACCTTAGAATACAGCCACACTCACAGTGTTGATACACACATATCATGCACTACGGCATTTCCTGTTGTAAATGTTTGCGGACAAAACACATCTTTCAAGTGCTGGTCGTCTTACCCAGTCTTCGAAACAATCTCCCGAAGGATCCTCACGGCATCATCATTGCTCATATTCTCAAAGTTCACATCATTCACCTGTATGGCACAAACCTGCAGTTACTTGACCTTCCTATGAACAACTCAGTACTACCACAAAAGATTATTTTTTGCAAGGCCACTTCTACAAACACAGCACTACCTGTTGCTCCAAGTATTTTAACTGAAAATACAAATGAGGCATTTGTACACAATATCCACACCCGATAAAACAGGTCAACTTAGCCTTTAAGATGTGATAGCATTTAAGCACATAAAAGTAGCTTGCATAGCACCCATAAATTTACCATAAAAAATTCTGCACATAAAGCTGAAGGCAGCATCCATAATCATATTATATGAGCTTAAGTGAAAATATAGGGTGTAATGTAACAATGCCTTTTGCAACACATGCCACATCAGGTTCCCCTAATACTGCTAATTTATGTGAAAAGCTGAAACATGTCTGAAAACTAAAGCAAATATTAGTCATGCACAAATATGAAGCCTCTGCTAAACACATTCTCTGTACTTTCCATTTTTTTTTTTTTTTTTTTTACATAATTTGTTATCCACACAGCTTCCTACAGGTTGCAAAGATGCCATGATTCCTCTCTGAGCAAATCTGACCCATATGAGCGCATCTGGTCCTCATATCAGTGATTTTTGATCTGAACAAACTTCATAACTATTTGTAGTCAGTGGCACTCAAATGTGGAATATATACAGTCATAACCCAGTTTAAATCCTCCTGATAGAACATCTGTTTTTAGTGCCACAAATTCAGGCTTTTTAAGCTAACCAGGTGCAAAAAAAAAAAAAAAAAAACCTCTTTACAGTTTGAATGGCCAATACAACATTTTGTATCTCAACTGGGTAATTAAATACTCCCCATTTACATTCTGAAAACCTGTCATAACATCTAAACGTGAGCACAGGAATTAAATAGCCTGCTGTGTGAATAAGAGGGGTCCACTGTGCACCAGTCAGCTGGTTTTGTTCTGTTGTGCAATATGAGTATGCACCAACACCATTTCCTCTACCCTCCATGAATAAAGTTTTCTCTTCATGTTTCTCCCATTTGGTTCTTCCAACCTGTAGCAGCATGTCACCCGGCTCAATTCTGCCATCCGCTGCCACGGCACCCCCCTTCATGATGGAGCCAATGTAGATGCCCCCATCACCTCGGTCATTGCTCTGACCCACAATGCTGATTCCCAAGAAGTTGTACTTCTCTGTAACAGAGAGGGAAAGTGGTGAATGAAAGGAATGTACCTGCAGGAGCAGCATCAAAACACCAGGAGGAGCTAGTGTTACGCTATAATAAACAGCAGAAAGGAGAGAACTCCTTACCCATGTTTAAGGTGACGGTGATTATATTGAGGCTCATAGTAGAGTCAGTGATGCTGCTGAACGAAGAGGACTGTGGCAAAAAGAATTGGACAGAACCCCTGACATTACACAAAGGGCCACATTTCCCACTAGAAATATTACTCCTTTTATTCATCTAGTGGACTACTGCTTAGTGTGACTAAAACAATCACGTGCGATGTTCTGAAAAAAAGTATATTATGGAACATTTATAAAGTGTTTGAAACTCACCCGGTCCATTTTGGCCACCTTATGTCTCCTTCGCCGACGTTTGTGTCTCCGCATCAGTCGGGATGAAGTGCTCTGTTCCGTGGAGCTGCTGAGTCTGGGGGCATCAAGATAGCAAAGAGGAAAAAGAAGAAGGAAAAAGAAGACAGAAGGAGATATAGGTTTTGAAAGGGAAGAGAAAGATGTAGGATATGTTGAAAAAGAAGATGAAGATAGAGAATCAACATATAGAAAGAGGTAAAAATGAAAATGTAGATGCAAAAAGTAGCACCAAATTTTATCAGGAGCACCAATATATCCTGCAGCTGTACCAAAGTGGAAAAAAAAAAAACAATTAAGTTTAACTTCAACGACAGAGAGCAGAGGAGATGGAAATCACAACCTGGATGAAAAAAAAAACCCAGGGATGACCAGCACAACAGCAGAAAAAAGATTAAAGTACCCAGTTTGAGGAAACACTGTTGTGCACTCAGGCCAATTGCAGCATACAGACCTGCTGGTGTCCTCATCGTCCTCACTGTCGATGAAAGAGCTTGACTCCAGTTCGCTGCTCATCACGGATGTGCTATCATAGCCCATGGCCGAGTCTCGGGCCACACGCTCCGCCTTGGAGTGGCCGTTCACACGGGAAACTGCAAGAGAAGACCAGAGAGATTACACAGTCAATCTGGGTATTTGTGTTTCTGTGGTTACTTACGGACCACATCACTGGCATTGGAATAAAGATGGGACACCCTTAACCGCAATTAAAAATTTCATGGTTTCTAAACTGTGAGAATTTTAGAAACCACAGCAAAATTATGCCAGAAACCTTGTGTTCCAAGTTGCCGATAACTTCCTGTTGCAAGTAAGTCGCGCGCGTGCGTGTGTGTGTCTTGGCTGACTGGTCCAACAACTTAGTTAGCCTACAGAGAGCAGATGTGCTGTGCATTTCAGCTTCATATCTACTGAAAAAAGCATCTTGAATCGATGATGGGACAGCATTTAGCTACTGTTAGTGCACCCATGACAAATAAACCCTTGAATTTTGTATATCTACTGTAAACAATGACTGGGGGGGGGGGGGGGTTTACAATGAATGTCAAATGTGCAATACATGCTGAAAAAGAGGCTATCAAAGGTTCAAACATGTCTATTCTGTGTTCTCTCTCTGCAATCACCATCCACCCCTCTATACAGTTAGGTCCATAAATATTTGGACAGAGACAACTTTTTTCTAATTTTGGTTCTGTACATTACCACAATGAATTTTAAATGAAACAACTCAGATGCAGTTGAAGTGCAGACTTTCAGCTTTAATTCAGTGGGTTGAACAAAAAGATTGCATAAGTGGAAAATTCTTGAATGGCCAAGTCAGTCACCTGATCTTAACCCAATTGAGCATGCATTTCACTTGTTGAAGACTAAACTTCGGACAGAAAGGCCCACAAACAAACAGCAACTTAAAGCCGCTGCAGTAAAGGCCTGGCAGAGCATTAAAAAGGAGGAAACCCAGCATCTGGTGATGTCCATGAGTTTAAGACTTCAGGCTGTCATTGCCAGCAAAGTGTTTTCAACCAAGTATTAGAAATGAACATTTTATTTCCAGTTATTTAATTTGTCCAATTACTTTTGAGCCCCTGAAATGAAGGGATTGTGTTTAAAAAAATGCTTTAGTTGCCTCACATTTTTATGCAATCTTTTTGTTCAACCCACTGAATTTAAAAGTCTGCACTTCAACTGCATCTGAGATCTCTGAAGGTCACGGTGCAGATTATTCTGCTCATCAAAAGGCCGAGACAGCTCTGCGTGGATGACTGTGACCATCAGTGCCGTACGGACCCAAGCGCTTGGACATTGCAGCTAATGGTTCTGCAACCCCAATTTGACAGATTCTGACCAAACTGACCAGTTGTGGGAAGGCACTTTAAAATCACACTCTACACATCACACACACTTTTGAATACAAGAAACACAGATACTTCTAGACTACAACATCAATGGGATAAAACCTCACCACAAAGTCTCTATTGGTTTTCCATTGATTATCTATCTAGAAAATTTCTTAGAGAAGTTCTTGAACCATGGTCTTGCAATTATTTTCTAACGAACACTCACAAAGGCAAATTTTCCAGACAAATACACTTTTCATTTTTTACGCTACTAAAAAATGGTCCAAATTACACAAGACAACTGAAATTACTATTTTGACTGAAAATAAGGCTGCTTAGCAAAAAATCTGAAATGTATTTTCACACTTAATATGAAACAAAATTGCTCAGTAAAAGTATAAAGTTTACTGTGGTAAATAATAAAGAAGTGAGTCTTTTGAGGAGATGGCAGAATTCAATATGCTTAAAAGTCAAGCACAAATAAAATAATTCTGGTCCGGTTACAGGAATTACAGTAAATAAACTAACAAGTCAGGAAATTAGAGTAATTTACTTTCAACTTTCACAGCTGTTCTGTGGTGGATTTGATTCACATATGTATGTAGCTTATACAAAAAGTTACTATATGAGGTCACTAAGCTGCTCACCAAAAATGCATTTAAATTTAGTGCTAAAGACAATCATAATTAAAATCCATAAACTATAACTAGAATAAACTAACATGTCAACTTCAGGCACATAAGACACTGTATCCCACACATGACAGTTAATGAATGATTTTGTTTATAAATCCTACCTGATGCAGAGATTGAAAGAGGAATATAAACAAACATCTTATGAGCAGAAGTGAGGCCCAGACTTTGAGGACAGAGGCAGCAGGAGGCTTCTTTCTCACTGTAGAATCATAGGGATCAGGAGCTCACTGTGGACCAATCCCTACACATCAACATACCAGCCCTCAGCCAGACTGCTCCTTCTGTCCCCCACACACCAATCCCAAAAAGAGTTCTCCATCACTTCAACAATCAATCGAATCAGACTTCAGTCCCCTATACACCAATCTCAACCAGTCTATTTTGTTCTTCAGGTCCCTACATGTCAATCCCAGCTGCAGTGCTGGACATGCATGTATTAAGATGAGATTTGAACAGCCATGTAGGTAATCCTGCACATCATAGGATCATCTGTGGGACACCTCACAATGGTACTAATGTATAACACAGCTTTAAAACTGAATACAAGCAGCTATAGGCAGCAAAAGAAACAACACTGGAAATGGATTCTCCTAGACAAGAAGGCAGGCTGGCATTAGCAATGAGAAGCAGTCCTCCTCTCCCACAGAGTTGCAAGGGCTGAAAAGGCTGAGTAGGGCTCCAGGGTAGAAGTAGTACAGGATGTAAGCGGCTACTGCTGTACTCCCTGGGTACAGAATGGGTATCTTGGAGCTGCAGGAGGATCATCACATTCCCATCTGAGAGGCAAGTCCTTGTTTAAAATGATCTTCTAGTGAAAGAAAAGAAAAAACTAAAATATACCAAATAGCAGAGCACCAAAGATCTCCACTGTACTACCGGCAGGTAAATTAACACTGAAAGAGTTCATCTGATCCCTACAACTTCTAATTAACTCCCTTAGAGATTAACTGTCTCAAGCTGCCTGCTACTTCTGTTTCTACAAAGTCTGCATGTGAAGAACCCTGAAATCTGGGCAGTCGGGACCGCAACGCAAAGGATGAGGTTCCCATCTCGAAGTTTGGGGCAGGAAGACACATGCACCGAACGTGATAAATTTGTAACCTGTAGAAGGCGTTTCAGATAAGGACATGTACTGGGCCAAAAATGTCTGCTGATAAGATCTGCTTCTGCTGTGAAGCTAAAATGAGCACCTTACAACAGTTCATACAGTTAGGGTATCTCAACAGATAACCGATTGTGAAAGCGTGCACATAAATACATGGGGATTAACAAAAAGTTCAGTTGTCAATGTCAGTATGGGACCAAACTCCAGTTGCAGACAAATGCGCTCAGCATAAGGTCAACAAATGTCACACTGGTCATTATGGGAAAGAACCAAAATGAAACAGTCCACAAACTTATTAAAAGATTCAGAAAATTTGGGAAATTGGTTTGCTTAAAGGGCAAGACCACAAACCAATATTGAATGCCCGTGATCTTCAAGCCCTCAGACCGCACTGCAAAAAAGAAAAAAAAGAAATTCTGTAGCGATTGAAACCACATTGGCTCGGAAGTACTTCAAAAAATCGTTGTCAGGAAACATAGCTTGTGGCAGCATCTACAAATGCAAATTAAAACTATGCTACGCAAAGCCATACATGAGACACACCCAGAAACGTCGCCAACTTCTTTGCGCTACAGCTCATCTAAGATGAACTGACCAAAAGTGGGAACGTGTACTATGGTCTGACAAGTCGACTTTTCATTTTGTTCTTGGAGAAAATGGACATTGTGTTCTTCGAGCCAAAGAGGAAAAGAATCATCCCGATTTTTACCAATGCCAAATTCAAAGGCCAGATGCTGTCACGGTTTTGGGGTGTGTTGCTGCCCGTGGCAGGGGAAACTTGCACATCTATGAAGGCACCATTAATGCTGAAGGGTATGCAGGCATTTTGGAGCAATATATGCTACTGTCAAGACAACATCTTTGCTTATTGCGCAAGACAATGTCAAGCCACATTCAGCATGTATTACAACAGAGTGGCTTCAGTCAGTCAGTGCGTGTGCTAGACTGGCCTGCCTGCAGCCTGCAACTGTCTCCAACTGAGAATGTGTGGCACATTATGAAGTGAAAATACGTCAGCCGAGACTGGGACTGTATTAAGCAAGCATGGGGGGGAAACCACCCACTTTCAAAATTGCAAAAATTTGTGTCTTCAGTTCCCAAATAATTATTTAAAGTTATGGAAAGGAAAGGTGATGCAACGGAGTAGATACTCCTGTTTTGGAATGTGTTGCAGGCATCACATTTACAATGAGTGTACATTTACCAAAATAAATGAAGTTAATGAGTTTAACTTTACGTATCTTATCTTTGTCGTGTTTTCAATGAAATATGGGTAAAAGAGCATTTACAAGTCACTGCTTTCTGATTTTATTTGCGCTTTATATTCTGTCACACCTTCTTTTGTAAATAGGATTGCAACAGAGGATTGAGGGTCTCTTCACCAGTGCCCCCCTAATATTTGCATATACCTCCCCTACCATTGCCCTTCAACAACTACTATCTTACATTACTGAGTCGCAGGCTTGATTTTAGTGCAGGGTGATTTAGAATCAAACACTTTCATACATTTGTTACTCAGAAACTAAGCTACTGAAACAGAACTGAGTACAGTTTTCAAGGGCCAAAATCTGGGGGGGGGGAGAGAACTGCTTTTGTTGCTTCCTCATCCTGTACAATGACAGCTGTTCTCATTATCACTGTGGAAAAAAGGGCACAAAATATGATGTGTGTGGTATTCTCTATGGATAAAAACAAGGTCTTCAGACCTTCCTTCTCGTCTTCTGTTCCATACCAGCTCATGAATGTCAGCACCCTCTCCCATCCACCACACTTTCCATGTCTGGCTTCTAACTAGGTGGTGGTGATTGAGTCCTGTGTTAATGAAGCCACACAAAGGGACACACATCCATTATGTTCCTTCCAGAACCATGATAACAAGACCCCTGCCAAAGACCACTTCAGTGTTTTAGGTGAACTGGTCCCTTCTCAACCCAATGCCATATAAAGATAGACCATAAAGCAATGCACCAATTGCTACAAGCTGCTACAAAACTGGCTCTATCTTTGTTCATTTTTAAATTAAACAAATGAATACGTACTGTAAGAGAAAGGAAGGCTCACACTGTGTTTATGTGATTAGTTTGGTATTTCTGCTTGAACGCGCAACATGAGATTTATTAATAATTGTAGAGTACATGCATGCATCTGCTGTTGCTTATATAAAACTAGAACACTGGCATCGCAATCTCTTCATCTACACTTACAAGAGGGTCTTGCAGACAGTGGGATGTTACATAACCTGAGCTTCTCACAGCTCCTCATTAGCATAAACAATTCACACCCTAAGTTTGACATGTATGTAAATGTGCATTTGCACAGCTGAGTATCTTTGGTTATAGACTACAGCATTGTAATTTGAAAAACTCAGCAGATATGAGGATAAAAATACACACGGAAAGCAGAACAAAGAAAGTGTCATAAAGAAAGCTGGAAGTGCAGTGAATATGGGGGAAGCTATGACTTATCTTTTGCCAGCAATAAATGCTGAAAACCTGTTTATTACCATGATTACAAATGCTACCTTTGTGGAAAGGGCTCCAGAGGCTCATTCAAGTGCTCAAGTGAATCGGTGGTGCACTGGATGCCAGCAGTGCCAACTTGACTGTCACACAGACTTAGCTGGATCCTGGTGAGCTGCTGATGCGTTACAAATGACCCCTCTCCTCATCTCTCACTTTCATCTTCATCTCCCTGTAGGCTCTAATCCATCTCTGCCATTCACCTGTACTCATAACCTTAACCTCTCTGTCCACATTCACACATTCTCTCCTCCTCACCTTTCTCACTATCAGCCACATGCTTCCGTTACATTCACAAGGCTTGTCCTTCTTCATTACTCACAATCAGCCCAAGCTGCTATTCCTGAGTCATTCATTCTTAGCTACTATTCCTCCATTTGGTAGTTAACTCAGCTGAGATTATCCAAAATCATTTCAGACTTCTGAGCTGCAGCTCCAGTTGTACTCCATTTCTAGTGGTTCACAAACTCTCACAGGTCTCCGACCACACCCCAGCATTACTCACACTCTGCTTCGCGGTTCTTCCTCCGGCTGCGCTCCCTCTCCCTCTCGCGCCGGTGGCTGAGGAGAGACTCCGTGCCTGTCTCTGTGTCCAGACCGTCTCGGCTGCTCACGGCATTGGCGCTGCAATACCAACAACAATGTTACACTGCAAACCCCGTGGAGAGTGTTCGAGATCTTGGAACTAAAATCTGAGTGAGAATAGCTGAAGTTTTTCCTAGACAGCAAACAGAGCTAATACTGGTATGCGGTTTTCTCCCATTGACTCACTTACATAATTTAACCTACTGTTTCTAAATACATACATTGTTGAATGGTAGAATGGAGTGTCTAATAGTATTATTACTTTTGATCTGCACTTTTTTCCAGGATAACATTCAGTGATTTTCCTTTTTATACAGCTGGAGAACTCTTATTGGAGCAACTGAGGGTATGTACCTAGAGCAGGGGTGTCAAACGTACGGCCCGTGGGCCGAAACCGGCCCGTTAGCGGGTTCAATCCGGCCCGCTTGATGAATTTTAAAAGTAAAAAAAAATTATTAAAAACACAAACTTGAAATTCACAATAAAATGCAATTCCTAAATCATCCGCAAGGGTGTTAGTCAGAGGAGAGGGGCGCGCTGCATTAGTCAAAGGGGAGGGGTGTTCCGTTTTAATTAGAATAAAAGAAGCGGCAACTCTGCCACCCAGTCTGAACAGCAGATGGTAGCAATGCCCCTTCTGCTAGATATGGTGTATCTTATACTCACCTTGACACCCTCATTAGCCAAAATGTCTTTGATTTAAAGTCTTGTTTGTATTTGTGCAAACAATTGTCTTAAAAATCTGAGGTTGTTATATATTTTGATGTGTTGATATGTTTTGCAAAAGGATATTTGATTAAATATGAAGATTTTCTAATGTACTTGTACTTTTTTGCACAAAAACAAAGCAAAAAAACATGGATTTATTATTATTTATTGGTAATTATGTTGTGATTGTACTACTCCGGCCCACTTAACATCTAATTCGGCTGTATGTGGCCCCTGAACCAAAATGAGTTTGACACCCCTGACCTAGAGGATTTGAATCAAACACCTTAGAGTGAAAGGCAGCGGCCTTACACACTACTGTACCGGCTGCCCCATGTAGCACAGATTTAAAAACTTATTCTTTCTCTTAAAGCACTTAAAGACTGAAGTATGACCGTAGCCGTTGATCTGAATTGAGAAATCACTCTTCTCATTGTGACAGTGTGGCACACTAGCTCCAGACAAGATCAGTACGGAGACGTACATCTACCCTTACCGACTCTCGGCTTACATAGATCACAGAGTCTTGGAAACATGACTAACATTAAACCAATCAAAAATCTGCTGAGCATCTGACTTTATGGCCAGTAAAATAAAGGTCCTGCATTGTTGCTTCATCATCCTGTACAATGACAGCTGTTCTCATTGTCACATGACCGAGTGACAATAAAAAGGCTCATTAAATGTTTTGTGCTCGCTATATAGTTATCATGGATTTCCAACTCTGTTTTTCTGATGCAAAAATGGCACCTTAACTCCACATGAAACCTACGTCAGTGACAACATGCCAAACAACTATCAAAAACAAAGATTGTGTCCAATTAAATCTGTAAAATCAAATTAGCAAATCAAATCACTCAGCATGTATAAAGGAAGCACAAGGGAGATGGTATTTTTTTTGGGTATTTTCATCTGTCAGTTCAATAATGTAACACAGCTAAAATATTGATTAATGTCTGTGTATTATCCTTTCTAAGAAATGAACAATATTTAGCTTGTTTGAGAGATAACATTCTTGTCACCAGATGCATATGATCCTAAGCATTAACCCTGCCTCTGATGCCATTTTTGGACACGAGTCCTGCTACCTTAAGGTAGCCAATGTGCCACATTGAGTATAAATAAATATGTTATGGCTGTACATCCTATGGAACGAGGTTGAAATATATAGGCAATGGAGCGTGTTGGCAGGTGATGGCAGAAGTCCAGAGGGACAGCAGGCACATAAAACCCAGTGCAGATTAGTGTGCATGGAGCAGATGCAACTGGGTGACCATGCTGACTCCTCATACCATTTTCCACTGCCCTGTAATCCGGATTACCCCCGAAACACGTCTCTCCTCTACAGAGCTGCACCATTAGTCATCCCTCCTCTAGAATGCATGCATACAGTGGAAACAGACCACAACTCTCAAAGAGTTACATGCAACCATTCTAATGTTTAGCAGTCCACAGATCCCAACAGCCTCTCTTCTGAAATGCAAATGAGGATGTTTAATACGCGAGAAGTTCCCTGCTGGGAATTAACAATACTGCATTTCTGCTAAGTTGGCTAGACAGGTGTCTGAGAGACCAAAGCCTGCAATTACAGATCTCGCCACAAAGTGGCACCCGACAAAGGGGTGGAACACTTGCAGAGTTGAGGGTACTGCAGGCCACTGGCCGAAAGCAGCCAGCAGAGGGGAGGTTGGAGTCACAGTGTGAAACAGTCAATAAAACAGATACTCTGGCTGACCAGATAGCTTTGTCCCAATATAGACAAGGCCGTAGCGGCTACAGTGGCAACAGGCAGGGGCAGAAGTACATTTCTGTCTAATTTTAGCCAAGAACCCTGCTAAGGAACACAGAACCAGACATCTTCACATTCAAACTTGACACTCTAAAACTGAAGCTGCATAACAACTTACTAGATACAGAACCAGGCTGTTCCTGAGTTTACACCCCATGGCATAACACCAAACATTGCTATTTTCCTTTCATCTTTTCTTTTACAGCTAATTGAGCAGGGATGAACAAATTTTGTTGCGGAACATAATGATCTCCCTCTCTTTCTCTCTCTCTCTCTCAAGATGTTGACATTATTCTTCCAGCTGCTTCTGGAGAGCATCCATTATTAAGGTTCCATCGTGATGACAGCTGGACAGGCCTGCTCCTAGCTGTCTGTGCAGGCTGGTGTGCATGTGTCACAGGCAGAAGTCCTGACACACATAAGGTACTTTCCCCATGTGCCTCAGGTAGTGACTGCTTCAGCTACTAACCTGCATGGTTCACTATCAAAGTGACATTTCCACTACATTTCAACACAAAACAAGCATGGAGCTGAGCATGTAGAGGAGCATTAACTTTCCAGAAAGCAGGAGCACCCAAGCTGCTGTTTCTAAATTTATTTTTTTGTTGAGGCAGCACATTGCGTACTGGTTAGAACCACTACCTTGAACTCAAACAATAAAAGACTGAACTCAAACAACAAAAGATTGTAGTGAAAATTACCCTACTGTATAAATGGTTAAATAACTAAACAGCTTAGTGTACATACCCAACACTTTAAGCTTCCTTGGGCAAAGTTAAACGAATGTCATCTAAACAACTAAATACAAATTTAACGCATATGACAACAGGTGGCATGGTTGCTAAAAAAACAAGAAAAAAGTTTGAGAAGAAAATTTTCAAGTCTCAGAAATGCTTTGCTGTCGTTTCTTTGAACAGAGAGTTCTATGGTTTATCCCAATATGCACATAAACATCTGACACAGCCAGAGTCATGACAGTGTGTGTATGTGGCTGCAAATACATTTATATGTGTGTATTTCACAGGATGTGATGCAAGTGCTCACTGGAAGGAAGGGGGCCTGGAGTCTCCGATGCCCCCAGGCCGCTCTAGGGGGGGTGGCAGTTCAGGTCGGCTCTCAGTGCAGTGGGAGCCTCCGTCTGAGTGGGTGCTCTCAGCCAGGACCAGCTGGGGATAGACATGGGCATGGGGTGATGGAAACAGCAATGCATTGTCAGAGAGTACGCAGGATACTGGTGGGAAGGAATGGGGGGGGGTGCAGAAAGCCTCAACACCATACATCTGTTGCTGGCACCAGCTGGGATGGAGCACATTGTATTCTTTCCCTGTGACAAGTGTGTGGAAGGACTTATGTAAAAGAGGGAAGGAGAGAGAAGTGGTAGAACACACAGGAGCATGTGGGGCTGCATGGAAGCCATGGTGCTGGGTCAGAAAGCCTCTTAAATTCATCTCAAAGGCCCCTCTGCAGTTACCAACACAGCTGTAGAGCTGCCAGCGAGTCCCTCCAGTGCAAACCTGCTAGGGGTGCTCACTGTCCCACATATAGCAGAAAAGCACCAGCTAAACCAGGAGGTTCTTGCCTCAAAACAATGCAACAAACTAAAATGTGTCTAAGCTCTGGGCAGCGCAGAATCACTAGAATTCTTAAGTTTTTACATCTGCGGTGGTTACTCCCTTTTGGTATAAAAAGATGTAAAACATTTTCACAGAACTAATTTTTTATGAATACATTACTTCACACATTTTAAATGACATGATTTCATGCCCTAATCCATATGCAAACTGTGAAGTGCAGCACAGAGTAACAATGTTGTGGCCAGAGATATCAATGGCAGATAAGTGCTGTAAGCCCCACCCCTCCACTAGACATCTGAAGGCCCATGCTGGCGCAGACTGACAAAGAGCCATCCATTAGTCTTACCCAGGATACCACCCTTCCGTTGAAGCATGGCAGCTTGGCGTTGTCATCGGAAATCTCTTCCTTGACAACTCTGTAGGGAGGACAGAGAGGGAGACAGGAGGTGAGGTCACAGCAGAGAGCTTCTGAAAATTCTCCTCCCTGCCTTCTGCTCTGTGAGCAGGGTTGCAATGTACCACAAACAAGGAGCCCTTGAATTGTGAGAAGGTGCTGTGAATGGATTAAAGGGCCAGCGGGGGCTGTAGTAGTTAGGGACAGGGCTTTCTGAATAGAATTGCCTTTAGCACCCTTGATCAAAGCACTTACCCTGAAATGATACAGTAAAAATATCCTGTTGTATAAATGGGTAAATCACTGCAAGTAGCTTGATGCATAAACCTAACAACCCTAAGTTACATTAGAGAAAAGTGTCAGATAACAAAAACACAATGACACAAAGAAAGCACAGTCAGAAAAGACACGTTGAAGATCTGTCTCATGTGCATTATGACACATGCTGTGCGAGCTGCTGACCCCTTATTCCAATGCAGCATGTTCATAAACATGTGACACTTTGACACAGAGTCATTGTAACGTGTGTGTGTGTGTGTGTGTGTGAGAACGGGAATAATACGGTGAAGCAGGATACAAGCTGAGTTCACGCTGTACACCCCAGGGCTGTAAATACCTCCCGGTTACCCTGGAAGCCCCCTCCGCCCCCTGCCATGCCTACACCTGCTGTGCTGGTGTCACATTCTGCAGGATGGACCTAAAAAGGGGTGGTAGGCAGCCACAGTGGCTGGATGTAACCAGCACACAGAACAAACCCACAGGGGACTGAGGTTTGGTGTGGCAGGGCAGAGATACAAAGCATAAAGCCTACAGTAGTTGAAAGACAACACAGGCAAACTATTTACATATGCTTTTTTTTTTTTACCTGACTACCTGAAAACACAGTATTTTTTCGCCAATAACTTGAAGTGACCCTAAAAATAGAGTCACTTTATGGCAGAAAAGGCAAAATGAGGCAAAATCAGGAAAAATGAGACTGACTTCTATCCAAAAGGACTAGACTGAAGTAAAAGAATAAACATTTTGAAGTATTTCTAGTGCTTCATAATTTGCAATGTTGTCACAAGAGGACAACACAGTGGTTACTCAGAAACATTTACCTGCAAATTTACCTGTAGTTTATATCTTGTGCCGATAATGCAACGTTTATATCTGCTTGTTCCTATATGGCACAACGACACAGCACTGTAATGAAATTACTATTATTATTTATTTGACATTTTTGTCTAAGGCAATTTGCCATGTTATATAATCATCTTAATTTACCCATTCATACAGCAGATTATTCCTACTGTATCAATTCAGGGTTAGGGTAGCCCTCAAGGGTACCGTGCCAGAAAGGGGATTCGAACCCTCGTCCTTTAATTACACACTGATGGGCTTAATTGTTATACCACCTGCTGCTCCACAGGCGAAGATGTAAGTGATAAAAACACTTGGTTGGTATCTTGTTAAAAAATGCTGAGCCACAAGATGCTTCCTGTCCACTGTCAGTTTTGACAGATACTCCATGGTTCCATTCCCAGAGCATGCTATATATTTTTCCTGTTGGGACTGCGATCTGATGATAGTGACAGAGTGAAATTTGTACAGACAGGAGGAAAGCAGCTGGCACAATTTTCTGGCAGATATAAATTCATTTCACTTTAACAGGCTCTTAAAGGCTCTGATCCACAATACTAAATTGGATTTCCATTTCTCTTCAAACTTACAAAATAAATCAGTTCTGACCATAACATAGAAGGGAGAAAAAAAATCCACAGAAGCCATTTTCTACATTTTATATTTGAATACAAACACATGGGTCAGTGCCAATGGATTACAAACACCACAGTGCTGCATAATCTATGGGAATTAAATATGCATTTATGTGGCAAGGCCACATTTTACATGCATAGCACATTTTACAAGGAAACACTCAAGACATTCAACCCTAAACTGTGGATAACGTACCGTATCATGAGATTAGACGGCCCCAGTTGTGGGGAGATAAACAGAGACAGACCCAATCAATGCTTGCAAATGACATCTGGGCCACAGGACTCTCTGAGAATCAAGAAGCAGCTTCCGTTCCTACACGTCACACACAGTATTCATTTCAGCAGTCACCAGAAGCCTGCAAGAACTTCCAACAGCCCTCTGTTACTACCGAAGGGTTTAAAGCACAGAAGTTATGACACCGTGTCACCTGTACCAGCAGGTTTATGAAGGCTGGTTAAGATGGTGTCTGAAACAGCAATATTTTTGTCTGCAGTACCAGTGTGTTTCCTTTAAGCTTTAGAGACCTCCGCAGATCGAACCTTCTGCATGTGGTCCCTTGTGAGTGGTCCAAAATCAAAAGTGTGTAAGGTCTTTGTTTTGGCTTTGATGCAGTAGAATGAGTTCCCTCTGACCCTCATAGCTGCCAAAGTATTCAAAAAGGGTTTCAAACCCCATCTCTTTGACATGCACACCCCGATCTCCTAACACTTTCATAAATTTGCACCACGTGTCACGATCATCTATACATTTCCTACCTTACTACTGTACTTAGTACTGCTACTCACATAAGCTATCAAAAATCAGCAGCACTTGACAAAGAAGCTAGGCTTCAACAACCATGTATTTGCATCTCAAGCGCCTTGCCTGCTGTGATATTTGTTTTTGTTTACTCTTTTTATTTTTTCCATGCTCTGAATTGTGTGTTGCTTTGGAGAAAAGCATTCACTAAAAAAAAAAAAAAAGGAAATGTGGTAAGCCTGTATGTAGGCTGCAGAGCATTTATGTACACCACCAAGTGTCTATATAAATAACATTCTTCATGCCTAGTTCAGCAGTTCCTAAACTCAGCACCTGTTCCAGCAATGCTAATAATTCACATGGATGGTGTGTCAGAAAATCGCTCATTTACAACAGATATTACCTAAAAAAATGTTTAATTACATATCAATGTGGGGTAAAATGTATGCGACTGTCATTTCAGCATAATCACATCTAAAAACTGATATGGAATGAGACATTTCATGCACATTTGATGTAAACGTATTATATGGCTCACATTTGTAACGCTAGCTTGTGCAAAAATACACTGATTATTTTATGTTCGATCAGTAACCAGAACATGGCTGAAAAAGTGAGCACAACGTCATGGTACAGAGCATATTCCTCCCTTTGCCACCATTCCTTTGATCAAAACACATCTGAAAACAAATATCTGCTCCATCTCGCTGCTCCTGCTCACGTGACGCAGCTGGTGCACATTTCTAACGAATAGGTCTGGAACTGGTGAAACAGCTTCAAGACAGGAAATCATAAGACAGATCCCTGAAATTTCAACATCAAAAAGAATCCAAAATGTGCAATCGAGCAAGGTCTTTCTCCTAAATAGATACAGTAAAAATTACCCTGCTGAATAAATGAGTAAATCGCTGCAGCAGCCAGAAAGACACCAAGTACAATCCTAACACTAACAAAAGCCACCAAGAACAATGACATCAGATAAGTAATTTAAAAACTGGACTTTGCAGTACAGTGTTCTTAAATTCTAAGGGTTTGTGGGCAATTGATGTACCAATCAGTCAAAGGCATATTTAAGTTATAAGCAAGCAAACGCCATTTTGCACTACTGCTGTCACACCCCTGAGAAAGGTACTTACAGGTTTCCATGGTGGTTATAGAACATGTAGCTTTGGATAAAGGCATCATCTCATCAATATAAACAATTAAAATAAATACAGCGGGCAGCAGGTGGTGTAGTGGTTAGAAATGCATCCTTGCATTCAAAGAACCCATGTTTGAACCATATCTCTGACCAATGTTTCCACCCTGAACTGATACAGTATAAATGACTCGATAATCTTAAGTACAGTAATGTATAAACTTTTTTCCTCACTTGTGGAGAAAAGAATCTGCTTAAAAAACAAAACATAATTGTTGATTTGGCAGGTTGTGCCCTGAATAATCAATTCTGCTTAATGTGCTACAAGGCAGAAAAATGTAATAGTATCACAACACTTAGTAAAACTGTGAACTGTTTAAGTTGCTGCTGATAAACATATGCTGTAATTTGTTAAGGGTGTCAGCAACTCGGCCTGTGTCATTCATCAAGTGACAGATTTTAAATAAATGAGCACAAATGGGTTGGGTGTTTAACAGCACGTAGACAGCATTTCCTGAGGAGCAGTGAAAGCACTGTTTATTTCTGTGATTTATGTCATTGTGTGTCATGCAAACACCAGGCCCTGTGAAAGGCACCGAGCGCACACTCATTATTAATACATAAAGCAGCGCTCCTGGGGTAAACGGGGGAGGCAAACTGATCGATCACCGCCTCGTGTGTCTGCACGACATATCGAGGCAGCAACGATGAGCCCTAGAGTAAAATGGAGGCACTGTACCGTGGCTGTGATGCTGCAGGAAGTCAGAATTGAGCTCTGAACAGGTACAGGAGCTTGAATCAGGTATTCTAGTTTCAGGAGAGCGACAAAGCCCTAATGACACATGAGTGTCTTGATCAGAACTGACAATATATGTCAGTACTTGCTGGGAAAGACAGCAGCATCTACCTGCAACTTTAGAAGCCGTTCTGAGTTGCACATGCCTGATATACATACTGTATATTTCATAGCATAAATATAACAAAGATACAGAAATACAAACACACACCAGGATGGATATTTATATAACCAGTTCAAAACATCTTTCCTTCAAACCCACAAAGGCTTAGAATAACACAGACCTGAAGAGAAACGCACGCCTGAAAACAAGCCATTCGACGGCAAATACAGACTCAATATACCAGGAAAGTCCTAAATGCTTCATATGTTTCCACTGATTATGTGGAATTATGAATCATAATTGCATTGTGTAAAATGTTACATATTGTACAGTTAACTGAAACGTATACAGATGATCCTCGAGTTATGATGTGCGACTTACAATTTTTCAACTTTACAATGGTGCGACAGCCATACATACTCAGTGGAAACCGTAGCTCAAATTTTGACTTTTTCCTCCAGACAAGCGATATGCAATATAATACTCTCTCATGATGCTGGGCAGTGGGAGCAATCCGCATCTCTCAGTCTGCCATGTACTAGTGTATACAACTGATACTCTAAAGTGTTCTGTGTTCCCAGCATTTTTTGGATACCCCCCCCCAGTATCTACTGGTAAGAAGAAGAAGAGGAAAGCAGAAAGGAGAAACTCAAGATAATTTCCCAGCATGAAGACGGAAAGCCCGTAATGGCCGTAATTTTAAGGTAGGCTAGGTTAGACTATGATGTTCCATAGGTTTTAGAGCGTGGGTCGGTGGAAGCAATCACGAGATGCCCCGGTAATAAGTTTTAAGTTCCGTTAAATTCTTTACTGTGTGTCGTTTCCTACAAAGAGTGTTGCCAAGAGCTAGCGCTAAACATTAGCGATTAGCAGTAAACAAAAACAGAATATTCTATCATTCTAAATAAACAAAATATAAGGTCTTAGCTAGACAGCGACTGCAGGAGAGTTTACAAGGGGGACTGAGCACTGACTGGAAGTCCGGGTAGGAACCAAATCCCATCCACGATTGGTTCCTACGCAAATCAACTCTCAGTCAGAAGACGGGGGTGGAGAGACCACCTACATGCCGTTGCTGAACCAGCAACAAGCATGACAGTAGGTTATGTGTATTAAATGCATTTTTGACTTATGATATTTTCAACTTACGATGGGTTTATGGGACATAACCCTATCATAAGTTGGGGACCGTCTGTACTGTTATGAGCCATAAAGTCAGTGAGTGTTTGTTTGTGTGAGTGTTTGAATTATTTATCCATTTATACAGCAGTGTAATTTTACTGTATCAACTCTGGATAACTACCCTGATTTCCTTTTATTTCGTTGAATATGCTATCTGGTGCTTTCAGAAGCCTGAGCTCTGTTCCATAAAGTTAAAAGTTACAAATCACAGGTTTATTTAAAAAAGAGAAAAAGAATATACAATTAAAGATGACTATGGGGAACTAAGCAAAACAGGATGGAGGAGCAAACTGCAGCAAGTATAGGAGGGGAAACCTATCTGGGGTCCTGCACCAACTCCCCTATGCCTCCTAGAAGGCCAATGCAACACAACCCAGATAAATTAGTAGTTTATGGCTAGAATGTGTTTACACCATGGGAAAGTGCAAGGAGAAGTCAGTTGCATCACTTCGTCAAGAACAGTAGTCAATTCTCAGAGCCACTTTCAGAAAGTGCCACAATTGAGGTGGATGCTGGGATACTGAATGTGACAACTGCAGACATTTGAATGCGGTGAAACATTGTTATTATTTATTCATTCACTGAAATGTGTCCTTCACTTGAGTGCAAGAGTTTCATGTACATCACATGGCATGCAGATGCCTTATGAGTGAAGGCAACGGATAGCACTTTTCACAAGGACACATTTATCAGGTGAACTAGAGAGGACCAGATCAAGACCTGCACATTCTAAACAGATTTACACCATTTTTACACCACAATGAAATTCCACATTTTTCAATTCACTTGTCACTTGGGAAATAAGTACTTTTTTTAATGATATGGTATGCATACAGTACAACATATTAAATAAGGCATCATCACTTGTTCTTTGCTTACAGCTTCTGGTACAAAAAAAGCTATTGTTCAAAGATTCAAACATAATCCCATGAACCACAAAGAAAACATTGATAAGACTGAAAAACACAGCTTAGTTTGAAAGATAACCAGCACTACAGATAAGCCAGAGTATCACGACATAGAAAATACAGTCATATTTTTAATTGTTTTACAGTCTCTTTTCTGAAATGACTTCAGAGTTTAGTAGAACATGACAAAAAATTCATTCTTCAAGCATCTATACTCATTAACCAATTACTTAATGAAAAGGTCAGAAACCCAGTGCCAGCAATGGGAGTGAGGTGGAGGGCACCCTGGACAGGCAAGTCTACCACAACAGCTTACACTATAGCTTTTACACCATTTACTAACCAGTTTCAGGTTAAACAAGAGGTATTTCTCCACAGACTGCTTACCTGATAGATGCTTTAATGCATAAAACAGCATCTCAAAAAACTGCTGATTTGAAAACGAGGGATTTTCCTTATAACAGGCTGGACAAAACACCCTTCTTCATAAAACAAGCATTGCCACATTTATCACATATATTCCAGACCTGTAGTGGCCCTGACCATTTGGGAAACGGTATGAAATTAATCATATCATACGAGGATAGCACACACAGCATTACCCGCCAAGTTTCCATCTGAGGTGTTCCAGCAATAATACTGCCGGTGTACAACTGTTAAATATTTACAAACAACGGACCTAAAAGAACACTTTGCCCAGTGCCACAGTTAACTTTGGGATCTGCTTCCTTTGGTGTAAAGCTGGGAAGGAGACAGGCTTCCCCAAATATTCAACTGCCAAATGAGACATGCATCCTACTCCACGCTGAAGGCTGATGGAGCACCATGCAATCCAAAGGGAACTACAAAATATTCAAACAGTACAGAAAATGCTGGGTTTTTCCTCTCTGACATGGAAAAATTTAATACAGTCTATCCAGAATTTTCTGTACCTTGATTTCAGTGATTTCTGGTTGCAAAAACCAGAAAATTAAAACCCAAAAATTTTCCAGGAGAAAAAAAGAGAAAAATACATAACATACCATAAACTATTTTTAAGAAAAAATAAAAATATTTAATTGCTTAGTACTACCGGAGAAAATAACTTGACTAATACATAAAATAATGTTTCAGACAATTTTGATGCCATCCAACCATCCCCACTGATTGTGTTATGAAGGTGGTGCACACCCTTGTAATGGCGTTCGGATCCAGCTGCATCGGCACCTTATTTGTTGCTTATTGCATATAATTTGTTGTACTGTATGTTTCAATTACAGTACTGACGTGATTTTATTAGGGACACTACATGTTCATTACACATTACATTACTGCAGTGCGTAGTGCAGTACTATACAGCATTGTAATAAAAAAATAATACACTTAAATTATGCTTTATATTTTCTTGGCTTTCAACATATCTAGTCATCATCCCCCTATAGTCAAGAAAAAAATCAAGGGAAGACTCTATTAACTTTCTACATGAAAGGATGGCCATGCATAACTGGTTCCAATCACACTCCCAGGCCCACATCATTGTACTGGCAAGTATTTGTGAAGCTGAAACAAAGGGTTTATCTACTGACCTGCATTTCATTTACATCTATAAACCCTGCAGGTGCTTTGCCCTAAAGCAACATAGTAACTAAATTACTAAAGCTATGCAGTTTATAAGAGCAACAAAAGTATTTTATGTTTGTTATAAAGCTTTCATTTTGGTATAGGTACTGAGAGCCTTGGGGAAATACTACCTTTCTGCTGCAAACAGTAGGCAGAATGGCAGGTAAAGCCACTGCTATGTGAGAATCTAGGTTCAAATCCAACACCTGCTACTATACCATTTATTATGGTACTACAGTTTGACACAGTAAGAACTATCCAGTCACATAAATGGGTACCTAACTGGAAAGAGCTTTGTATAATAAATGCAGGACTGTAAGTCACGTTGAATAAGGATGTCATCAAAAAATAAAATAAAAGAATAAGAAATAAGAAAAAATATGAAGGATAATCAAAAACATAACCATATGCACATAAAATGTGCCTAACAGACTGAAGCAAAAAAGATTTACAGCGGCCTTTCCACCTGCATTTTCCTCCACTGTTTTGAACATGAAACAATGCAGGCAGAATATCTTTTCACCCTCAAGCTCTTATACCCGGAGCTGGACGGGGGTCTGCATGGGGGGGATTCTTTTGACCAGAGGGAGCAGAGTCCTTGGGGAGGGGGGTGCTGAGACAGCAGCAGATGATGCCCCCCTAGTGCTGGTCAGAAAGCCCTTCAAACTCACACCATAGGGAGATTTACAAGGATCTCCTGAGACCATACGATCAGTCACTTGCGCTGCGGCACCGACAGATTGGCCAATTATCACAGTGCAGCCCTTCTCTGTGCTAAGGCTCCAAAGTCCAATTAGGCTGCAAATGGCTCATCAGTTCAAGTCCGCTGGACCGGACCAGTGAAGCTTAAATATGAAATATCTCTATTAGCTGTAGCGTTTCAGAGCAACGGCATCACACTGCAGCGCAAAGGCAGACCGAAAAGCGGTGCAATCTGGAGATCAGACAGACAGATGCATGTAAACAGGTACGAAACCAAAAAAACAAACACAGCCCTGCAACCGCATCCAAGCCCCGGGAGCTCCTCCAACGGGAGACCGGCAAAATCGACTGTAACCTCTGAACTTCGAACCTCACATCTAACTTGGGAATGCAGGGGTCAAACATTCCTCAGAGAACATTACCAGAGCAACAGCCACACCTTATCTCTACATACCTGTCCAGGGACATTTCTGTCTGCCAGAAAATGCAACAGCCAATAAATAGCTTCTTCCTTTATCTGTGTAACTTGTAGACATGTTCTCAAACAATGCTTTTTTTGCCTGCCATTTACTCAGTGGGGTCAAGTGGGGTTACAATCTTTTTTTTCCACTGGGAGTATGGCTTCAAAAAAATGTTTGCCCAATTAGCACCAGTGGTAACCGTGGGTAAGTTAGTACTGGGGCAGAAGGTGGCAGAGTGTAAGGGCAAAAGTTTATTTTTTTAAATCCCAATTCTGCTATAGTGCCCATAATCGAGGTACCGATACAGTAAGAACACCCTGCTGTATAAGAGTAAATCATTGTAAAGTTGATTATCAAATGTTTTAAGTTTCCTTAAACACAGGTGTAAGACAAATAAACATTAATAACAGCATCTGTATAAATTGGGTTGTTGCCTTAGCAGTTCAGCAAAGGGATAAGTTTCATGCTTTGGTTCATTTTTGAGGATACAAGAGAAATCCAAACCAAAACAGGACCACTTAAATGAATTTATGTCACTTATGTTCACATCCCTGAAAAAAACATTCACACTAGATCACTAAACCCATCATCCCTCAGATAAAACTGCCAACTCCAAAAAATACTGAGCATTTAGCTCAAAACAACCACAATTTTTCCTTTAACTTTACTGCGGTTGTCCAACACACAACACTTGGCTACTGAATGGATTTCTAGCCAAGACAAAATTCCACTTGAGGGAGGGCCAGCGGAACGGCAGGATTTACTCAGAGCAACTCCGATACTCATATCCTGTTGAGCTCCAGCACGGACAGCCGTCCGAGTTTACCATTTATTCCATTTGGCTAAGTTTTACGTGGTTACACACAGTATGACTCTTAGTGCTGTAATACAGAGCACAACTGAAACACTTCTCATCTACAATTTAATATCACATTAAGGCCACACTATTATTTCGAAATAACTAAACTGAAAGCTTATTCATGCTGAATACTGCATCACTATAATCGACATTAAACCAATATCTTGACACTAAACAGACAGTTGTGAATACAAATAAATGCGGTTATGTTGTATCATGCATGGCAATTATTGCTTTTACTGACATTTAATATACAGAATCGTCATATCTTGGACAATGGCGTGTACGTAAATCACCGGTGGTTCATAAACCTTTGAATGACTGAATTTTGAACGCTGCGTTTTTGTGCATTCACGCATCCTGGACGGTAGGTGAGCAGCGAGAGTAACAAACGAGGGCACCCGCAACACAGCTAACCAACGAGAATAACCAGCGGCTAACTAGCGAGGACAACCGGCGAGGGCGACTGGAAGGCGGCTAACCAGTGGGGATAGCTCGCAGCGCTAACTGTGGCCAGAGTATTCGGAAGACTAGCACGGCAAAAATATATCACATATTTAGTTGAAATGAACGTTAACGTAAACCTCGTTCCTGAGCCACTTGTCATGCCAAAAGGGGGTAAAAGAAAGAGAATATTTTACGCGCGTGAAAGGACTTGCTGTCTGTCTTTTATTCGGGTAAACGGCACAAGAAAACCAAACCAGTTTATCGCAAAGCTCGTATAACCGACGGGGACAACTAGAGCATCAACTACGTGCAGTAAACAACTAAAACGAAAATGTGTGTCGTTCAGACTTCGCTTCGTTCCCTTTAAACCCTTACGACGGGCTTGTGTGTAAAAATATTCCTGCTTTGTCAAGCGCTCGTTGCACTTCACTGTCGCGGCGGGGGACATTCGGTGGCAAATCGCAGAAACATCAAGGTCATCCGCGACGAGATGCGTTTTTAAAGTTAAAAATGTCGAATCAAACAAGTGGCGTGGCGCGGCGGGGCTCGGACGCGACAATAAGTCGCGACAGCGCACGGTAGCAACGCCGCCGCACACGTTCACGTCCGCGCACCGCGTTTCACCCACACGGCGACCCGCCGTCCAGCGGTGGCGCGGACCGTACGGGCAGGTGTCAGCGACGTCGTGCGCCGCGCCATTAACGACTCCTTCGAAGTTCAGTAAAGGAGCCATTCCGCACGCAACCCCACCTTAAGAGGACACTGCATTATCTTATATTTTAAAAAATAATCCGAGGAGTTATGCGAACGCGTCGGTTGCCACCGCACGGCGTCCGAATCCGTGTACGTGAGCCGACGCCGGTGGAGCCGCTCACCCGAAGTCCTGGTCCATGGACTTGAAGAAGAACTTGTAGCTGCTGACGGGCCGGTTGTTGAGCACATGCTTGAAGTCGGCCAGCGTGACCTTCTCGGGCGGCACCGACAGCTTCACCAGGTACGGCGTCTCCTCCTCGTCGATGTGGTAGATGATCTTGGTCTCCGCCATGAGGCCGCGGGAGGAGCACCATGGAGGCGCGGCTGCGGCGGCGGCGGCGGCGACGGCTGCCGAGTCACACGGCGGGGAACCGCCGAGACTGCCGGGAAAGGCGGGACGAGGCTGCGCGCGAGGGGACCTCAGCAAGCGCGCGGCGCCGCGTGCCTCAGCGCGAGGACGGCGACGGGGCGCGACATGACGGAGCGCGCGGCGTCTCGCGGACCGCAGGGCACAACAGGAAGGGACGACATCCTGCAAGCGCGCGCGGGGAGGGAGAGAGGGAGAGAGAGAGGGAGGGACTCCGCCGCCTGCCGCCCCCTAGCGGCCGCTCTGCGGAAGGTGTCCGCCGCCGGCCATCGGCCTGCATGGCCTTGCCACCTAGCGGCAAGCCTGCGTAGCCTCTTTTCGGAAGCGCGGCACAGCGTTCGTTTTTCACTTCGGAAAGTAAAATTAATTCTTTATGATGTTCTTCTTGACTCAACTCCGAGGTCTTCGCTGTTTTTCTCACAGAAACCTTTTCAAGTTGTTGTTTTTTTTTTAGCGATGAAAGGGAAGCCTGGTTGAGCCGGAGCGCAAACATCACCCGGACACTCAAATATCTGTTTAAAATCTGGCCGGGAGGGGGCAGTCTGGCGTTATCCACCAGGCAAATTTCCGTACATAGATACATTTCCCACTGGTATAGTTTTCTGAAAATGTTTCTTTTAACTTACATGTAAAATATATCTTTCCTCCCTCTTGCAGAATGAATAAACTCTTTCTTTTAAAATTTCCCCTGCCAATGGACTTGAGCTCAATTTTAATCGGCTTTTCAGAAAGCACAATTTATGTGCTTTCTCAAAAGAATCGGCCTGGCGGCTACTTTTCTCAGTCCGTGACTCGTTCTGTACAGGAAGCCCCTCTTTCGGACCATCGCAGGTGGCCCTCGTCGGACCCCGGCGACTCCTGCCGATCCCTGCTGGCCTGCGATGGTGCTGGTGGTCCCCAGTGTTCCCTGGTGACCCCTACTGACCTCCCGCATTAGCGCTCCGCTGGACCCCAGGCTCTTCTTAGCTCCAGCCAATGGCTTGGGGCTGCAGTGCATACACGTGTCCTTAGAACACATTTTTTGTGAATATGGTTCATTTTTCCTGCTCTGTACATGGCTGCATGCTTTGGGACAGTGTGGGTGGACTTGGCTGTCCCCCTCTTAGAACATCAGAGAAATATGTGCCTGGCGTAGTAATCAGAAATGGATGCCGGGCAGCACAGACACCACAGCAGTCATCCCAAGGAAAACGGCTGCACGCAAACCAAAAACACATAGCTTCATGGACAAAATCTAGAAATGTAAGATGAAATGATAAAGACACTGCTCAAGAACAAGGTGCAATAAATGAAGTGGAAATACAGCTGAAATATGGGTGGGGACATAAGCAAAAATAAAAAGCCCAGCCTCCGGTTTCTGTCTGCAGCTGGAGTCAAACCAGAGGATTTTGTCAACATCACATGCTCTATTCTCTAGGAAAAGAAGCTCCTGGAATGTCCTGTGTAACCATGGTACAACTCTTAAGACAACATCCCCACCTTCTCACTCAAATGGATTCTAGGCACACAGAAACAAACTCCTCAGTGACAGTAAGAGCAGGGAGGAAATAAAAAAACAAGTTTTCTAACTCAGGACCAGAGCAAGGAGGCAGAGATTAACTTAAATGTATTATTGATTACAGTTTGGTGATATTTTAATGAAGTTTAATAACATTAATAATGCTGAGTTTGACATGACCACAGTTTGATGCACGGCCCAGTCCTGCTTTTCACTTCCCTTCAAAGCACCAGGTTTGAATCTCATTGCCTGTCATAGCACCCTTGACCAAAGTACAGTACTCACCCTGAACTGATAAAGTAAAAATTACCCTGCTGCATAAATGGGTAAACAACTGTAAATGTCTTAAAACCGTGGGTCACTTTTGAGGGAAGCATCAGCTGAACTACAAAGTGAAAAGAATTTATAGGTTAAAGGGAAAAAAGTGTGTCCAGATTTACAGAAATACAGTATTTGGCCACTTTTCGCTGTGAAATTCAGGCTGAAACCTTTGGAACATGAGCAGGTCCATTGCATCACGCCTGCTTATAAGATTTACCATTTAAAAACAGCTCACTGTTGTCTTACAGAAAACAGGAATCTTAGTTGAATGGTATAAATATTTTAATATAAAATCCTTGCACTATCACCAGCATATTAAAAAATTCATTCTAGATGAGGGATATTTGATCACTAAATTCTAGGAAACACTTGGCACAGCTAAACTATCAAAGTACAAATGAGTAAGAGGCGCTGAGCTATTTTGCTGCCTGGATATACAGTCTATTAAGATTAACATTTAAGGCTTTAATAGGCAAAGGTTATATGTTAGCCGCATACATGGATCACTTTTGACTTTGAATGTCCTGTAAAGTCAATAACACCACCCGTTTCTCACAGCTACCATCCATATCTTTGTGTATTATTTACTGCAGCAGCGAAAGCTGTTGTGTCTTCTGCGTTTAAATTATACACTCGACTGATATATTTCCGTTCAACAAAGAAGCCATTTCTAGTACTTCTTCTGGGAGAAATTGTAACGTGTCCCTCGCTCCAGAGAAGTGACCGAAATTTTGCCTGAAAATGCAATAAGAGCTAAAAATAACAGTAAAATTAATACATGTGTGTAAAATTGATGAAACTGAAAAACGAATTCTGTAACCCTAAGCTGAATTGCTAAAGACAATATTAACAATATGTTGTCATCATCATTGAAGCAAAGTAGTATAACTGAAAAATGTAAAAATATTATAATCAGATAACTGTCCAACAGTTAAACTTAAAACCAGTGGTGGTGTCCATTTCCATCCCAAACCTCTGGAAAAAAAAAAACTGTAATTTTGAGGACCGAATGTGGGCTAAGTGCCGAATTCCAGTATTTGTAGTTGTGTTTTTTTCTGGTTTTATTTTAAGTTGCATTCTCAACACTTCAAAATTGTCTTGAGTCGCGGCTTTTGGGAATAATAATAATGCATCAAATAACATTTTCAGTAGCTAGAGACAATGTTGAAACATTAAGAACATTTTTACTTTTAAATCCAACCATTTTTTCATCAATTTTAAGTTCAAGCAAATTGTGTGTTAAATAAAAACACACACACAAAAAAAAATTAATCATAGTAGTTCAACACTTATACCAAATTCAGAACTCAAAATTACTGTTTTGGGGTGGCATGGAGTCACAGAAATATTCCAAACCCCCCCTCCACCCCCAGCACCACCTGCTTTGAGGATTTAAATTTCAGCCTGAAGTCAAGATGGTTCACACTGCTTACATTCATCATTTCCTGATTGAATGCACAGTGATAGCATAGCATATAGGAAAATGGCCTTGCAAACAGCAGGTTATATGGTTCGGTCCCCTCGTGCTGCAGTACCCTTGATAAATTGATAATGCGGCAATACCCTGTATAAATTGGTAATTCGTTGTAAAATTGCATATCAAACATTTTACGTCTCCCCGGACAAAGGTGTCGGCTAAATAAAGGGAAACAATAATAAAGGAGTTCATTATAATGCAGGAGCCGAGACCAGAAATTAAGAATTTGGTGTGGTTTAAAATGAACAAAGTGTTTGGCGTCTCAGACACAGCTGATTTTCAGAAGATGACATTTTGTATACATTTGTGTAATTTTCAGCAAAGTGCCAGGTGTTCCACACGACATAGTCTACAGTATATGTAGCAACAAACCAATGGTTATACTAACATGGCAAATAAAAAATGAATCAGGCTACACAATGCATCAGTAATCCCTGCAGAAGTGTGTGAAATCACAGCAAAGAGATGACTGTCAGTGTGTCCAGAGGTCTTTAAAAAGGGAAGCAGTGAAGCTAAATGACCCCTCTCCTCTTGCCCTCCCCATCCCAGTATCTCCCCTTATTGTCCCATCTTCCTTTGCAGATCAGTGTGCTTCTATCCTGGACCCGCCAGCAACAGAATGATTTATATCAATTCTATGGCCTTCTTCCCATCTCTGTGGAGCAGCAGGATCGAGACAGAGGAGTTTGAAAGCAACTTGTTTTTGGCAAGGAATTTAAATTGTTCTGAGAAAAGAACATGCGACAGCTAAGTAGTAAACATGCTGATTTAGCTGTTACCTGTGTCCAAGTCGACAACTTTCGGAGAACACAGCCTGGCTGAATCTGCTCGCTCCTTCCAGAGATTGTTTTTGTAGTCTGGGTTCACAGAGACACGGTGGTCGTAGTCCGTTTTGGAGCACGAGGCTGAGCTACACAGGATAACAGACTGGAGGGTGCTAGGTGGTACAGCAGGCAGTGCCAATGTCTCATAGCACCTAGTCTGAAGATCTGAATGTGGGTTTAAATCCAGCTAAGCTGTGTGGAGTTTGCATGTTCTCATGTCTGTGTGGTGGTTTCCTCCCACACCCCCACGACATGTGTTCCATTTGAATCAGTGACTCTAGACTGGTATCAGTGGTTGTGTGCGAGTGAATGCATACAAATAAATGTGTGCTCTTTCATCCCATCCAGGATGGACCTCAAAGCCTAACCTTCCAGGTTTGGCTCTGGACCACCATGACCCTCCATTGACAATATGCAAAGGCTAGAAACGGATGCTCAAGTCATCTCACCTGGTCTGATTTCCTCCCTGCTGTACATCTTGAGCTCAGTGCTCTCCCTCCCAGAACTGCCCAGGCCTCTGAAAGCCCTGTGGGACCAAGCAGAGTGCATCTCCTCATCACATCCCACTCATGATGTCATACTTCTCGCTTGCACTGTGAGGAGGGGACAGCTTGCTGCATAACTGCTAAGGACAGACACGGCAGCAAATGAATCATGTAAACTGTGTCTGTTTCTCAGCAAGACCGTGTTTTGCTCTTGATCGTGCCGTGTGTGGTGATAAGGGAGTATCCTCACTGTTCAGGTCGGCGCAGGTGATACTCCATCCCTGAAACAACGGACGTGTATAAAATTAGACACGCAAACACGTCAGGCTAGAAACACAGGTGTGTGGAGACGGTCATACGGAAACACACCCCTCTTTTTGAACTGGCAGGTGAGCAAGACAATCACAATGGCCACAAAAAGGACCACGATGAGCAGGGTCGCCAGGACGTAGAGGTACGCTCCGTGTTTGGATATGATGACGTTCACAACGGGGCCTGAGGAGAACAGAAATAACCAAGCAAGACACTAACAATTTATAAGAGAAACTCCCAACATACAAAGGAATGATGTCTAAAGATACCTACATTATGAACCTACCTATACCTATATTATCTACATTATGAACATGTGTCAAACATCTCCTACGCATGTGAAATTAACCAGATTTATTGCAGCTTTGCATGTGTCATTCCAGCTGGCTGAGAAACTGCACAATTGAGCCAAGAAACTAAACAGTTAAGCAGTAGAAGAGGATAATCGACACGACTGTTCCTCCCGGGAGCCAAGATGGATAAATACACCCCATGTTAGATAGCACACCACAGATTGGGAGTAAAAACAAGGGGAACAGATGCAGTGGAACACAGAGGTCTCTGTGCTGTTCTGCTGACTAGGAAAAGCCAAGTGTTTTATTGTTTCCGGAGGTTTGGTTTTTATATTCCAGCCGCGGAGGGCGGCAGTATTTTTCAGCTGAAATGAATTTCTCATGTTCTGCTGAAAACACACAGCAGCTGTGAAAGGAGGATGCACAAACAGAGGCAGAATTAGGTAAAAAGTATGTCTGACTGTGGCCACTTCCTTCTGCATTTGGGCTCATCCCAGA
The DNA here is from genome assembly GCA_018136845.1 of Heterotis niloticus. Classification (NCBI taxonomy): domain Eukaryota; kingdom Metazoa; phylum Chordata; class Actinopteri; order Osteoglossiformes; family Osteoglossidae; genus Heterotis; species Heterotis niloticus. The sequence goes on along the minus strand of CM030892.1, from coordinate 7,615,998 downwards.
TTTCATTTCGGCCCGTGTTTATAATGTGTGAATGCATTTTCCCTGCAGTTGACATCAGAATTAGCTGTCTTGGAATGGAAGGAATGTGTATTAAACTCACAAAATGCAGCAAATGGTGGGAAAAAAATCCTTTGTTTCTGCTTCATGAACAAGTATTTAATTATGGCAAAAATCTGCATATTTCTCCTCTCCTTAATGGTTTTATTGGCACCCAATTTACTTAGCATCGAGAAGTGGCTTCAGGGGAAGCTGTTGTTAAATAAGCTGAGCCGAGGTTCTCAAGTCCTCCACCAGGCCACTTTTTGACAGCTTCAACACACACACACGATCGTGAAAAGTAGGCCAGCTGCACACAAGGACGGGGTGGTTGTGGGAGTTAAACAGACCTCCGTGTCCACAGAGCCCCCGCCCACCCCCACAGTCCCCCATTAAAAACAGCCACAGCTGCCCAGATGCTGTACACATGCAGTCAGTTTCCCTTTTTCACACACAAGCCAAAGCCCACGCTGACCTGATGATAAAAACAGAGTCACATCAAATACTGAGTGCTGTACTCTCCAGGCTGGAAAAATAGAGACAAATCCTAGATTTAGAAACAGATATACATAGAAAGTTAATAAAACATTAAAGCAGAAGAGCTATGTTTTTTTTTTTTTTTTTACACTGTCGTATTTGTAAATGACATGCATATTTCACAACTATTTTAACAAACTCTTGCGCTGGTCTTGGGGGCTGTGTGTGTAGACAGTGCATTGCTCAGCTGGACAAATGTGAGAAACTCTTCCACCATGATGGCCACTTCCTCAGTGCTCAAGTGGGGTGTTTCTGAAGGACAGAGCGCCCCCCCCCCAACCCACCCAAGTGTCTGAGCAACTGAAAAATTCTTCCGTCTACAAAAATCTGCGGCCCCGACTCCCTCCGATGCTTCAAATAAGCCCCTCCCCCTTTCCTGTAAGGCCTCAAACACAAAACAACTGAGGAAGAGTCAGGGAGATGAGGGTTTGGATGAGGGAAACTATTAAGGGCGACCAGGATTTTCTTCTGAATTAGGATTCCGCATTAAAGTCGGTGGTAGAAACACACTAATTTATGGTGAAAGACAAGAAGGGGCCAGGTTTTCATCTTCAGCCATGCCGTGTTTGCAGCATGAGTAAATCGACTGATGGAACAGGGGAAAAAAAAAAAAAAAAAAAAAAAAGAGGAATTCCATCGAGGAAGCCACACAGAAACAAAAAAAACATGAAGCACCATTAACAGCCCACACAGCCCAGCAATCTGACACGTGTTCCTGGATGTTGAAAAGAACAGGCACTGTAAGGGGTCTTGCAGAAGGAGAAGAGGAAAGAAAAAAAAAAAAAAGAGGAAATAATACAATGAAAAAAAGCAAACAGAAAAATGCATATCCAGGAGTGGAGAAGCTGGAAATAACCTCGAGCTCATCGTAAAAGCGAATGAAATGAACAGCGTTAAACTCCCAGTTCCAGATCAACTCATACAAAACCCATCCATCCATTCATCCACCTGTCCAACCATCATCCATCCACCTACTCATCCATTACCAATAACTTCCTGTCCAGTTCAGGATCACCATGATCCTAAGTGTATCCTGGAGTTCTAGGGCATAACTCCATGCTACACCCCGGATGCGATCCCAGTCCCTCGCAGAGATTTTATTTATATACCTCTCCTTGTCATTCAGGAGATTTCCTCAATTTAAGAAAATGTTTCATATGACCGTCTACATGCTGCTTTAATCTAAGGTGAATCCTTGTCCATTTGTACAACTTGCGTTGCATAACTTACACAGCTGTAACATGGCAGTACTCTTTGCACCAACCAACAAGCTTCAGGATATAAATGTGCACTGCTAGATATCTACTGCCCCATTGAGGGAGGGCTTACTTTGGCTTCCATAGGGATTGTCGCGAGGGTAGGTATGGCGGTCTGGGTGCAGGGGTGGTCCCACGCTGAGCTGGTAGGTGATGGTCTTGCGGAGACCACAGTACTGGTGGAGCATGTGGCAGCTGTAGAGGCCATCGTCAGAGATCTGCAAGTCGGCGATGGTGAGGGAAAAGTCCCCGAGGAAGAAGGCCTTGTCCGACACGTTCATCTTGTGCGTCTGGAACAGGGGCCCCCGCTCAGGTGCCTCTCCCGAGGAGAACACGTCCAGGAGGCGCTCGGCTCCACCTAGCAGGGCCCCCAGGGGGCGCCAATCCCAGCGCACAACCTGCCTCTCTGATTCCCGCTGCCGTTTGGTCCACAGGGGGCGCCGGTTGACACAGGGAAGTGACACGGTGCTGTTCAGCAGGACCACGAAGACGGCCTTCTCCCCGTCCCAGAAGCGGCTCTGCTTACGGTCTAAGATGATGACGGGGAAGCGCATTACCTTCTGCTGGACCTTGCATTTTACTCTGCTTGATGGTTGAAATTTGCTAAAGGAGGAATCAAATACAGACTGTAATACTGAGAACTCACCGGACTTGGTGACGTTGAGCTGCACTTTGAGCGACTCGTTCAGGTTGCAGTAGTGATGATGCAAGTTACATGAGTAGATCCCTCTGTCGCTCAGTGCCACTCCTGCACACACGCAAACACAAACATCCCCAAATGCAAGAGACCCGTTGAGCCACTATGGCAACCAGGCCAGCAACAGCATAACATGGGGACTCATCCCCCTATTAATGCATGTATTCAGGCATATTTGTTGTGGTGGGATTGTAGTGTGGGACCTTCACACCCTGAGGGCAATGGCATCCACACTGGTGCATGCTGGATAGCTGAAGGGACAAGTAATCAGGAAGATCCTGATATAAACAATTGAAACACATGCATCCATCCATCCATTCATACATATGTCCATCTACCCACCTGTCTATCCCGTCATCAGTCAAACATCCATCCAAACATCCATGCGTCCATCTATGTATCCATTCATCTACACGCCTGCCCGCCCGTCCATCCATCCATCCATCCATAGATCCTCACGTTTGATGACGAGGGAGAAGTTTCCATCGAGGAAGGCGGTTGAGGACACGTTGACTCGCCCCTTGTTTGCAGAGTTGTAGATGCGCCGCTCTCCGCTGGGAAACATGTCAAGGACGCGCTCCACGGACGGGTCCGGTCCGTTGTGGTACAGGTCCCAGTGCAGCACGCGCTGCCGCTCTGCCACACGGTCCTGACTCTGTGCCAGCCGCTGGCTCCGGCACCGCAGTGTGGCCCGGGACCCAGCGGGGGCGCTCACGTTGAGCCTCTCCACTGCCCCCCTGACACTCTGTCCCAGCACTGAGGTGGAACACAGGCCTCCAGTAAAGGACACACCTGAAATCTGTTCCCTGCTACATGAGAGCTGCATTCATTTTAAACAAACTGAACACTCATATCAGTACCATAGTGGCTGCATAAATTGTATAGAATGCATGTCCTTCTGCTGCAGTAAAGCAGAAGAGAACAGCATGGCTATAATTTAGGCATTCATATTCACAAACATTTACTTAAAGTTTTACACATTTATACAGTTTGATATTTTACTCAATCAGCACTCTCTCAAGGCTGCAACCACGTGGTTCCATTGGGAATTTCAAATCTCAGCTTAAGAATGAGTCTCTGTTTAACAGCCTGATGTCACTTAAAATCATTTCTACCTTCATTGTTACTGTCAAAACTTACCGCCGGTGAGCAGAATGCCAGCAAAGACTAAAATGAAAAAAGAAAGAAAATAACTTGTAAGGAATAATTGGTAGTGAGGGCACAGCACTTACAGCAACATAAAGTGGTTAACTAGTATCCAGTGAACACCTTCATCCAGGGTGACTTATATGTTGCGAAACACCACTAAACTCGTTACGGTGACTTACCCATTAATCCAGGTAGTTCCCAGCTAATTTGTCGGAATGAGGACAAACGGGCCAGTTATATCTCTCTCTCTCTCTCTCTCTCACACACACACACACACACACACACACACACAGGGCCATTTGGTATCAAAGGCAGCACCAACAGTGTACCGAAGCACAAGAACGTCTGAATTCTTTCATGTAATCAGTTCTACTGATGTGACACTGATCTGTGCTGTCGACCGTAATAGCACGGCAGTCTGAGGTTGCGTGCACACTTCTGCTGTGAGTTTAAAATACGAATCCAGTCCCATCGCGCACGGCAAGCAGCGAGATTCCCATAACAGATTCTTTTCAATATTCCCAGAGCCTGAACTGTATGAGCTGAGCTCTAGGCTGGTGGAGAAAAGCTTCAGCTAAAGCAAGGAATGTAAACTCGTAACCAGACACAAAATGTGCTCACTGCTCCACTGGACCACTGGGAAACGATCCAGTAACAGCAAGACGGCCCAACTCTGAGCCTTTCGGGGATTTTGTACAACCGTGCCTCCACATTTCTCCCCACTGAACTGTCCACGCTGCGTGACCAAAGTCTGCTCAGCTACGCAGAACAACGGTTCTTCCAGCTGCTTGTCATTCCAAAAGCAAAACATCAGCATGGTGTCGAGGGGTAAGAAAGCGGAACTGTTTGTGAGAAGCTCGCTTCGGACGGCGCGAAAACAGCAGCCAGCGACGTTGCGCCCAAACACGCCGTCTGACCTGCGAGCGCGTGTTACCGAGCAGTAGAATCGTGACTGAACCGCAGCTCAACCTGTAGTCGCTGGGCTTTCTCGCCGCCCCCCGGGCCTCATGCGCCACATCCAAAAGAGGGCCTTTTAGTGTCACAGCAGCACGGCGCTTTCTGCCGGCATCACATCTGGACCCCCCCTGACTTAAGGCTACCTTCACATGGAAGGTTTTCCACAGGTCTTACTTTGAAGTTGAGTTTCCACCTCCTGGAAGCTATTAGCCACCCGGCTGAAGGTCAGTCGAAGAAGGTGCTCGATAGCAACGACTCAAACAACTCACTCGATTCTCTCAGGCTGCACCATTTCGCTCCATGCAGCGCCTGGATGTCAACACATCTACTTCGAGGAGAACTCCACGGCACTAAAGCTACCACAGCAAAGCAAAGTCAACGGTCAAGCCAGAGACAAGCGCTCACCGTGAAAAATCCCCAGCTTGACAAGAAAAACGTCGCTTTCCTTCATGTCGAGCGGTTTATTCTTGGCAGCCAAGTTTCTTCTTCTTCGCGGAGGTGCAGATGTTTGGCAGATTTCGCAGCCGGTCGTTTCGTTGAGCCCCAAACTGAGAGAACCGGGACTTCTCCTCTACCTGAAAGCAAAGCCCCGAGGGTCCGGTTCAACGTCCGTTTTCGTCCTTCTCGGCGTCGCTTCTCAACATCTTGACCCGACGTGGAGTGAAGGAGCAGAGCAAAGCTTGCGGGACGGCAAACTCCGGGCTTTGGATATCAGGGAGCGGGATGAGGACCCGAGCTGCTTGTTCGCACACACACAGTCCCAGCGAGGGGGGAAAAACCCGGGTGCGAGGCGGACGGGCTGACGTATCCTCCCCTCCTCGCCCATCCCTATCCTCCCCTCCAGTGGGTATGGTATTAATTTCCTTAATTTCCTCAACAAAACGCCAAGTCTGAGGCAGTGAAGTGGGCGCAGTCCAGCGGCTCCAGCACTTCTCCTCCACCTTCGCGTCTGCCATTTCTTTCTCCCTCGGCGCTCATTTATGCGTTACGACTGTACAGCTTTGCGCGGATTCAGCAACAACTGCGCGCCCATAAATGCATTACTCGGTACCTAAAATATCAGCAGCACGTTTGTAAAATTAAGAAAAAGCCTTACAAAATTGTTCAGGTTTACATGTTCATTTATATGACGCTTGGTTGCTGAGTAATAAATGTGAGTTTCAAACTCTTTTTCAATAACCATGTATTAAGGTAACACCCAGCTGACCTTTGCTGCCGAGCTGTGATTTCAGTCATAAAATGAAAACTCGGGATTTATCAGCGCGTCTTTTATCCACATTTGGCTGTGAACTGTTGGTGCACGCAGTTTGTTTTATTACTTTCGTCTGTCCTTCTGTGTAAAAATGGGACTTTAATGATAGGAAAGTGAGCCAAGTGCGCGGAGCGGACAAATCTTATTCTACTGAGGTGAAATAACCGGGGATGCTTACGGCTGGTTTAAAACAAAAAAAGACACTTTTATTTACTGCATCTGTACCAAATATCGATGGTGTTAATTTTTATCTGAACTGAACATGCAGGCTTTAAGGAGAAAATAAGCAATAAAGAGAAAACGAGTTGAAGTAACAGTTTCTGCGGCTCATTCTCAAACGATACTGTTGCGCAGGGGAAGGAGCTCAACTTTGCTGCCATCTGCTGCTTTTCGGGGGAACTTTGTATTTTTTCGTCAGTAAAATATTAATCCAGCTCAGCCAACGTGGAGTTTGTGTTACCTCGCCCCCCATGTTTACAGGTTTCCCCCCAGGGTGCTCCCGTTTCCTTCCACAGTCCAAAGACATGTGTTTCAGGTTAACTGACCACTCTAAATTGCTCAGGGTGATGTACTGGTGCCACAACGAGGCTTCAGTTTCACAGCCCAGCGCTCACCGATTCCAGGATAGGTTCCAGACCGCCGCAACCCTCGCCAGGATAAAATGGTTCACGATACCAGGTGGATGAAATAATAAAAATATTTATAAATCAGAACAAAATATAAAGGAGCTGGGGGGAGTCAATTGTATTGTCAACACTCAAACATCACCTTATTTTTTGTTTTAGTTGCATATTTCCAGCATAATGTATGAGTGAAGAACATGGCTAAGGCGTAGCAAAAACTTTGCTTCCGAAGTGTTTTTCACATAACCACTCCACACCTTGACAGCGGTACCCTGCAATCCTAGGATGTTTTATCCAAAGTTCATTATCATCACAGATTATTACAAAGCCAAAAGCAACTTATATACAGATATTTTAATGAAACTGCAGTACACTGTTTGCACACAATGAGCAGACAGTGAGAACTGGATGGGTCACACAGGTCAAGCAGTCAGACTTCCAGAATACTACGGGTGTCTCCTGGACAGATATCCAGTCTGTATTGTGCTGACTGTACCAGCATCACTGAGTAACTAAATATTTACCAGGAAAAACAGTAATGTGAAGGTTGTGTGTGTGTACGCTCTGCACAACACAACAGACACACCATCCTAAATGCTGTCTCCGCCTTTCTTCTGGTCTTTCCCATAATGCTTGAGGAAGATCTTTGGTGTGTGCCATCCTTTTGGTGGTCTCCTCAGTCCAGCTCTCTGCCAGATCCTCCTTAGGTCCTTCTCAAAGCGTTTCTGAATAAAAAATAAATAAAAAAGTTATTCACTTGTGTAAAAAATAAGAGCAATCACAGCAGAAACTACAAAATCTCATAAAAACAAGTAAACAAGGATTTCATATTTAATTTGTGTCTTACTTAGCATTAGGTTAGAATACATGAATAGCTGTTATATTCTGTCCTACTGGTAAGGCAAACTCACAGAGCCTACTTCCTACCATCATGTAAAATAAACTTTTTGTGCTAATTCACAAATGCATCATAGAATGAAGCTCTGTCAGAGGGATTTTCCTGAAACGTCAATTTATTTATTGAATTATGAGCATTTGCTTAACATAAAAAAAAAAACTGGTGGTGCAGAAGAAGTAAAAAAAAAAAAAAAAAAAAGCTGGGCTGAATTACAGCAGAAAAATATTTTTGTGAAGAAAGTCACATTTCTGAAAATGACAAAAGTTACTCCTTTCACCCACTGAAACACAGCAGTGTTTTTGCATTTATCTGGAGATATTCAAGTAAGACTGTCAGAAAACTTTAAGCCACGACTCTAGTTGCAAGCCAGTTAATGTGTAAAGTTTCTCAATTACATTCCTTGTGCTGCAAAAGAGGTGGCTGCGGTCAAATGACAGCACTCCAAGTTTCATATTTCTCATCTTCTCAAAGCACCCCGACCTAAACTGAAGGCTGTTTAAGCGGCGACATCAGCTGCAACTGACCTGCTTCTTCCTACTCCTCACCAGCCTCACTTTCCTTATGCGAAACCTCGTGCGCTTCAGCAGCTTCTTGTACTGGTGCCTATTCATCTTCCTGCGCCTGATTTCCAGCACATTCTTGCAGAGGACAGGGGCTGAGTTCTCGCCACCATCCAGTACGGGTTCCACATACTGCGGTGGCATCATGGGCTCTACCTGCAGGTACCCCTCCTCCAGGGGCAATGGGTTCACCTCTAGCAGGGGAGGCAGTGAGTAACGCAGGGAGAGCCAGCTCTCCAGAGGCGACAGCGACAGTTTTCTCGGCACGAGAGCCTCCTCCAGCTCTGGCTCAAGGGACGTCCATCGCTGCGGGGGGAGCGTGTTGCCTGAGGGGCCTGTGGAGTAGCATCTCTGCCTCCTGCCTAAGAGCGTGGATCCTGAGGAGCAGACCTGTCTCACTGCCGTACATACAGGTCCTGTGAAGGGTGCCAGACCAGGGCCTAGACACTGACCACACAGTCTGGACAGCACACAGAGAGACGAGACTCTTGCAAACATCGTTTCTTACAGTGGTTCATGTGATGTGACAGGAACGGCACGAAGCTGCAAGGTGAACAGATTCCACCTCCTGCAGGGAAAAAGAGAAAACTGAATTAAACAAAGCAATAAAACACGTATCAATACTAAGACCATAACCCTGCTTATCTGCCGTATTAAGGCATATAACTGTTATCACTACACTACAGTAATTCGGCAGCAACTACACCGCTTCTACCACTTAATACGGTTCCCTTACCAGATCAGTTTCTTCATTTTCCTGTCTGCCTCTGTTTTAAAAAGCGCTAACTATAATATAATATATTATAGCATAATATAATACAGAGCAGCAGAAGTGACTCAGGTAACTGCGGTTCCAGAGGTACAATTAAGTCACTTCACGCTCGTGGAGCCAGAAGAGTCAGAATCGTTGCATAATCCTATTTCAATAAATTAATTATGGAAATTTCAAAATATAAAGAAAGCGTTTAAAAAGAAATGCGTTCTTACCAGTTTCGTCTTTCTAAGCCGAAAATTTCCTCAAGCCACACGACACCACTTTAAACGATGTCAATGTGACACCGACAAACATTTCCGGTTCCCGGTGAAAATCGTTTTCATTTCCGTCGGTACGCACGCTTACGATTCCGGGTGGAAAAGCGTTACTCATACGCAGTTCCATCGTAATTCTGCAATGGTCCAGAAAAACTGGTTTTAACCCATGGTGTATGTAAAGTTCAGACAGGGCTTGAAACCGACCCCTAGAAATGTTATCTGCCGTAGAGTTAGAAAGATACATGTGATAACTTTGATACAGACTTTTAATATTATGACTATTGTTATTTCTCTACTCATAATTAAAGTCAATAACAGTAGAATCTAGCATGTGGAGAAAATGTGGAGAAACTGGAGTTTGGTTCCCAGTCCAGAAGTATAATTGCTGTCCAAAAAGAGTTATTACGCAGGACTCCTCACATCACACCCATCTACTGCCAAATATGAAGCTGAGAAGATTGAACTGATTTATATTGACAGAGAGATTCATGATTCAAGGTTTATTTGTCATGGTGTACTAACACTGCATAGCAGTGCTGACACCATGAAAAGTTTTGTTTCCAGGCATCCTCAGCATAAATAAATATGTAAATAAGTTACAGGGAAAATGAAATAATAAGTAATAAAATTAGGAAAAAGGAAAATAAATAAGGAATAAATAAATAAGGAATAGACACAAAAATATACATGGAGGTCAGAGTTAGAAGTTAGTAAGCAGAAATAGCAGACAAAACAGGTGGTAGCAAAAAAAAAAAAAAACACACACACAGGCATACAGACAGACAGACTCCGACCGACTTTGCTGCTGTCCAAGGAAGGGGTCAGTGGTTTAACAGTCTTACAGTGTGTGGGGAAAAAACTGTCCCGGAACCTGCTTGTTCTCATCTGAACGCTCCTAAAGCATTTTCCGGACGGGAGCAAAGAGAATAGTTTGTGGCTGGGGTGATTGTGGTCCCTCAGGATGTTATGGGCCTTCTTCTTACACCGTTGGGTGTAGAGGTCCTGCAGGGCTGGGAGCTCAGACCTGGTAATGTTCTGTGCTGTCTTGACCACTCTTTGTAGAGCTTTACAGTACAGTCTGACGCACTGCATCTGCTATACCAGGCTGTGAAACAGCCAGTCAGGATACTTTTAATGGTCGATCTGTAGAAGTTGACAAGTATCCTGTTGTCCATGCCGAACCTCCTCAGCCGACGGAGAAGAAGAGGCATTGTGTTTCCGCCTTGATGGCGACGCCGGTGTGCCGTGACCAGGACAGGTCCTCAGTGATGTTTACTCCAAGGAACCTGAAGCTGTTCACTCTCTCCACTGGGGCTTCGGCTATAGAGATGGGCATGTGGCCATTCCCCTGCTGTCTCCTGAAGTCCACAATCAGCTCCTTTGTTTTGCTGATGTTGAGATGGCGGTCACTGTCCTGACACCATGAGGTCAGGGTTCTCACCTCCTCTCTATAGGCCTGTTTATCATTGTCAGTGATCAGGCCAATGACCGTGGTGTCATCAGCAAACTTGACTATGATGTTTGAGCTGAGCGAGGCGACGCAGTCGTGCGTGAACAGGGAGTACAGCAGGGGGCTGAGCACGCAGCCCTGGGGGGTCCCCGTGCTGAGAGTCAGCACTGAGGAGATGATGTTCCCCAATCTCACCACCTGGGGCCTGCCCGTCAGGAAGTCCATGACCCAACTGCACAGGGTCAGGTTGAGTCCTAGGTTCCTGAGCTTGACAATGAGCTTAAAAGGCATGATGGTGTTGAATACTGTGCTCTAATCGATAAAGAACATTCTCACATACGTGTTCCTCTGTTCCAGCTGGGAGAGAGCCTTATGGAGAGTGAAGGAGATTGCGTCGTCAGTGGATCTGTTCGGTCTGTAGGCAAACTGAAGCGGATCCAGTGTGACTGGCAGAGAGCAGATGATGTATGACTTGACTAACCGCTCAAAGCACTTCACGATGATGGACATAAGTGCGACAGGGCAGTAGTCATTTAGGCAGAGGACTCTGGGTTTCTTTGGTGCAGGGACAATGGTGGTTTTCTTGAAACATGTGAGGACAATGTTTCCTGAGAGGCAATGATTCCTGCATTTTGAGGGGTTTGGGTGTTACTATGTCAGCAGTTTCCATTTCCTTCTTTGTCCAAGTTACTATGGCAGTTGAGTATGTGATGACTGGCAAGGTGTATGATCAGATCTTTTTTTTCCCCATTCAGCTGGTTTTCAAGTGCCTGCCCGAGTCTGAGGTTGAATTTGAATGTTGTTGTCTTCTAGTTTCTACCTCATGATTATCGTGTGATTGGGGGATCTCCAGGAACCATAGCTTACCTGCATGTTTGTTATGTGGCCTTGTGGCAGTTCAGCTTCCTCTGTCTTTGTCACTTTCCCTCTTGTTACTACCATCTTGCTGCATGTCCCTAGATCCAGACATCCCAGTATCCTCACTGTAGATCTTGGCCAAGCAGATCACAGAGTCAAAGTCACTTTTGAATGCATCCGTATCCAGCCGCCACCAGCTATCTACACTCATGAGACTGTATCCGTAACTACTCATTGTCGATTTGGCTGCAGGAATTCAGGCATTCTTGCTCATGTCAGTAGCTGAGCCACGTAAAGTGTTTTGCTTCCACCTTCTCAAAATTCTATTCCAGTGAATATCACTTAGAGGTGAATTGCATTCAGTTTAAGTCTTGACATCTGCATTTTATATAATCAGTTTCCAAATTTGAAACAGAGATGGACCACATCAGGGAAGACCCCAGGTGCAGACTTTGAAACCAGTCCCTGAAACAATCGAGCACCTAGTTGTGGCTACAAGATGCAGGCAGGGACAGCAGATACTGAGGGGCATAACCAAGTGGTAGGGATTCTATACAGGAACATCTGTAAAGAGTTTAGTCTGGACGCTCCCAAGTGTAAATGGGCGGTACTACAGAGGGTGACAAGCAACAGAGAGTGGTGAACAACAGAGACAGGCTCCTGTGGGACCTCTACATCCAGACAGATAAACATGTAATGGCTGAAGAACCAGATATATGTGGTAATAGATAAGGAGGAGAAAACAGCAGTGATGATAGATGCGGAAACGTCAGGAATAAGGAATATAAGAAGCTAAAGGAACACCGGGGTTTGAGAGAGTACCAGAGGAGAATGTAGAAGATGAAAACCAAAGTAGCTTCACTAGCAACAGGAGCACTTGGGGCCATGACTTCTCAGCTGGAAGAGTGGCTCCATCAGATCTTGGAATTAAAACATCAGTCTCACTCCAGAAGAGTACCATGCTAGGTTCAGAAAAAAAATACTGCATCGTACACAGGATTGCGTACCAAGGAATACAGGGCCAGCTCACTCCAGATATTTCAGTAATATAACTTAAAAAGTTAGCTGATATTTCTAATTCATCAGTTAATTGAACTCCCTTACAATCCCCCAGAAATGAACAGTGCTTCTGTGTTTACCTGCGTAATAAGACAAAAAAGCCATTAGTGGTCAAATATTCAGAATTTATTTCTTTTTCCTGCTATATTTACAAAAAAAAGCAATATTTACAATAAAAGTATCATACAAGAATTCACTTCAACATTGGACCTTAAGCAGAAGACACATAATCTTGCAGTAGTACAATACAGTGTGGATATGTGCTGGATAGCAGATGGGTATTTGGTAGCCGAGATCCGACATCGAACACCACGAGTCTGAACACAATCAGTTCCTTTACTCTGGGTGGCGCTACCACCTTTTCTCTGAATTTGAATATGATTTTAGACTAAAGAACCTCAGTGTGAGAAAGTAGACTTTGTCTAAAAATTTCATATTCTGCTAATTTACTTTCCATCTTGGAACTGAATTTTTAACATTCCACAGTTACAGCAAAATAGCAATAAAACTCTATAAACTCCATTCAATATGTGTAATAATAAAATATTTAGTCTTATGGCAATTAATGTAGTGTTTGTATGATGTTAGTACGAAGTTTCACTTATTTAAATCTTATTTCCACATTTTTGTACAGTAATTGTGTTCTTTGTTGTACTGTACAGTAAATCCTGTCAAACAGCAATTTGGATTCTGCAACTCTGCAAACTGTTAAATGCCACACAACATTCCACCATCTGCAAAATGTGCACATGCTTCTGCTGGATGATTCACTTGTTTCACTAAATATATCCTTTTGTTAAAAACAAAAAAACAAAAACAAATTCCACTCCCCAAAAATCTGAATAGAAGAAATTATTTCAGAAAGAGACAAGATGCCAGGCAGATCACAGTAACCGTCTTGTGGTCTGTGGCCAGCTAAATACATTCATTCTACCTCTCGCAGTAGAAACTTCTACATCAGTCCGTTACTCAAAACATTCGGTTTTGTGTACAGTGTCCACTTCATATGACAAAATATTTTAAAGGCAATCTTAACATTCCTTTTAAATATTAATGCTTCTTTACAATATTCACTTAAAACAGTCAGATATCTTTCTTGTTTTGAATGTCTGAAGGAAAAAACAACAAACATAAATGTTCACAAGGGTATAGCTGACAAAGATAAATATATGTAATTTATTTGGACATAATCGGCTTGATCATGGCTATAAAATGAAACCGATTAACCAGTTATTATTTAGAAATGAACCCAGCTGCATTATCAAGCTTTTGAATGTTGGTGAAAATATGGCGCACTGATGGGTTTGGCAGAATGGGCTTTTGTTATAGGCACGCATATACCTTAGTTCAACTCTACTCTTGGCAGGAGGTTGTGAAGTTTAACCTACACAAAATACACATATAATAATCTGTGAAAATACACAAACAAATACACAATTAGTGTTTTAGGTACAAAGCTGTGTTGACAGTTTAATATTGAGCACGTGGTATCCTTTCCCCGCAGCATCTCTGTTCTGGACTAAATGCAGGGCAAACCTACTTGCCAGGGCCATGGCGTTCTGTTTGCAAACAAATAAACAAGCAACAAAGAGAGCTATTTTGAGTGTAGAAGAGATGCAGAACAACTGACTGCAAGTCACAAAATACACTGACAAAGGACAGGTAGTCTCACAGAGGGGGCTGTGTGCAACGCCTGTGGGCAAAGCGGTCATCCTAAACGGCCAAGACCACAACAGAATGTCATGACATAAATATAAAAAATCAAATTCTAGCTTTACACACACAGTCCAGAACATTTCATTCATTCAGTCATTCGAGGCAAACTGTGATCCCCAGAATGTAGTTAAGGAGCTTTGGGTAAAATACGAGCTTCACTGATTTCTCAAGACACATAGATGTAAAGCTTCTGCAAAACTGTGCTCTAACAGTTCTCTATGAAGACATCTTTTAAATATGTTTTAGATACTCATATACAAGGCGTTTTTAATCTTTTGAATTAATAACAAACAGATCATTAAACTTTTCACCTTTTCCAGTTTATGTCTCTGTTTATGTTTTTGTGGTGTTCTTGTTACCTGTGTGTCGCCACTTTTTACCTTGTCAGTTACTGCAGTGTTTCTCTTACTTGTTCAAAGCTACTGCCTTGGATTTCTTGGTTTCAGGAAACAAATAATTAAAAAAAAAACATACATGTCAGAATTACCATTATGAACATCTTACCATTTGGACACACAGGATTTATACACTGTGATGGTATTTTCCTGTTTTCCCGTAACTGACTCTGTGTTTAATCCACCTTCCTAATATCATTTGCAATGTTAGCAAACAGCTTGGACTTGGACTGAACTTTGTGTTGTTATTTCCACAAGTCGCTCAGAAAAAAGTAAAATGGCACAGACTCATAATGATTGTACTTACTGCAAGGAAAATACTACAATTTTCAGTGCTGTACTGGTCTGGGCAATAGGATATTCTGCAACCAAGGCACTGTCTTCCATAAAAGATGTTCCACTGACCAAGCTGCAGCTTTGACGCTAACTAGGGCAATTACACATATAACTATGTAACAAAAAATATACAAGTGCAAAAACATTTTTAAACAACTCAGCATAGTCTATGGGGGAAGTCATGTGCATGTCACAATTTTATCACATTTTAAGTTTCCTGGTTAAGCTGTGGAAATGCTGCAGAAGAAACTGTAATGCAGCACTGCTCATCTCACACTTGGCTTACAGTTCTCAATAGTTTTGCTACCTGTTCACAGAACAGATTTTATCAAACACAAATACATTACATTTCACCAATGCAAGTCCTCTCATAACTAGAAGACGTTCCTATTTTCATACAAACATATAATTTATGCTTCGTACAGTTTCCTTTTTGCCTTATTGCGTTTGTTGCTTTGTCACTTTTTCTAAAAAGATAGCAAATATCATCAGTGGGACCGTGTGGAAACGGAAAGAATACATTAGTAATCCGTAATACAAAACTGCCAACTGTGCCTGCACATGGATCTCCTAAACACTGTTCCAACTAAGTAAAAGATTTAAAAAAAGATAAAAATCAACCCACCAGTATAGTCATTTGATTCTATGGAAAATTTACACGTGTGTTTGAAGGTGTGGCTATTGCACAGAGACAAATTAACATGCAGAATGCAAGCAAGTGGTCAAAGGCTAAAAAAGTGATGTTCATATGGCCCCAAAAAGGTGTGGTAAGGGCTCTTAGGGCAGTCCTAGGCCACATGCTGGCCTCACAGCGCCATCCGACAGCGGGCTTCCTCTTTCGCTCCCTCCTTTTCCTGCTTCTGGTCACTGAAGATCACAAAAACATGAAGATGCCACATCTCTTGGAGAAGGGGTCTCATACCGCACTGCTTGGGAGACACAGATTTTACACAGATTCACTGAAAGAAAGTCTAGCGCCTCTCTTTACGAAGCAGGGCTAGAGATGAACAAAATGGGGATTCACAGGAACTGATAAACACTGACAGTGGGCTCCTCTTTCCGATTAAACTCGGGGAGAGAAACATGGATTATGTAGATAATACTGGACAACAAGCACACATTTCATCTTTTCAGAGATGCTTTGGAGAAAACAAGAAAATGCTGACCTGTTGATGTGTTTCCAAAAAACATCTGGACAGAAGAGGTTAGCAGTTCTGCACAGGACATAAGATTGCAGGAAGAACAACAATGTTACCAAGAAAAATGTCAGCGGAACAAGAACAGACCGGAACCCTAGACCAGATTCAAGTGACATGCAGTGTATCACCCTGTGTCTTACTATAAGAATGCTATCAGTCACCCGTGTATGCATCTGTCTATGAAAAATATCATTACCAATCTTTATTCCTTAGTCCTTAATCCTTATGTTCTTCATTCCTTGTCAACAAAGTTTATGCAATGTCACAGAAATATCCTAGAAGCTTAGGTTGTGAGGCAGGGTGTACACAGGGTGCGTTACAGGAGAATCACATACAGTATATACTCATTCACTCTCTCCAACACACACACACACACACACACACACACACACACACACACACACAAAGGACAATTTAGAGTCACCAATTCACCTGAAACACATGTTTCTGGACACACATCTGAACAAACAGCCCAAGGCTATGAAGCAAACATGTGAACCTGATATACCATTACACCATTCATGTTTTTTAAGTTGTCATCTTAAAAATGATATTAGCCTACAGCTTAGATGTATAATGTGTTATTCATTAAACCATCCAATGCAGTTCAGTTCAGTACCAGAACAGAAACAGGAGATGCTGATGTCTGAGCAAACACCAGAAGGGACAGAAGAGTTAAGAGAGAACAGCTCACCGATGATGACCTGGGCTCCTGTGGTCCATCTAACTTAATGCGAATCTCTGTTTTGGATGCATCAGTGCCTCTGCTCCCATTAGGCTGCTGGGGTTTGCCAGTGGCTGCAGTAAATACACAACCCATTGTGACAACAACCTTCTGCTGTCGAGGACTGATCTGATAACTATACTTCTAACAGTTAAAGGAACATCTTTACTGCATGACTGTACAGTTCGGGTCCTTCGTGCTATGTTATTTGGGGCCCAATCCCTTTGAAAACCTCTATGCTGACCTGGAGAGCTACCCCGGCTGGGGTTGCTGGTGCTGCTCACACTGTCCTCTAGCCATGTGCTGTAGGTGAATGAGTCACGTTTGTGGGGAGTCCCTGCTGAGGACAGGCTCTCCTGGAAAGTCAAAACACACACACAGACATGTACACACTGTTACTAATTCAGACTCAGACATGCACCATCAGAACCATCAGCTCACACTGTGAATAGTATTCGAGTTGCAGCTTGTCTGACTTTGTATATACAGTCTATCATGTGACATAGAATTTCCTGTGGGTATTGCCACCCACCATGCCCGTGTCGTACTCCTCTGCGGCCTCTGTCTCATTCTCCTCCACTACGCTGGCAAAGCTACTGGCATTGGACGAGGAGCGCGAGAGGTCATGACCCTCAGGAATAGAGGGCTCCCTGCAGGGCACAGCCAGACAAAACATCCCACATGAGTCACACGCCACCAAAGAACGCTAGTATTATGCTAATGGATATATCAACATGATGCTGAGCTTGTAATGCAGCAGCTGATCTCACTAATGTGTCCCCTACAGTAAATGTACGTTTTCTCTTGATTCGCACTTAATTTGTCAGAAAGTTTGTCACCTGTTCTTGGTGGTGGGCGCCTCAGGTGAACTCTGATTGGATGAGTCTTCTGATTTGGGGTCTTGCGATACGTGGCCACTGTCAGGGGTCTTCTGTGTGCTCGGAGAGCACTCACGGCTGGAAAGGGAGGAGAAAGAGGGTGTCATGGGACAGAGACATGGTGTCTAGGTTCACAAAGGTATTGCAGTGACAAAGGGCCATCACTGGTTCTGATCTGAGCCACTTTGAGTACTTTGGTCTCAGGCGTCATGTTTACACTCTCTCAGCAACCTACAGATTTCCCCTTTTTGAAGCAGATTTAATGCACCTTAGGATGAGGTGTCAAGTAACTATCAGAATGTGAATGGCGGTGTCATACTATTCGCCCTTGAATACTGACAGATGGCCTAACTTTCCCAGTTCCTTTAATATTTAAAAACAGGTAAGTGCTCTATATATAGTATGTGTTACTCTGAGTGAGGGAGGGGCTTCTGGTTGGGTTGCTCCACATGTAGAATTACACACTTGCTTCCCAGCAGTCCATCGATCCCCCCTAAGGGGCACCATCACCATCTCATTCTCGCCTCCTCACAAGCACATGCTCTCTCATTCTCACCTTCTTTCCTGCACCTCCTGGATGTTCTCAATCCCAATGGCACTGCTCCTCCGGGAGGTAAAGGTGCCGGACTTCTTCCTAGTGGGGCTTTTTCCTGGGATTATTAGTGACTGTGGAGTAAACCCAGAGAGCAGACATGAGCCCTGAGCACTTTGGGATGACTGTTTTCTCCTACAGTTTTACCATATTAAAAGTGCAGATGAAACGATGACTGACTGATACCTCTCTTACATCTTGTTTATCAAATTACACATAGTGTGCAAGCTTGGCATGAAGCTGCTTGACTAAGAATGTGGAAACAATGCAGAGCTTATGAGAATGATTTTGCATTTACAATAGCTATGTATCTAGCAAAGGATAATATAAATACAGTCATATCTGAGATCAAACCCAAAGTGTGAGTGGGACAGTTTTGTGCATTTAGATTCAAGTTACACAGCCAGAGGGAAGGGCAAAGCAGTGGATGGCAAAAGAGAAGACAAATTCCAGGACTTAGGGGAGTAAATCAGAACTGCTTTGTACACTGAAGAAAAGTAAGGTCAGCTGAGCTGTGTGGTTTTAAAAATCAGTATTTTTTAACACGCTAATGGCTCTGTGCTACATTTCAGTCACACATTTATATGAATTTTGGTCACAAGGAAGCATGCAGTCAATAACAGTGTGAGAGTCTGGGTAAAGACAATAATACACACTGATGGTGAGGACTGAGTGAGGGATAAACAGTGATATACATCACACCAAACAGCAGAACTCACAAGGGTTGGTGACAAACTGGGGTATTTTCATTGCAAGAGGCTGTACCAATGCTAAACCTTTAAATATTTTATTCTCCCTCAAGTGTAAGCTATTGACCACTGAAGAGTGAATTAAGCATTTGCATAATAGCAACTTTCCCAGGCGTTAAAACTTATCTTCAATATCTTGAAACTGAGTGCACATTTTTTGACTGAGATATTTCTAGATTTCTAAGTGCTTTCCTCAAAAATTTTAATTTGTTAGAATGCTCCTCATGAGACTTCAAAAAGACGTAGCCTGTACAATATGGGAGGTAGTAAGTGTCCTCTAGAGGGGACAAAAATGTACTGCTGCAACATTCAGGGCTTTATGTAAAATGAACTGACATTTTTCATGCCAGTCAAAGCACTGTATGGACTTAATTCAATAAACCTAATTATGGTGCATTGCCTAATGTTACCATGAGACGCAGTGATGTCTCTAGGATTTGGTCATGTTAGCTGGGTTCTTGACTGTACATCTTGTGATATGAATCACTTGGTGATTGACAGATGCCTTTTGGATGGAACAATGGTATTCAGACAACGTGAAAAGACGAGAGGTGTGAATTATATTGGCCGCAGTTACACTGTGTACTAGAGATAACGTGATGTATCACAAAGCTGTCGGAGTAGATCAGAGATCTGATGCTGAAGTGTCATTTGAATAAAGATTTATTGGAAAATCATGCCTTATTGGGATTGGTGAGATTCTTGTGAACAGAACTGATTTTTCTGGACGTGTCCAAGTGGCTGCTTGGACCCTAGAGTTACGCAGTCATGCACAGAGACACTGAGACACAGACGCAGAGCGAATGAGAAATGAGGGTTATACGTGAACCTCTTCTGTTGTTCCTAACCCTATGGCACTGCTGCGGCGCCCACATCTACTGGGACTTTTCCCTGGGACGAGTAAGGACTGAGTTGCACCAACAGAGAGAGAGAGAAGGACAAAAGAGAAAAAGACGGTGAGAGAGGGGCACAAAGAGAAGGGTGAGAGAGAGTGAGAGGTAATAAGAGGGGGAGCAGAAAGAGAGAAACAAACAGAGAGGGAAGGGAAGGAGGGAGCGAGAGAAACAAATAGGTAGAGAAAAAGTGAGAGAAGGAGGGAAATGGGAAGGAGAAAAAAAACACACCATGAGATCACATGCAGCAGGAAGTTTTAAAACACTGCAGGTAACATTAAAGCATAGCAGGTAGCATTAAAACAAGACAGCATTAAACCTCTCCAGTTAGTATTAAAATATGGCAGATAGAGTCAAAATGTTAAATGCTAGAATGGTTGCACAAAATACAAAAAGAAAGGAGCATTAAATGAAGGCAAAGGCAAATGAAGCTCCAAGAGGGTGGTGGAACTGGGATGGGGGGGGGGTTTGGGTCAGGAGGACGGCTGAGAGACCTGGCCCTGCGTAGAGGAGCAGAGAAGTCACAGGGTTAGAGACAGGGCAGTGGGAAGGTTCCAATTAAACACCACAGCTCCAATGTAGTCACACTTTTCGGCAATAATATATAATACGGTTCCATATACATATAGAAAATGTATAACGCCCCTTTATTTACTTTATTAATAATGAGTGCTTAGCAGATGGTTTTGTTCAAAGTATCCAGTTTTCAGCGTAACTCCTGATTGATTTGTATAGCAGGATATATTTAGAAAAGCAGTCCTGATGAGCTGCTGTTCAGTTTCCTCATTAAATTCACTGGTTTTACTACAGATGTAAAACATTATTACATCCTCATGTTTCCAAAGGTACTCAGAGAAAATATACAACCTATTGTTATACCTAATACTGTTACAAAGCAGAAATTACAGGACCATTTCTCTGAAGGGGAGACTTCAATCAGAAAAAAAATGTCCTGTTTTCAGGATCAACACGCCTAAAAGGAGCGCTGCTCTGTTGTGAGAGAGAGAGGATGCTCACGAGAGCCGGTCCGGGATGATGTAGCCGGAAGGGAGCTCCATCTGTCAGTCTGGCTCTTGAAGCAGTCTCTCATTGAGCCTAATGCAGCACTTACCTGGGCGTACGGCCACAGAGTGGCGCTGAGAGCGCAGGTGCACGATGGGAGCCCTGGGGCGCGATGGTGACAAGTGCAAATGGCACAATGAAGAAGCGAGCACAGAAAGGCAGGTACAGGTGTGAAATATGGGCTCGCTTGTTCTCATGCAGCCACACATGTGGCAGGGGAGGGACGAATACTTATGGCACCATGCAAGGCAGGGGGCAGAAGTCGTATGTTATGCAAGAAAGCAGGAGTAACTTCCTCTCAATGTGTAGCAGTGGGATGTAGCTTATTCCATAGCTATGTTTTCACTGAATTTGTCGGAAAAAAATAAAAGGGATAGCTTGAAAAGGCTAACAAGTGCAGAGGGTGTGAAAAAACTGAGCAGAGAATTTAAGAAAGAGGTGTTTGGTATACAAGTGCAGCAGTATTTGCTGAGACTGAGAGTCACAACAGAGTCAGAGGTTGCAGACTCTCCAGGGCTGGAGTTGTAACAGCCAACAGTGCAGTTTCCAACCCCTTTATGAGACCTTTTTCCTCCTACTTCCTACTTAATGCTGCTAAAATTATAATGTGTTTATGCAGAAATATAGATTAACAAACTGTGGAGAAAAGAAAGGTGTAGCTACCAGCCAACCTAATCATTACAAGAACCTCTAGGCATCTTAGAACAAGGAGTCAAAGGCCAAGAAAATGTGAAATAAGGTTTTGGTTTATTTGATTGTGTGCAACTGAACTTGAGAAAATATTAAGAATTAATAACCAACTGTTATAAGTAGAATTTTATGTAGCTAAAGTAAACCTGTAAGCAGCATTGGTCAAACATCTCTGCTCCATTAATCGCTGCAATTCATGCTTGCATGTTAACACTCTCTACCAAGAACGTGAAAGGGGGCTTTATCTTTCCGGTTAATATCATAAAATACCTGAACATATGTGTGTAGAGTCAATAAGTTATAAGGCTGGTTACTGTGTGGCACTATTGTGGTTGCAAGCCATCAGTAATAAGAGCTCAGGAGCAGAGAATCTGCACAGTAAGAAGAAGCTTTTTGGTCTAATATAGATTATATATTTGGATAACTTAATTTAATTTTCAGCAGGGCGTTATTATTTTTTGTGAAAGCATTTCCCTGAGCCCCAACTCTTGCTACTCTTGCTGTCACCTGCCCAGTCAGGGGTTGCTAGGTGGGGTTAAGGGGGGCTGAGGAGGGTCAGCTGTAGGCTGTTCAGTTTGATTGTAGTTTGAAATCCTTTCAAAGCAGGAAGGGGGGGGTTGCTTGTACTTACTATCCCGGGGATTTTGGGGGCCTCTGGCGTGTTGTGGGCAAAGCTGCTGCTGTGACTAGTGGAGACCGCATGTGGCTTCCTGTTACTGAGCCCCATGGCATCCATGGACTGGCTTCTGCTGCGGATCACCCGCTACAGAGAAAAACGTAGAGACACACTGAGCCAACGGTGGCCAGGGGGGATCGCCCTAACAGGAAGTTTTGATGGTAGAGAGAGGAAGGTGTGGGTGCTTATCGACCCCCGTTTTGGTGTCAACTCAGTGCTCAATGGGTGTGACTTGTGACTGTGGTGCCCACGTGAGCTGAGATGAGGCATGAAAAGGAGAGGCAAGCAAAGGGTGGCAGCAGTAACAACGAAGCATGCAGAGCGCCACACACCAGCTGGTTAAGGAGAAGCCATTCAAACATGTATACCTCTGGGCTTAGCCATTACACTGCTCTCCAGAACCTTAATGGATATTGATTAAGTATTACACTCACAGCCTCCCACCTTCACTTAGGCACTTTTCCACATTTTTACTTTTCATGCTGTGATCTCAGAGACTTCATCCCTTTGTGCTGCAGTACTACAAGTACTAAACACGAACCAGGGAAACAACAGTGTGTTCATAATCTGTGAGCATTAACAAGCATAAAAGAATCTAATCATTTTTAATAATTTTTGTATCTGAGGTTTACTTAGCCACCTCTAAATGATCCTCAGTCCAAATCCACTTCAGGAGTCTGGATCACAGCATTTTTTTCTATGCAAATAAATCACACCAACCTGTTAATGGTTAAACTGGTTTCCAGAAAGGATGTCCTGCACACCAGCCTGACCCGTAAAACTTGACCCCTTACCATTGATTAGGAACTACTTTTTTTTTTTTACCTTGAAGGACTCGAAGAAGCCCCCTCCCCCTCCAGCTCCGTTTTCTAGTTTGTCTTCATCTGCCCCCAGCCCCATCATAGACTGACTGTTGATGTGCAACTCTTCATAGAGGGTCTCCAGCAGGGCGGCCCGGGTGCGTTCCTGCTCAGGAATGTATACACACACACACACACACACACACACACACAAAAACACACAAAGACACAAAGAGTTCCACACATGTGAAGACACAAGGAAAACCAGACGCAAAGGGGTACAGAAACATAGGCACACATACAGACCAGTCAGTGACATGTAAATACAGACACACGTGCACAAACAGACATGTACATCTCTCAGTATGTTTCCCAAGCAATACAGTTTGTCAAAAAGGGCTCTGTTAATTTGCATAGTCACAAAAAGCTTTTTAAATGCTCTTAGTCTTGGAAACTGCTCAAAATAACCGAAGAGCCAAATACACTCCTTCCTTGACTTGACAATGTGAAGACATACAAGTATGCTAAAATATCAATCAATATTCACACAGATAAAAACTTTTTTTCTTGTGTACTTCAGTGAGCTTTTTTGGTCAAAGCCCTGTTTTCAACTGACACTGAGCACTTCAATGTCTACCCCTCTCTGGCACTGAGCACTATGGGAATGAACACAGTATTGGTTTGTATATTCCTTCAGTGTATTTGGTTATACTATGCATTATGATTATTTACTGTTAAAACCAAACTCATGTGAACTGTCCTCTAAGCTAGTCATCTCCTTGCCTCTCAGGTTTCTTTCACTAGCTAAGTAGTTAAGGTGATTGTTTATTATACAGTATTTAGGAATAATCTTGTATATTTGCTTCACTTTTTGTCTCAGGTTTGTTCCTTCTTCTTCACAGTACATAAACTGAGTACACAGATACATTCTGCACCTACACAGATATATGTACAGTCTCCCCCTACTTATGGGTGTAGTGCATTCTTGGAAATTGGCTCATGAAGTGAACTCTTGTAAGTGTCAGATATAATTGCTTCTAACTATGGATGAGAATGGGTTGAGGTACCAACAACAAACTAGGTGTGGCTGCCAGCATGAACTCTCCTACGCTTGTTCCTTGTAAATGCATAAAATGAGCTTTGTATTTGCTCAGAACTTGGTAAGCAGTATTAAATAATTTTGTGCTGGGCTTTATTAAATTGGGTTCTCTGGTAAGATAAGAATATTTCTTATTGTATTTGGCGTTTTGGGCCATTTTGAGTCTATTTTGGTCCTGCTCGGAATGAGTTATAATTTTCCCCGTAATGATATCTGTCATTTCAGTTTATAAATTTTTGCCTGAAGGAACGAACTAGATTTGTTAGTCGAGGAACTGGCGTACTGTGTACTTCCACGCAGAGCGGCTCAAACAGTAAAATGAAAAAGAGACTCGCTGAAGCCTCACTGCTGACGTATCTCACCTCCAATTTGGCGAACTTGTCTGCTTTGTAACAGGCATATTCAGCATTGATGAGCTTTGTCATTAGGAACTCGTGGAACTCAGGCCCCTAAGAAGGAGAGAACCGCGGTGTGAGTGACAAGGAGGGTGACAGAATTGCAGTTGAAGTGAAACACTGTCAGTAGAGCATCAAGATCAAACTCCCACTGATAAAGAGCGCTGGCTTTATCATTGTTGACTGAACAGACTGCATGATTTTTTATGTGAAGATGCATTTACTGTTGATGTCATTTAGCTGACACCATTTTCCATTGAGACTTCTATCATAAGGTTTATATACTAAGCAATTCAAAATTATTTACCCATTTAGACAGCAGGATTATTTCTGCTGGATGAAGTCTGGCAATTTTCTTAATCTTGAGTACTATGGCATATGTAGGAATTTGCCTTGTAGAAAAACACTACTTTCCAGCAGGTGGACTCACACGCACCTTTCTGAATACAGCAGGGTCTGGAAGTGGCGGCCCAAAGAAAGGAACATCATCTCTCGCAGTCACTGACACCTGCAATGTGACAGACGAGGAGATATCCCACAATCAACATACATTCTCAAGGTAGTCCTTGGGAAACTGAGTGGTCTCAGCATTATTTCAGCCGAAGGACTTTGGACTTGTGGGCTTGCGTGTGCTGCCGGATGGGTGACACCTGCCTTGTAGAGCACGTTGTCCGAGCAGGCGTTCTCCACCTGCACGACCACATAGGCATGCAGGAAGTTGGAAGCAATCATGTCTGGCACGAAGGGAGTGCTCTCTTCCTGGAATACGATGGCCACAATGTCGTTGCCAATGTGTCTTTTCCTCTGCAACTGCAAAGAAATGGAGGCCACAAGCTATACTGTTAGTTTGCATGTCATACACCATGTTCTTTTGAGTCTCTATTGCCCATGAGAAAAAGGGTGTAGCTCTAGCTTAGATTCCAGTAACTGCCACTAATGTCATGTAAATGAGCACTGCAGCATAAAAGATATCAATGAACAGTAATATAATGGGTAGTGCTGTGCTGCAGCAGGAAGTGCTGGTGCCTCCTCCCCTGGGCTATGGGCGTGGAGGTGGCTTCAAAATCGGCTCATTCTGTGTGGTGTTTGCATCCTTTCTCCCTGTGCTCATATGGGTTTCCATGAGGTGTTCCTGTTTCCTCCCACAATCCAAAAATATTTTCAGATGCCTCTATCTTGCCATTAGTATGTTTATATAGTGTAACATTGTGTGTGTGTGTGTGTGTGTGTGTGTGTGTGTGTGTGTGTGTGTGTGTGTGTGTATCTGTTCCAGTTTCCTGCAGGCAAATTAGAATTGTTGATCATGTCTTGGATATGTATTAAATCCACAAATAGCAGAGAATGATCAGAGCATAACTGTCTGCCTTGTGCCACAGAACGTTCATCCTGAGATCACCAAGCGGGTGTATTCCAGTGTGCTTCACAGCTTAGTGTCTAGCATTCCTCTTTCTGATATCAAAGATGTAAAACAATGTGTGTTTCATCATAGGCAGGGGCAAATATGTATGGGCAATTTTACGGTCTGGTCTTGTGGCTGTGTTTAAGGTGAGAAGTCATCATGCTGAGAAACCTGCGCAACAGCTGCAAACCTCTAGTATGACAGTGAGATACACTGTGCCTGCATGAGGCTGGGAGATAGGAATTAGTCCTTCATAGATTGCTAATCATAAGAAGACCAGTACTTCAGTAAAACACAGGTTATGTAAACCAAAACAATGTCTACTCAAGTCCCAGGAGAAGCTGTGCTGCTGTACCCTTGAGACATAATCTGGATAGCTTGAGCAACCTGAAATGAAATGGAGGTACCTGCTGAGTGTCTCCTTCTGTATAGGGTAGCTTGGTGGAGACGTGGAACATGATCTCTTTATTGCGGAAGTTTTGGTACACAGAGTCGGTGCCTGTCTGTCCATGGGTCACATCAAGCCCACCTCGGAAGCTGGAGAATACAGAGGTTTAGTGTCCGCATGACCACTGTATGACACTTTAAGCATGTGTGAAAAATGTGGTTAGGAATACAGTACATAATAAGTGAACTGATAACAATTAATGACAATAAGTTATACGCACACACAAACACACATATCATATATGATAAACTATCCTTAAACGTGGAATATTTAACAGTATTGCAGTTTACAAAATTAACTGCATCAAAGAAAAAAATAAACGGATTAAGTGTTTCAAATCGCAATAATATAATTAAAAGAAAAGTTTGATTTTAAAATATGAGACATACAAACCCCAACTCAGAGGGGTAATCTAATTATAGTTACACATAAAATGGGTATAGCATACAAACCTATTGTGCATTTGAATTACTTTGAAAGTAAGAAAGAGGAAGGTTAAAAGGCAACTACTGGAATAAAAAGCAAGAATGAAAAATTAGTTCAGAGTGTTTTTTTTCCTTAGAGTGAGAAGAAAATATCGCCAAGTGGCAAGAATTTGACACTTTTTCTTGCAGTCTGTGGCATTTCCAACTTGTAGTTGGTGAGCTGGAAAATCAGCCTGGCCACAGTTTCAGACTCTCGACACCTGGCCGGAATCGACACCTCATGGCTCTCTGTGTCCCTGGCAGTTTTCTCAGTATTCGCTCCGCTGAATCATAAAGGGCAGATTGGTACAGTGTGCGTAGGAGGCAGTCCGGCTGTGAGGAGCCAGCTACGCATAGGTTTGCCGAGAGCTGGACTATGGAACACATACCCCTGAGCTTAAAGTCATGTAAAAGTTGTCCCTGTAGAAGAAGTAGATCATAAAACTGGACCTGAATTCTCTTAGTGTAGCTTCCTACATCTCAGAAACAGCTCTCTCTTAAGCCAAGTAGTCTAAAGCTGAATGAATGGGGAGCAGTGTAAATTGCTTCGGACAAAAAGAACGCTTAAGTAACTATGTGGTGGACATAATGAGCAGTAAGTCATGGTCTGACGGTCTTTACTGGAGCGTGTAGCTGGAAAATATGAAACATACCATTGATGTCAGATGGAAGCCTGACTGTGCACCCTTGAGGCCTGCCTTCCTGTAACCCCTGCAAGTACTCTCTTACTTGGCCTCCCCTCTGGATGTGCCTACCATCTACCATCACTCTGCTTGTTAAGCAGGAGCTTTCCTCATGGATCTGGCCAACACTGTAATGAAAAAGGCTTTCGAGCTTTAACCTCACTGAAGGTTTGTGGATAAAGCTGAGGTGACACATCCGGGGTAAATAAAGTGAGGGTCACTATGTTCCAGGTCCTGTGGGAGGATTGGGACTTTTCATGTGCCACCTGGAAACACATGCCCACTGCCCAAGGTGTGCTGTGCGCGTCTAAAGGCTGACACCACAAGATATTCACTTTTCACAACTTTTGTAGATTTGCCCTTATGATGACAATTGTTAACAGACATGGTACAAAAATAACAAGATGAAAAACATCAGAGGGGAGCCACTATCAGTACCCTAAATCACAACATTTCTGTCTGCCATGTAATAGTACATAGAAAAAGCCTTAAAACTAAAGCACGGGTATCACTTGTAACATGAACCTACTCGAATATTGACTGGAACCAATTGCCAAATCTGAAAAAATTAAATCAAAATTCAGCATCAAAATCAAAGGTGATTTATAACCAATCTGCACCAAAAAATGTCAAAGTGTGTGCTAGCAAAAGCCTTTTAGTTAGTCAGTCCAAACTGCACATGATTGAAGGGAGACTGGGAAGAGACAGGATCCTCCAAGAAGATTTAAGCTCATCCTGGGTCAAAATGGGGAGGACTATCTTGGACTGGAGTCTTTGCCTTTTTTGCCCTTTCTCTTGGTGCTTTTGGTGCCCTGTTTTTGGTTTAGTTGCTTGTTTTGTAGCTAATATAAAGGAGAGTAGTGGGTGAGGCTGCAGGAACTATTGTGAAGTTGTGTGAAATAGAAAGTTCAGGTTAGATAGGATTCATTTTGTTTTTTTTTAGGTTCATCGCTGGGTTTGTTTTAAAGTTGCATTGCACTATCACTGTAGAATATACGCACTTATTTTTCTACAATCTACTGGTTGTTGTATCAGTTCATTCACAAGTTACTCGGTACAGTTTATGTTAACCCCCCCCCACTATACCCCTAACCTTGGGGTTATAACATCAGGTGATTGAATCAGTACCCTTTGAAGTCATGCAGCTCGATCTTCTGTCCAAGGAATTTGAGAAACTCCACAAACGCTGAGCTCTCCTGATTGTTCCCAAATAACTCCTCTTCTGAGGTCTGAAGGAAAGCACAAAGCCCACAGTGATTCACAGTTGTTTACAGGTTGCTCTGCTGCCCAGGTCACATTATTAACAGATGTACTGTATAAACAACTATGAAATACAACTAAAGTATTGTAAGATAAAAAATACATAAAGACTGCTTGAAGATGTCACCAGTTTCTTTGTGTGCCATAAACATTTGAAGATCTCATTGAACGCTATAACTAATTAATATTAACCATGACACTGCAATGGTTCTTGCCAGGTTATATAAATAATTGAGATAAGCACAAATGAACCCATGCAAAAGTGGCTTTAACAATTCTGACAGGCAAACAAACTCCACTGAACAATATGAGCAAATCCAAAGAGCTTTTCGGATGCACTCAGGGACAACTGTGAGCACAGACATGCTAATGGGTCATGCGACATGAACAGAGGCAGAATGGTCTTGTCAAATTCGCAGTGTGGAGAGATGAGAGAAGCAACATGACAGGGCGTGGGCTTTGAAAATGCCTCTGTGTTCAACTCTCCGTCCAACTCATAACCACTATCCTCTCCCATACTGACGTATTTATTTCAACAGAAAGTTTGCGCAAGTCTGTTTTACGCTTTTATGTTTGGGAGACCCCTGACCTTTCAGGTGTGAAGAGGCAACCAAAGGTTGTTCAAAAAGCATGCCTTAGTCTTACCTGTGCAAATTTCTGGTAGATGACACCAAACTTGAAGTTGTTGCTGATGACATGTTCATCAAAGGAAACAATGAGCCTGGAGGCCTTGGGGGAGGGAAGCACAGTTAGACAAGCAGCTAAGATGGAAATCTAAGCTGAAACCAGAACCTGTATGTAGCAGGTTTGTTTAAGAAGTGTGAGGTAGAATGCTGATGGACTTAAGTTGAGGACTTTCTGGGCATGTACTTTGCAGTCACTCTTTTGGTCAGTTGGTAGGGCTGGTATTTACAGTGCTAAACTGTAGCTGTGAAACAGGAAAATTACAACCTTGCTCTAAAATGATGTTCAGACTACCAAGTGGGTAATTTTTTGAACCGTTATAAATTAGGAATTGGTTTTTAACCACAGGAGATCATCTGAATGCATGAAGTGAACCTTACCTTTGGGTACAGCACAGGGTAGAACCGGTCTACATTTACCTCCTCACAGACAAGCTGGGAATAATAAATAGGAGGAAATCCTTAAACTCTGCTTTAATTTGTGGCTGTTAAATGAACAAACTGCTTTCCATTTGTGCTCCTACATTGAAATTCTGCCCCTAAGCACATTAGCATTCCTCTTCTGCCAGCAATAACAGGAGTACCTACAACCGAGTAATATAAATCATTCACACTGCCCATAGAAGACCACAAAACCTTTCTGAATGGGGAAATTATCATTTTAAACTTAGCCGTGCTTGTTTCAGTGCTGTATCTTACCTTGGCCATCTGGACAACATTAGGGAACTCTGTCAGGCAGGATATTGGGATCACATCATGGTATGTTTTCAACTTAGTGCTGAAAAAAGTAAAACAATGACTTGGGTAAACACAGAAATACACAGCAAATATAACTCAAACCGACAAACTGTAGATGAGCTGACCATAAAAGGGGGAATTCGAATACTGCTGTGTTTATGCACGACAAAGATTGCAATGTAAATTTTTTGAGGGATGTCCTTTGCTAACCAAATAAAATCCTTAGACTGGTTTGCAAAGATGAACAGATGTTTCTGGTACGCCCAAGATGAATAACCGTTAGCTGCAAACTGGATTTACTGGAATACCTGTGCTCCTCTTGATAACTTTGCAAAGACATATTTTTTTGGTGATGCTTTTCACTTGCTGTTACTCACATATTGTGCCAGCTCCCGATTAGGAGTACTGTTTTGTTTACAAATTTTTTTGTCAGGTTTTCATATGAGTATCTTCATATTATCAGGTAACTCCTCGAGTGTTACCTGCTGTGACATTTATACGATTCACGTTTATTAAACTGTTTGTCAGGTGTGACACATTAACTGGAACAGTACAGTCGTATTGAGTGCTTTAATATCAGCTTTATTTTACAGGACTCTCCCAAGGCTGTTTCTGCCAAACTACATATTTACCTGGCAAAAACAATGGTAAAGGATAGCTAAAGAAAACACACAGGCACGAAAACCTGTCTGCATTGTCCTTCATAAAGAGGGCCCTTCTGCTTGAAAATGTGCCAAATACATTCATTTTGCATAATTCGCTAACAACCAAAGTACAATGATCTATGCTGGTTTACTTGGTTCAATTCAGAGGACAGAATCCTCTATTGACTTTATAGCTGGATTCTGGAAATACATTATGTGCCACAGAATCATCTTTCATTTATTATATGAATTGTGACCTCATTACCATTACCAGTTAGTTGGGGTAGAACATCGGTGCTTATGGTGTTTTAATTTTCCCCAATGTAGCAATAGTTATGTGGTGGGCAAGCAAAGTCCTCTTTTTAAGAGAGAAGGATTCAGCAAACACGGCTGGCAACTTTTGTATAGATGCACGCTCAAACGAGTCTTTATTTACAGTATGTTAGCCTAGAGGGTGTAACATGTCCAATATACACATTTGTTCTCTGGACCAGAAGACTGGTTCAACTGGGGATATAACAGTGTCAGTGGCTTTGTAAAGGGAAGGACAACAGGTCTTTGGAGGTTATTTTCGGGCGACGTGAGTAAATATTATTTAAAAAAATACTGAATACATTTTCACAGAGCAGATCAATGCAATAAACAGAGCAGCGGATTTAGGTCTCATGTGGAGCCCCTGAGGAAGCTACTTAGTTGGAAGTAGTGCAACTTTATAAATAGGTAATCCTATGAAATGCTTTGGCTAGAATAAAATAATTTTTGGAACGTACTCAACTGGAAAAAATATTGTACATACACAGCAGCTATTGTAACAGAACAAAGTAATATTTGCATTGCAAAAGCTTGCTGGCATCCGGTCCAGGCAGTATTCCTCTAGCCTAGCACCCAGTGATCCCAGGATAGGCTTGTACCGCAAAGGTAATGGACAGAGAGCTATAAAAGCTAGCCTTTGCGTTCATGTTGTCCAGTAAAAGTTTATATGTATGGAGTTGGGGAAAAAAGTAAAGGAAATATTGGTGGCACAACTAAGGAAAACCGAGAAGGATTAAGAGGCTGTGGACATGACAAACGGGGCTGCAGAAGAGAGGATAGCCACAGTACCGGAGCATGAGGCGAAGGTGCTCTTGGTCTCCGATCACGTCATATTTCACTGAGAAGATCAAATGGCCGAGGGCACTGTCCATCGAGTAGTAATTAAAATGCTCCTAGCAAGAAAAAGAGAAAGATCCATTATTAGCAGACAGCCATCATCTCTGTGATAACTTTTCATTCCGTCATTTGTTATGATCCTGCCAGCTGTATTTGTTAATCTTCTATGATGCCCCGATTGACAACAAGATTTTGTGTTACATACAAAGTAAACATTACCTGAAAAACACAAGTACAAATACAAGAACTTTAATGTAAACACAAAGAAAACACTGTACAGATATTGCAGGTGAATACAGAACCAGAAGTACAGTTCACAGAAACAACAGATAATCTATCCATCCATCCATCCATCCATTATCAATAACCACTTGACCAATGCAGGGTTCCAGAGATCCATCCTGTAAATATTGAATGCTATTCAGGGTAAACTGCGGAGGGAACTTAACCAGTGCCGCTCTAGTGCTGTTAATCTCCTCTGCCCTGTGCTGCTCAAAACATGGAGCATTTAAAGGATATATCGTATATTAGTGCTGAACTCTTACTAGATGACTACAGCCCCACAGATAACTGCCACTACAATAACAAGAAACACGTAGTTTTTGTAGGATGGTTGAGATTCATTAGAATGTTATACATGTAGCCTTCAAAGTTTTATGGCAGCCTACAAAGTGCTACCCATTAAATATTTACAAGAACCAAATTGTCAATAATGTTTGCTTTGTGGAAACAGCTGTTTCTTGTTACTGTGACCATGACACATGAAAATGTCAGTGGAAATGTGCATCTTAATATGTAAATACATGATGTCTGTGTTCCCTCAATGACGAGTGTGTTCATGAACATCTGGCTGTCAGCTTTCTCATTTTCCCCATTGGAATTGGGGGCAATAAGAGGTACTGAGGTGCATCAACTGTAGGACACCAGTGCAAGAGCAAATACAGACACCCTGTAGCAGTGATATGAAGGCCTAGGGGACAAGAAGGTGTTAAGGGTCTCCAAAGAGTGACGACATGAAGATTTATTTCAAATAAAGCTTTCTTTGGTTGGCACACAAGGGGTTTTTGTGTTAGAATAAAGGCCCCCAGTGAAAGTCAGATAGCAGGATCAGAACAATTTGACTCAGTTTAATTTCCATACTGAAGTGAAGGAAGCCCAGTGTGAAACAGATGCCAGTTGAAAGCTTGCTGTTTCACCTGCAGGCTATAGGGGAGGGCAGCTGTCAAAGGGTGTTGTGTCAATTTGTGATTCTGTTCTTGCATTCGCTCTCACCTTGCCTAAGAAGTGCTTCCTGTAGATCTTGGCAGTTGGGTTGTACTCGAGTTTGGCACGCAAAGTTGGGGACAGCACCTGTTCGCGTTCGGAGATGATGCTCACATCGTGATTGTTGCCTTCTATCCAGTACCCACCAAACTGGGGCAACAGGATCAAGGGGAAAGGACTCTTGCGACCCAGGACCTGGTGACCATGGTAACCACACAGAAAATGTTTTAATCGTTGCTGTAAAAAGACAGAAGGCTACACCATGTGTAGTGTCCCTTTAATGGGTCTTTAAAGTAAATTACCTCATGGACACTGGGGTAGGGTATGTAGTCCTCTTCTGTCTGTGGAGAGAGAGCAAGAAAGCCTGGTGTATAACTGGAAATAACTGAACTCTACTTCAATCACATTCAAGGAGAACAAAATATGCTGATATGCTGTGTAGTGATAACCAAGAATGTTTTGCAAAAGTATTTGCAATGTTTGCATAAATAAATATATTTTAATCACTCGGTTTGCAGACAGCAGTTTCATGTTTTGCTTTGTATACAGACTGTCTGCCATGAAGACCATATGTATAACTACCTCATAAGCAGGCATATGACAGTGGCTAGCGGGTGCCAAACAAAGGATGAAAACAGCTTCAGAAATGCACCACTGCTCTAAGGGGAGGTGGGCAGGAAGCAGAGGAAATCATGAATATTATGTCCTCGTTGCTTCACTTAAAAACAAAAAACAGACCCAAATCTCCCAAGATAGGTGACTGTGGACACACAAATATGGACACAGAAAGGACTATTAAGGTTGGAAAATGCAATTTTGTTTGCTTCAGCAATGCTGTCAAAGAACAATTTAATCTGCCCGCTCTGCTCCAAGCCTCCATGGCTCAAATGAGAAGAGTCACAGAGAAAATTAAATGGTGGAGGGGCATTAACATTTATAGGGCCATCTTTTCAAAGGCATTGGAGGTGGGCAGAACTATTTTCTGAGCAGTCAGAGGACTTCTGCACACAGCTGGATAGTCTCAAAAGTGCCCCTTCATGTCTGACTGTTGCGCTAAACAAATTATCCATAACTATTCATTTGGTTTCAATCTGAGTGTATTGGCTGCAGACTGGGAGGCTGTTAACTTCACACGTGATTTTCTGCTCCCTCGCTCTGTGCTGCAGCAACCAGCCTGTGGATGAGAAAGGAGGCTTGGGAGTTCCATATTAAGTCAACACTGAGAAGCGGGGTGATGCTCGTACTTTTAGGGGAGGTGGGAAGGAGCACCTCTGCTCATCCATCCTGTTGCTCTGCAAAACAAAATGAACAGGAGACACAGTCAGGCTGCCCCTGTGTTTCTATTCCAATGTACAGCAAGCATTACGGAAACCACTGATACCTCTGTTTTTCCATTTTTGTGTTAGTCAGCCTTTCCTTCTACAACTCACCTCTGACAGGGTGTTTATTCAGAAAAATGGAACATAAATATATTTTCCTCACATCCCTCTGTATTGCTTGAAAACATTACACCTGAAAATACCTACTGTATAAGCATTCATGCGAAAGCATTTGGAGGCTAGGTGTTTGGTTAAAAAAAAGGGAGAGCATAATAGAAGACAGAGCTGTAATAATACAAGTTCTTCTGATAATCCAATGAAAGATACCGGCATTAGCAGATAGTAGCTGCAGGAGGTAAAAGCACAGAGTTTCACAAGACCGAGAGAAGGCAGCTTTGATGAGGAAGAGCCTCATGAAATATGAAGAAAGGGAAAGGAAACTGAAATATAATCAGAGACAAAAGGAATGTGGGCATGAGGCAGAGAAAGAAGGAAGAAGACAACAAGAAAGCGTGTCACTTATAGAGTGAGCCCAGCACATGTGCAGGAGATTTCCTGGGGGGGTCGGGGGTCACACAGATTGACCAAAAAGCAAAAAAAGTGAGATGCTTCTTGTTCAATTTAACATCTACCTGAGACAGCTTAAAGTATGAAAGCATCTGATACTAAGATATCATATGGCAAAAAATTAGTTATAAAGAGTGCATAATTAAATGATTGAAAACTAACAAAGAACTATGAACAATGTTGAAAAAAGAGGACCTAATAATAAAATCTGACCAAATATGCTGTGGTATGGTATTCTGTATTTTTCTTATTACATCTTGACTGTCAAGTTCAATGACAGCAAATGTGCCACCTTGTTTATCTATCCCGCTTGAAAAAAACACTGTGTACTATGAAACCGGATGGAAATAAAACTCTAAATGCACTGTAAGAATGAGGAAAAAACACAATCCAATTACAGTCATGCCAGAAGACATGCCCAGCTGGTTTACAAGAATTTGACTTTACGAGTCATTTAATTTAATACAACTACTTTGCTTTTAATCATGTTTCCCCAGACTGAATTTGCACTTTGTGAACATCGGAGAACTTTGAGAGCTGAGCAACTCTGTGGTCTTCTCCTCTCTTATAGTTTGGCTCATGCTGCTTTCACGTTCCCAATCTCCTTTGCCCCTTTTTTGTTAGTTTCACCTGTTATAGTCCTTCTAATAATGGCTTTGAATTAGACTCTTTAAACAATGTCGACTGAGTGCAGATCTATTTTAGCTGTTTCACTTGTGTCTTTAGCCTTTACTCATATATTTTTGGTTTTTTGCACTACAGGTTAAATTAGTACTTAAACACAAAGAGGGACAGTATAATTAAACATGCAGCAGATATTTACATTTTGCTCTACAATTTGTATTTAAACGGTTAGTTGGAAAACACTGCCAGGAAGTGTTAAGCAGGAACGACTGAAACAATGTCAAAAACGCCTCCTTACCTGCATCTTCTCAATCATTGCAAATAGCTCTGTGGTCTAGAAAAAGAAGATGTAAGATGAAAAGGGGATCGTAAAGAACCTTGTGTTCCTCTCCGGTGGTTGTGGCCACCACTGATACTCTTATTATTTTTTCTAGCTTGGAACACACTTCGACAGCACAGCCACACAGATACTCTGTGAGGCTTCAGATTTGCACCATCATGCTTCAACACCACATATAAATCCGTGCAAAAAATTACATTCTTTGTAAAACTTATGTGCTCATGGCCTGGGGCTGTAGAATTACAGCTGTTTGAGACCAGATTTTTAAGAAGAACATTTAAGACAGCATTAGTTGAAGTGACACAAAAGGAATTTAAGAATGTGTACTCACTGTGGGGCTGTGTCCATAGTATTAAACAGCCACAGTGTGACCTGTTTTACCTGGCATTGCCAGCAGTATCACTTACAGAAGAACTTTAACAGTAATTTAAAGCACTAGTCAAAAGTGTAAGCACACTAGAGCAACCTGAACAGGATAAGCTGGACAGAAAAGTGAAAGCAAAGCAACCCAGAAGAGTCGCACATCACTGTGAACTGCTGCAGAGGGCACTTGTAAACCAAATGTCAACGACGTCAGGAAGTTTTTCCAGCAACAAGTACTCAAACTTTTCACTGATAATATGCAATACAAAAAGTCACTTCCACCTTGGATAGCTAACTAAAGTTTCACTCTGCAACTTGTTAATGTGCTTGGGTAGTAAAAGCCACCAGTACCCAGGCCAAACACTTTCCATCTGGATTTGGGAGGTTCCCCCACATGTAATGTGACACTAGTGTACCGGCACAGCAGCCGGCTGTTTGCAGATGTCAGCTGAGCGCCTAGGGAGGCCTGTGTGCCTTAGTGTTGATCAAACAGTGTGTATGTGTGTGTATACACACATGAGTCTGGTTACTCCAGTCAACAGAAATGTGCAGCGCTGCAAATTTCAGCACAACAAACCTTTGCTGAACTGACACATGAAAACACACTGCATTTCTGCAGTCCTGGGTGTGTAACAAGCCATTCTGCCCATTTTTCAGACAAAAACAGTTTAGTACCACTTAAAACCATGTATCACTGTAATGTTTCGATGTTCAACCCTGACCAAACACTACAAGCAGTTGTTTACCAAATCACCTGTATACTTTACATCTTCTCTTTGTCAGAGGCTGTTTGTGCACTGAATCCTAACATCCAAGTAGATATACAGCACGGCCATATTATTATCTCAGTTAATGTTTCCATTATTTCACAGCAGCAGTAAAACAATAACTTCATTTTCATTCCAACAGTATACATTAACATCTTTTTACCACATCATATTAGTTCGGATAACTGAAGTAAATCAAGTTCTGCACAGTGGCATATGATATCAGACAAAACAACGCACACGATAAATACTATTTAAAGTGTGTAGCCCCCACACTTGCAGTAATGAGTAATTCCTGCTGCCTCTTTGAACTTGCTTATTGAAATTACAGTGGAGAACATGTTAAAATCAATGATATTTTTGTAAATTTGATGTCTCCTCTCTATGTACCCCCTCTCTGTTCCCTGGTGTGGCTTTCTGAGTCAATACCTGTGTTGACCGCACAACTACACAGGACTTACATGGTCAGGTGGCCCCCACCGTGCCCTTGTAACCAGGGGAGGCCCGAATTCCCCCAGCTGACTGTCATCCATTCTTAAGTGAGTGATCAGCTCCTTGGTTTGCCAGTAAAAGGCTGTCTCAGAGTTGAGTGGATCTCCAGGACTTGTGGGAGGGCTCTGTGGACAGCCGCAGACATCCCGCCGTAGCCACTCGTCTTCCTGGGCCGACCATGACTGTGCGGCTGTGCGCCAAAAGCACAGCTGGCCCTTAGGTTGCCTCCACCCACCTCGGTGCAGAAGTGTGGAAGGTGTGCCCGTATGCCGGACGCGCGGATGGATGTCGGAGCCTCCCTTCCTCGACAGCAAGGCAATGCATTCCACCAGAGCAGAGCACAACCATCCTGCCCTCTGTTCCCACCTCCCTCCCTGTGGTCTCCTTGGCGGAAGCCCAGAGGTGGAGTCTTTCAGCGCTTGCCCTGTCCCAGGCTGCGTTCCTCCTCCCTGGGCAAGCCCATGCAGCCTCCACCTTCATCCACTCATAGCTTTGGATTGAACAGCGTATGCATTCTTTGGATTAACCGGCCTGAATGTAGTTAAATGCTCACTTAAAACACGGACCTTCAGGCACTTACACATTTACAGCAACCTGAAGGACAGGGACAGAATATTAATGAAAAACCAAACACGCACCATTCTGCATGACCCCTAACTGTGGCAAATGACCCACAATAGATGAACTGAGTTCAGGACTTTTCTCCTCCCACAGGCTGACAGAACCCCTGGCAAAGGCTGTAGAGGATATAAAGATTTACATTCCTCAAAGTAAAACCACAGGCACTCTGAAAAGTGAGCAGGAAAACAGAGGAATTTATATGTGTGGATGATTGAGCAGTGTCTCTATATAGTATTTCACTTACATGTATTTTATGTGTAGTGGTGCTGCTGCATGTGTCAAGGTTTTCTTCCCCAGTCCCAAGCCACATGTTTTGAGTGAATTGGTGATGCTACATTGTGCATGGGTTGTGAATGTGTGTGTCCTTGCTGGACAGACTTTAGACCACAATGAGCCTGCACTGGAAAAGAGATTACTGATGTCCATATAATGTATTGATGGATGTGCACTGTTAGCTGGATATTTTATAAAATTACTTTTGTCTAATGGAGAATTACCTTAGCAGGAATTGCTGGAGGAAACAGCGGTTCAAAGGACACAGAGTAACTGGCCTTCCAAGTGCATAGTACACTGCAGTGGAGGCTCTACTTCTGAAGTCCAGCAACAGTTCACATCATAGTACAGCGGGAAGATAGCAAAGCAGCATGAAATGGGATGTTTTATCCTAATTCATCAAGAAAGCCCTGGAACATTAAAATAAGAGAGCATATTCAACAGCGAACTAAACAGACTTGGAGATAGCAATTTATAAATGGAATGAGTAATTTTCATTTTGGACAAAAATTATTATGTTTGGTCACCCTCTACTGCCCACAGTGCTTGAATGTGTGTGGCCACCAAATGATTACAAATCATCATAACCCTGATCAGGATAAAGCAGTTAAGGATAGTGGATAGATGGAAAGATGGATAAATAAATAAATAAATAAATAAATAAATAAATAAATAAATAAATAAAATTATCATCACTCCAGATCACACTAATAGGAATTGCTCAAATCCTGCAAGTGCTTGGATGAACACCTTTGGTTGCTTCTGCAAACTGTTATTTTCTGATTTTACTCTCAGGCAATGTTGTGGTAGAAAGTTCACCAGTCGATGTGTGAGGGAATAGTTTAGTTCTTGGACATTTGATGATGCAAACGGTTAGCAAGCAACGCCATTTACCTCAGTCTTTTGCTAAAATTCAGTTTGAATTGTCTCAGCTTTCATTTAACAATGACTGCTTTGAGCATTGTTGTTTAAACGAAATATAAAATATCCTTAGCAGGCAAATATGATAAAGCTGAGCTACATTTTAAGTGCAACAATAGAAGACTTGCATTAAGTTCTCTGAGCTTGTGCCACCTGATGCCTTGCCATTACTTTCCCTATAAGCCATAATTCTAACCAGCCTGGAGTGTGTTACTCGATAAAACTGACACACAAGATTGTAGAGGAATACAAGAAGCTATCTCTGAGACATACCTGATCCAAAAGGAAAATGAAGGAAGGAAAGAAGATGAAGGTGGGCTGCCACTTGTTTTAACCACTGTAAATGTGGTGTAATAGCAGCACAGCTGCCACAGTTTAAGTTTTTCATGACACTTTGATAGCAGTGCTTAGTCTCCTGCTGCCATGACAGGAACGTGCCTCTGTGCCATGGGACATTAAAGTGAAGACAGTAGACAGGCTGTCAGGGGTCACGTGCTGGAGGACTTTAACCAGGGATTGGCCTGATTTTGCTGAGGCTCTTTAAAGTCATCCCTCCCAGTGTCGTTCGTCTCTAAGCTCCTTATCCACCTCTTGTCTCTGGTGCATCTCGCTTAAATTGCAACCCTACTTCTGACTTCCAGCCTGTCCAATTCTTTATGGTCGCTCGTGTTTTATCAATAGGCGTGTTGAGTTCATGTATTTATCACATCATATTAACAACGTCTGTGAGGACAAGTTGGTGATGACATTACTCGGAAATTGACAAATCTCAGCCTTTAGTCATCAGTTACGTATAGGCATTCAGTGGTGTCTCATTAAAGAGGTCTTTATGAAATTTCTGTTGTAAGGTCTATGGTCATGAGTCAGCACTGCTGTGAAACAGTGCAGCCACTGGAGATCAGTCTTACAGCTGTTCCTCAAACTGCCTCCTGTCAGTGACAGCTGGCCTAAACCCAGAACCTACTGGCATATTTCTAGATGACCTCAGATATCAGAAATACGCTCCTTTGAAACTCACGCACACCAGTATTTATAAAACGCCTTAACACTGAGCCAAAATCTTTCCACTCAGCTAGATAAATCACTGCAGCTTGCCTTAAAAGAGAAAAATCGAAGAGAGTTCTTACTTCAATTAAAAAATGCATGAAATATTTAATTTCATTATATGAAACAAAACTATGGAAAATGTTTGCAATATGAAAAAACTCCAGACCAATACAGTATTTTTGCAGCACTCCTTATGGCTACACCATAAATACTTAAAATAAGTCTAAACATATTAATTCCTATGTTGTTTTGTGATAGAATTCTTTTAAATTAATCCTTTCATTGATTTATCATAAAAAAAATACTTTACATCACTTTCTTTAAGCTTATGTTTGTTATTCATAACGTACACTGTTTTCTGTGATACTTGCTATTAGTAAAGGTATAGCTATTCTATTTTCTATTCTATGTGCAGTTTTCAAGCTCATTTATGCAATATACTGTATCAATGACCTCTTATGGTGTTGTTACAGAGCACAAATAAACGTATTATTGTAATAGTGGAAGAATGTAGAAAGTTTAATTTTTTTAATGTTTAAAACATTATTAAAAAAGGTTATTATATTATTTCAAAGGCAAATGTTTCAGAAAGAAAAAAAAATCACTGGAGGTTTTTCTATTCATTTGCATGAGATACATATCCAGTCTCATGGAAATAGACGAGAAATAAATCCATTCTCATAGCCCTGGGAAACAGCTACACGATTGAATTTTTTTTACAGGGAATGTTATTGATGGGTGTGGTGGAAGTGAGAAATGAGCAGAATGCTGATACAAAGGCTGCACACAGGGAGCAGAAATTTCTCTGAAGCCAAATGACTTGGCCTAGCGTCATTGGAAAGTGAGCTCTTTTCATTTCCACACTCAGGTGGTGTTCCCTGACAGACAGGGCTCAGTGACTGCATGCTGCATTAAAGCCCTCCTGCATTGGGCATTCAAAGTTTCTTTTGTTCTTCAGTACATTTCTGTGGGATCAGTCACTGGTCCAGGCTGAAGGTCTACAAATCGATCTCACCAAAACAAAAATACACATGTACCTCAATTGATGAACATCTAGCTTATGAAATTTTGAAGATATGGGCATTTGCAAGTCTATTTACATTTATTGTATTTTTGTTCTGTTTTTCAAAAAAACCTTTATTGCAAAGCAGAAAATGGACTGCTGTCTGTAACCACAGAAGTAATACCCCTTGCTATCATGAGGGGGACCCACACAATAGCACTTAGAGGGTGAAACACACTTGATGCCAATGACGGAGAGTATAAATGAGAGAAGGACCGATACAAGATTGTGGGTTCTTAGCAGCAGTTACTGTGTTACTTAAGAAGAAACATCTGTTTACAGTTCAGTGTACCCTGTCTCCCTCTTTATATCCTGAGTCTTGGTCCTGAATCTCTAACTGGCTTTTATCGTGGTTCCTGTGTTCTTCAAGTTTGTCAGCTTCGAGTCGCCGAGGCCCAAGTTTCCCTGAGTCTCTACAGCCTCTGACCAGCACATCACTAATCTCCAGCTTCAGCAATGAAAACACTTACTGTGAATAAAAGCACCATGTCCGAATCCCCCTCACGCCTCTGCCCTGTGTGTTTCTGACACTAATAGGAAATTTTCACTCTGCAGCAGAGACATTTTGGAAAATAGAAATGCGAAGAAAGTACAATAAAAAAACAGTAATAATTCTTGTATCTTTAAAAATTCACAGGTGGCATGTTTGTAACACAAGGTTACAAGTGTATACATAAAACAAAGATTTCATTCCAGTCTCTGGTTTCTGGCAGCGAAAACTGTTATTTCACTGCAAGCAATTCTGAATGTTGAGTTAGTCCCCAGATGGCCAGGTTATCTTTACAAGTGACACTGAATGAGTATAATAAAGACTGGCAGAGGGATGGAAATGGGAACATAAATTAAAGAAAGGTGTGCTACAAAGACAGGCAAAGAGCAGAGAAGGAAGAGGAACAGGTGAAAATCAAGTGATGGACCCTGAAAAAATGGCACTTAGTGAGTGAGGGAGTCCCAGTCAACATACCTTCACGTATGGTGGGGCAGTGTACGGTGGCTGTGAGTCTTGGACCACAGTGGGCTCTAGTGTATTGGAGACACCAGGGGTTACGCCATCCTGCTTCCTGGAACCCAGAGAAAAAGAGAAAACAAGGCTGTTACTAATACAGAGACTTTAAGATGGACCGAGTGGCGGGGTTCTTGCTTGGTTTGCCACCATGAGATCGAAAGACAGCAGTTGGAGATAGCAATTCACAGACCATTTCACAACGGCTCTAAATCCTGTACCTTCTGTGGTTTTGCTTCCTGGGAAGCACATTATCTACCTAAGGAAGCCATGTTGGTTTGACAAATGAAGATGGTTAGTAAACGGGTATTATTCTCCATATCAGTCAGTCATGCCATCAAAGCTGGGGACTAAAGAAAAGAAGCCACTAAAAAGAAATACTATATCTCAGGTCTATATTAGGCTATATCATCATTAAAATATTCACTGCACAACAGAACATGGTTTTATGAAGAAAAGCTTTTATCTAATTCAAATAATATAACCATATGTTGCTTTGGAAAGTAGACTAGCGCAAGCAATATCTAAACTCAATACTGGAAATCAGTTCCACTGATGCAACTGAATTAAATCTATACCAAATCTGCCACATAAGCATAAGGTTTGCAAACAATAAATAACTGACAATTGACACAGCATATCAGATATGCCAGAAAGTAGCTTTATTTTCATTTTGACAGATTTATTACATATCTGACATTTTTAACATGCTTCCAACATGCGGTTTTGAAATGTCCACCATAATGCCGAGTGTTATTTCTGGGGGGCATTAGGGTATGTGGACACTGAACAGAACTTGGTGCTAAGCCATTCCTGCAGTGCAGGGCCACTCAACTGGCACAGTGTTTCATGTAGGAGCTGAGCCAAGGCTGGTAATTTGGTTCATCTCAACAAAAGCTTGAGCTCCTCACAGTGGCCAGAGGGCCCAATTAAAGCAACACACCCAGCAGCTCTTCTCTGTACAGTAAGCATGGCCATCTCCTCCCACTGTAAAAAACCATGCATACCTGACCGACGTTTCAGCTAAAATAAAGACTTTGAGGATTAAATCACTTAGCCTTTCCCTCTTATAAATTTATAATCTGAAAGTATAGCACATTAGCATTTCATAACTGCAGTCTGAGGAAATGTGGGTTCCATTAACTTTGAATTATTCCAACATACTATTGATTATTAAAATTCATGGTACCTGAAAACTTTTGCAGTGACTCAAAAATCAGACCACATAAATTAAAAAAAAAAAAAACTTTAGGAAATTTAAAGAAAAAAAGAAAAAAGGAAAAAATGGGGGGAAAGGGGCTTGTAGGTGTTATTTTTACAATGATTTATTTTACAACAGTGCACCACCCTTAAATCCTGCTAGATTTATACTATAATTAACTGTATGTGTCTATTCTTGCATGTACTCATGGAAATAAGAAGCATTTAATCCAAAGCTTGCATGTCCTAGACCTAATGTACAAAAGACAGTTCTTGTCTGTCATCTCACAATCACCCTCTCTGTTTATACATACATCACAGATACAGTGGCCTCTTGGAAAGTGCTCTCCATGTGTAAATGAATTCAGCAGATGAACAGGTTCAATTGTACTGAATGCACCAAGCAAAAAAGACATTATGCAAAAAAAAAAAATGAAAGAATGACTTACTTTGCCTAATGAAAAATACATAGATTGTGGTCAGCAAGTGTGAGCAGGAAACCAGCTCTTCTGCACACAGATGTAGG
This sequence comes from Heterotis niloticus, assembly GCA_018136845.1. NCBI lineage: Eukaryota > Metazoa > Chordata > Actinopteri > Osteoglossiformes > Osteoglossidae > Heterotis > Heterotis niloticus. The sequence continues at coordinate 7,571,573 of CM030892.1, read as the reverse complement.
CAACTTATGGGCAGCTTTCCCTTCACTCAACTATCCAGTTTGTGCCATTACAAGTATTACCCAGTACGGCCGTATATTCAGACTTTCCACTGGAGCCAAACATTACCAACCCCACTTTTGCTGAGAAGTTCAGCCCAAAGTTAATCTCCATACTCATGGTCTGTGGTAAGTATTTAAGGAATAGTTGAAAGTGTACATGTGACCGGGGATTCATGCATGTGTGAATTTGAACTGCACTGCAATTCTGCAGCTGGCTGAACCTTTGGCAGTGGAGCCCAGTCTGTAACAGGGAAACTGGGACAGGCACTCTTATTAACATCAGTAACTTCCTGCTGGGCTGTCACATGATGACATGTTCATGACATTGAAAAGCTATGGTACCTCTTTTCCCCCACCCCGACTTGACCCATCCATACAGCCAACCTCCTGTCCATTGACGGCACACCCATTTTAACACCATTAATGGATATAATCAACCCATATGTCCACCATAAATTTTATATCACCATCATCTGTCTACTCGCTTACCAGATATGACCCACTGACATACCACAAGCCAATGAAATGGCACATGCAGTGCACATACACTTGGAGACAAACAGTTCCATTTACACTTAAATCACAGGTACAATTTTCTATATGCATAGAAGTACCAATATTGTCAAAATATAATGCATGAATATGATTGCATCACAGCACTAGAAACTTTCCTGTGTGATTCGAAACATAAACACCTGGTTTCATACAGTGAACGTTAGGTTGCATATGTGCGTGTTGAAACTATAACTTTTCATGCTACTATGCATTTTTTAACTATAAGGTGCACCCTAGCCTTTGGAAGGGAGCAGCATTACTGTATGGCACTGTATGGACTTCTGTTCAGCATTCTGTGTGACCATGGTGAAAAGAGAGCTGTATAAAAAATAAACAGTTTAAATTAATTGAACTGTTTTCTGTAGACAGTTCCTTCACACAAATAAAATATGTCCAGATGTTGCCTCCATCAAATTTAGAGCAGGAAATTAAACTATTAAGGCGTCTAAGAATCCCTGTCATTGTTCTTCTCATCCATTTCAACCTCTAATAGCAGTTTATTTACTTTACAAGGAATTAACTGGGTAACTACACACTTTGTTTTTAGTGCTGACAGCATGAGACAGAGAGGTTTACACGCAATGAACGACGGTGCTAAAATGCTCTCAAGTTCTGAATGAAGGCGCAGCAATATATGAATTGTAATCATAATGAATTGCTTTGAAGTGGTACTTGTGGATGGATTGATGCTCTTCATAAAATCATAGGTAAATAGAGCTTCAACTACCATATGTCACACACAGTGAGGGGAGGTAAAGTACCAGCACAGCAGTGGGAAGCATTTTGAAATGCTTTGGCATTCTCGTAACATCTGGGTGACTGAAACACATTTTTTATATGTCTCAATATATGTGCCAGTAACAAACAATAAATCAGTTACACTATAGTCAGCAGCTGATGTAACAGTTAAGGACTTTGAAACTAAAGACTACCAAATTGCGTCCTATTCTCACCACTCTAATAATGCCAGTGAGCAAAGTACTTCAATTCTGAATTATTCCAGAAAAATATCCAGCTGTATAAATAGGTAAAATTATTTGCCTGACACAAAACCTTTACGAATGAAATGCGTAAGTGCACTAAAATTGTATGTTAAATCATATAAAACATTATTTACAGGAGAAACTTTGTGGTCAACAGAATGTGTATACTTGTCATTTTTATTTTTTCGTGCAGATTTACACACTAGCCAGTGCATTTTTTGAAAGTGTACTCTGGGTTTCAATAACACTGAAAGTTACATGTATTTCAAGCATTGTCTGAATATGTCCATGTTAATGAAGCAAGGCAGAGTAGATGAATTAGATTAAATGTCTTCCTGCCAAAGTTAGCCTGTGAGAGTTCTATTTTACAATTGATGTTTATTCTTGTAAGCAGACATTATCCTATAGCCATCTATCTGGCTAGCAGACATAAAACCAGATCTTTTTCTTTTTACAGATAAACTCGGCATTTACTAGCACTTATCCAAGAAAGAATACATCACAGACTGACCACACATTCAAGGCAGTGTTGTACGTAACAGGACCAGTACCTGTATCACCTTTAATAAACCTGCATTTATTATACATCATGTGAGTAAAGAAACAATATTCAGGACTGTCGTGTTGCATTGGAGGACTCCCCATCCTGAAAAGCCAACAGAGAAATAAACACAGAGAAATAAAAAAAAATGTTTCAGACTGCACAAGTAGATAATTTGTATGTAGACATTACATTCATCTGGGGTAGTGGCCCTTGTTTGAATGAGAAGTGAATCCAAGTTGTCAGAATGAATCTACATCTTTAAAAAGAAACTGCATATATTATTAGTACTGCATCATTGTCATCTATGCCTTCTGAATTCAAGCCATTCTGCTGTATGGTGGGAGAGCAGCAAAAAATTCGAAATCACTTGTCAAGTTTCACCATGCCGAAAACAGTGCATGGAATTATGTCAGCTGTCTTCAGATCAAGCAGAAACACGTGAATACGGTTGTTTTTCTCACAGAAACACATGAGGAAATGACAACCGTGCTCATGAACATAACACTGGCTGGTGAATCTGAGCTGTGGACAGAGCTTGTGCCAGGTACACACTGGCCACTGAACCAGCCCTGCAGGGTGTTGGTCCTTTGCTGATGAGTTTTGCAACATCTCCAACCCCTTTGCCACTAAGGAAAGGTCACAAGAGGCCACCAGCTCCCTAAACACACCCATTAAACTCTAGCACCCTTTCCACATCGCTAGCTACGCTGCTTTTACTGTCCGAGTTGTCTCCTTGCAATTTTGGAGCTGCGCAATGCTGGCTTTGAAGAGATGTGCTCCTCATGCAGTCTGGCTTGCTGCAACACATAATGCTCAGAAGCATAGCTCCCAACAATAAACCATGCTGAGCTACGGCTTTGCAACTCCGTCTACCCCTCACCACACCACCCTACACGCGGACCAGCCGAGCAAAGAAAACAACACCCAGAAACAGAACACCGTTGATACTCACTTGTGGGTCACATCACCTTGAAGAGAGGGATGAGGAGGGTCACAGCCAGGCAATGTGAAGGCCTCCCGCCCTGTACCCAGGATGTTGGAAAATCTGTTCTCACAGCTCTGTCTTCCTTCACTCTCTCGTACCTGCTAGCAGAGCTGATCCTCTCTATCCTGACAGATGCACTGCCTCTCTCTCTCTCTCTTTTTCTCTCTCTCTCTCTTTCTCTCTCTCACATCCCCCCAGCGAGGGTAGCAGAGACTGAAACCACCCATTCGAGTTTCTTAATGGAAGTTGATTTTACATACATAATGTTTTTCCTTAATTAAACAGCATGCCTCTTTGACAGGGGCTGTTGCCAAGGAAACCAAATTAGGAATACACAAAAAAGTGTAATCAAGCAATCGCACCCATCGCACTACAGTATACCCCAGCCCTGGATTATCTGGAACATAATATCATTTGACCGTAAAATTCTCAAATTCTGAATTCATTTAGAAAGATCTCTAAAATGTTATAAAACAAAGATGTAATCTTTTCATATTTGGAATACATGCACATTATTTAAGAGTACAGTACACAACCCCAGTAAGACCACTATAAAATACTGCTATGTCATTATAGCTGCCTGATGAATCTAACACGACACATGAGCAGAAACACACCATTCCAACTGTGAGGCATGATGGTGGCAGCATCATAGCGTGGAGATGCCTTTCTACAGCAAGGCCCGAAGGCTTCTTAAGACTGAGGGAAAACTTGCTGCTATCTGCAAAAGAACTGCAACATATTTTCCAGCAGGACAACCCAAATGCAAAGCAAAAGCTGCACAGGAATGATTTGACAACAAAAACATTAGTCTCTTAAAGTGGCAGAACCAAGACTTTTGATAACTTGAGGCGATACTTTAAAAAAGGCAGTTCACTCAAAGTCCTAAAACCAACTTTGAACAATTGGACAGTCTTTCAAAGAGGAATGGTCAATTTTAGTGATATGATGTGCAAAGTCTCATCATCCAAATAGACTGAAAACTGTATTTGCTGCCAAAGGCGCTTTTACTAAACATAAAAGCACAAATTTTATCCTAGCAATATTTACAATTCATTAGTGCACAGTTTATTTCCACTTCGCAATTAATTATTTTTTATTAATCACTGTTAAAAATATCCCATTAAAACCATTGTGATTCAACCATGTAAAACAGTAAAATATAAAAAATTCCAAAGGAGTGATTCCTTTTTATAGGTACTATAAGTTATAAACATGCATAAAAATAAAAATCTAAAATAAAATACTTCTGCAATCTTTTTTTTTTGTACCATTTTCCTCAGCATTTGACATTTTGCTGTTTCTTTCCTTGTTCTTTTTTTCAGTATGATCCACAGGAAGTGACTGAGGCTTTTGCCATCCATTAAGCACTCCCCAGGTGTCGGGATGCAGACTAATTCACTCCCCTGAGGTGGGCTTTACGCACAGCCTTTTTACCAAAAGCCAGAAACTGTGGACAACCATGCAACCTCTTTTTTTTAAGTATACTCATTTCCTACTAGAATATCTAATAATATACTGTACATATATTATTTTTTCTATTTCATTGTATTTATTATTTGCACCAGACAGTAATCTGATAACAGCAGCAGATGATTTTCAAACAAATTATGTATAAAGATAGCAAAAAATAAGAATTAAATAACATCAAGAACAATTGTGCTGTTTAAATCTGCTATTTGCTATTACTCTGCATTGCTGTATATAATACACAAAAAATCAGTTAATTGTCTTCTTCTTCTTCTTCTTCTTCTTCTTCTTCTTCTTCTTCTTATTATTATTATTATTATTATTATTATTATTATTATTATTATTCATTGATTTACTAGCACCCTTTTTTCCAAGGCAACTTACAATGTTAGTTATACTAAGAAACTCGGTAATTCACCCATTTATTCAGCTGGGTATTCTTGCTGTATCCTTTCAGGTTTATATAGCTTAGTCAAGGGAACAGCATGATGGTGAGGGGAGTTTGAAACACTGGCCCTTTATCTTCAGAGCTTCTGTCAGGAACTCGATCGGCAACAGAGTGTGGGACCCATGTGCGGAAGGGAGACAGGGGGCAGGAGGTGCGAATGCTCAGTGGTTTAATCTGGATACAACTTCATGGTACAAAGACAGGATAACATCACGGACAGTAGTTGTCAGGTCCCGCACCCGTGTTGGTCGGCACGGCCGCTTTTATGTCTGTGTGGTTGTCAGGGGCCGGTGGGCGGCGGGTCCCCATTTGTGTCGTGTCGCCGCGTTGCGTAGCGTAGCGTCCTGTCAGCATCCCGACGTGCCTGACAGCTTCAACCACTACCAGCTCCCAGAACTGCAGCTGCACTTTGCTGATAGAGAAAGAACTGTCCTAGCACTTCACTTAACAGTCTGTTAGTATTTCAACAACTTAATTGTTTGATTTTGACAGCATAACTAACATAAAACAGTGCAAATCCTGGACTGATCCAGGTCCAAATGCTCAACACACACTCTTTACATTGAGTTACACACACGTTGCCAAAGATGACCTGAATTCACATCATATTCACTTTCCAAAGAAATCTCTGTGGCTTTATCCGCACTGTATTGCTTTATCATCTTAATTATTGTATCCAGATGAGATCATTCTAAGAAAAGTCCAGATGAGATTGTTCTAAGAAATGTAAAACCTAGAAGAATACCACTTAGAAAGTTTCTACTGTAATTACTGTCTCAAGAGGTGCAGCTATTATGCCTTCATTCTTTGCTCTGTTGACAAAAGAATAACTAAAATTTCAGCCTCTTATTTCCACATTTGCCAAGTGAGTTTTTTCGTCATGATTGTGTCATAGAATTCATGAGTGAATTCACAAAATATAACAGCTTTTATCTGCCCAGGTGGTGATCTGCATGAAAACGGCACCAATTCACGCAGCTTTGCTGTAGCAGTCCTTTGTTTTATGGATGATTTTCTGGATATTTCCCCTATGTCATTATTTAAATTCCGAGGATTATCCATGTAGACAAAATAATTTGGCAGCATAGTGTCAAGTCGCGGTTACATGTGAACCAAGCTCATAAACAAAAGCAATTTAAGCACTGTCGGGCTAGCCAGATATTATGTTACTGTATTGCTGTGCAGCAGGTAATTGACAAGATTCTGATAAAATGAGAATGTAAATCATAGCTTGTGGGTTTGGTGTGGGAAAAGTGAGTATTAGTGAGTTATCTTACTTTGCTACAAACACCAACTGCATTTTCACTCCTAACTACAAGGACAGTTCAGGTATGGCAACCGTTGTCAGGCGCAGCTGTTGGACAAACGTATCAGTACGTAGGAAGTAACCTTGCAGAACAAGGATTTACAGTATGTCACTGAAAAAAAAAAACGTAAATGAAGTTCTGGAAAGAAACATTAAACTCCCCATCCTAAACAACAACCTGTCCATCAGAAATGAAATGCCCAAAAATCTCCAAGGTTGTGTGTGTATTCAAACAGTATTCTTCCATCACTTCATGACTTCCTGTACACCAAGCATTCTCCTAGTACTTTGGTGTAGGATTTCAAAGCTCCGAAATATCTAGCTGCAGACCAGGCTGAAAAATGGTTTCCGACACATGGCAAACAAGGCAGTCACAAATTATCGACAATCCCCACATCTCACATCACGGGGACCCTGGGGGTAGCTACAATATGCGGCCTTCCAGACACAGCTCAAAGTTAAAAAAAATAAAAAATAAAAAACAGAATTGGTACAAAGAATGTTATGTGTTGTCATTATTAGTGTGAGAAAGTGTTAAAATGATAAAACACAAAATGTACCACATAAGCTATTATGCCAAGTATCTCCATTGGTTACTCTAATTAGCCAAAAGTAGCACTTCAAACACTTGTCAAAAGTACATAATCGGCCAAATAATATTTTTCATTCAGGATGCAGAGAGCTACAGAACCGGCTATAGCAATATTAATTATTCTAGCCTTGCAAAAAAATAAAAATATTACACAGTTTTGCATCATCCATCTGACTCAGTATCCTCCACCTCATGGACAGAAACAGAGAACAATTTTTAAAACTCAAATTACAGACGACAGACCGAGAGAAAGTGACATTGACAGTGACAATGAAAAGGCATTTTTTTATCGGCATTAGACATTAGCCACTTTATGGAGTTATGTAAAATATTGAGTCAATCTGAGCTGGGCTTTAGATGTACTAGAGAATGCATCTGGATGCACAGAAAGTGTGTTTATTGCACTTGGCCAACTTGTATGGAGGGAAAAACAATGAGACAACTGAAGAGGAGAAGTGAGTGTGTCCTGTACCCTTCCCATGACATCCCGCATCAGGACCGTAAGGCTGTACATCACTGTGTGGGCCAAACCACTCAAGACAGACATTCTTAAAAATAAATCAATATTCTTTATAATCTGGAAAACAAGCCCGGAATGAAAGACAACCATAAAAACCCACTCAAAAAGAATGCGCTCAGAATTAGAAAATCCAGTCCATCTCAGAGCAATTGCTCGCAAACTTGTTTACTCCCACATACACACTCTACTGGCATTTCAGAGACACCAGTTCACCCAAAATGCATCTTCGGACTGAGAAACCCAGAAGAAGTCCACACAAACATGGGGTAAAACTCAGAAGAGACAGTAACAATATTTTAATATACTGTATATATTTTTATTTTGATGATTTATTTATTTAGTTGTTTCTTTAATTGTAGGATTTTTAAAATGCTGATATTTATTGCAGATCTCTTTCTTACAGTATATATTTCTCTTACATTGTAAAACAGTTTGAGAAACTGCATTTAAAGGCAGTGCATAAAAAAGAACATTACCTAATATTGAAATACTTGAAATGTAACTACTGTTATTGCAACTCTCATAACCTCTCTGCTGAGATATTTGCAAAACATATTTTGCAATAAATGAAAAGTAGACCAAATCACACAAATTAAGTCAATTTTAATGATACTGTTTTTCAAGAGAATTCCATGTGTTTTACCACTTTGACATTCAATTTTACAAACAAGGTTTTCTTTTGCTTTTGCATTTCATACTTTATTTAGGACCTTCTTTAAAAGTTGCTTTCTGTAAAACTTGCTTTAGGGCATATTATTACGACTGACCAAAGTTTTACACTATGATAGAAAGTCATGAGATTTCTACAATGTGAATATGGCTTTGAGAGTGAGATGCCCAAGAAACTGCCAGGCAAGGATGGGGAAACTCCCCTTTTTGATATTTCAATTATCTTAATGGATGAGTTATTAGCTTTTTGTGCAAAATTTTGTGTAAAAAAATTACCTGTGTACTCATAAATACGAGTTCTCATAATACTGCTCTGGTTGAAAGTATTGGGGGAACTGGAAAAACTATTATGGGGTCAAATTTGACTGAATTTCACAGAATAATTTTCAGATATACTGTACTTTGATGTGTTAACTTTTAATTCTGTACCTGCGTTTTCTAACAAAATCATCTTCCTGCCATCTGTCAACAGAGAAATTCTTTCTTTTTTATTTATGCCAGGAAAAAGTTTCCAGAGCTGAACTGAAATCAATAAATTTTGACTTTCTACACCAGCCTCCAATTGCTGGCTTATTCAAGATGAAAAATGTGCCTGAAAAGGATTCCTTTGCACAAGTTGCCAGATTCAATCAGCTGATTTGCTCCTTATCATTTGGTACGGCGCAGTGTTGTGTGCCATGTGATAATGTTGGATGTTCAGAAAAATGCTGCCTTGTGACACAGCATGCAGACGACAGACCCACGTCAATGTTTTCTTGAAGTCATTTTATACATTTTAAGCAATTTTCTTGTCAGTATTTATTTGCACATAGTGCAGTCTTGGAAAGATGGAAGAAAGTGCAGAGGGGCGCACAGTATTTGCGCCCCTCTGTATTACAGTCAGTGCAACTCAAACTGGAGATCAGAATTTTTTGGGGTTATATTTGAAGCATAGTGATAAAGAGCCCCCCTCACCAGGAATGTCCAAATATCATATTTTAACTCTTCAATCATCAGTCATTCATATTTTCACATTTAATGTCAGAGAGGGTGATTTATGTGGTTATACCATGCATGTCACACTGTCAGCTTCAGGAACCATCCTTGTAATATGTTATTTGTGACATATTGATTTTGTCAGTATACTCTAAAAAATGACAAGATAATGGAAAAATCCAGGATTTGCAACAGAATGCCTCTGAATAAATGAATAACAGCATCATTTTAGAAGTCTAGAAAAGAGGTCTCTTATTTTTGGTGTGTGACACGTATTCCAAAGTCCTAGAATCATCCCAGAATCAATAGTTGGTAGGCTATGAAACTATACCCTGGCACTACTCACCATGTTGCCCTTGTCTACGTCTATGTTGTTATATTTCCATCCCTGACTGTGTGCACCTCTTTGTCAGAGTAAAAATACCTACTTCTATTTACATTATAATTTAAGCTGTGCATTTACCTGCCAATCTATTTGTGTTTCTGTATTTCTTTTCCTGTATAGTAAAATGCATTGCTGGGAGACACTTTAGTTTCTGTGGCCTCAAACATCATGCTGCTCTCCTCCGTCTGTTTACTTCATGTCCTTCACCATCCTGTTTCACACTGATTTCAGTTAGAGTCCTGTGGCCTGTGCCAGACCTGCTGCTCTCCTCTGCCTGCTGGCCTAGTGTCCTTCAGCCTATTTCACACATACACGGCAAGACAGGGAGCTGCTCAGATGAGCAGTGAATCCCTCAAACACAGTCTACTTCTCAGGCCTGCTAACAAATGCCTGCTGGAAGGTCACAGGTCTCTCTGCATAGCAGACAAAAAAAATTGTGTGATGTGGTGAGGATGTTCAGAGATGTGCTCCTGAGGAATATGGAAGCCCTGAATTGGAGGATCTCTTTGTGAGATGCCCTTAGAGCAGGGAGCTGTGGCACTCTGACCTGCCACACAGGAGCCACAGAATGGTTTGAACCCCAATGCCACTCTGATCAGCGCTTGTTTCACTGATACAGCACAGCTACTGTGGCCGAGGGAAAGCACAACTCAGAACATAATACTGTGCCACAGGAATATACCACAACACCACAAATAATAACCTTGCCCGATTCTGGGAAATGCATCCTTTATAATTCCAAAAGTATATTGTTTCAGTACTTGAAGAACAAATGATGATGAAACAATATGTCTAAGATGCAAGAACATGCCAAAAGATACTCAGTGCAATAACTGCCGCATAATCGTGACACCCAAAAGTCTACGAGAATATAGTAAAAACATGCAAATATTAAGTAAACATATCATCATTTAACTGCATATAATTATGCACAAAAAGAACCTGAAAACATTTAAATCCAGTAGACTTGCACATTTTAATGAAAGATGTAGCATCACCTTTTTAACTATGACCGGAAATAGAGCTAAGAACCGTCATGCCTGAATGCACAGACCAAATAAATGATGACAGATATCCGAGTGTAATGTAATCGCTTGTCAATCATTCATCCATTTTTAATTCTTCTCACATTCCACTTGTTATTCAGTGCCTTTTAAAATCGCAGCATCTTTCCTGTTTAATTGCCAGCACAGTGCCTGACTCACATGCAATACCCATCGTAAAGTGAGTCACCATTTCATAAGCAGCAAAAAAAATTACCCGTGTACTGTGTACCCAAGTCAGAAGAACAGTTCTTAAAGATAAACTAACACTTAAGTGAAAAATTTATGAAAGCTATGAAATGAATTAGTGGGGCACTCGCACCATCGTCAGTTTCAACAGATTTTGATCATTATTAATAGAAAATTTGCAAGTTACAGTGTAAAATGGTCTGTGCGTGTTAGGTTAAGTAAATGGGTTTTAATACACTACAGTGCAGAAACAATGGGGACACAAGTGCCACACATTATGCATCTATGCTGAGCAGAAACCATTGCCATTCCGAAATGGCAAGTAATGGATCATAATGCTCACAGCATCACTATAACATCAGCAGTGAACTTGAGCTACGGTCACAGAACCATGGTGAAGTAAATTACAATTATACACCATTTCTTCAGTGAAGGCGTGTGCAGGAAGAGCAGTTTCCCATGAAAATGAGAAGCTATTATGCTCCCATTATGTTTATGTCAGTTTTTCCCTCTGTGCAGAAATCTCCTTGCAGATGGAGTATGGTTTTCAACTACAGTCTGAGAAGGCCTGCAACCCATAACAGGCCTATTCCGGAACCCCTTGTGCGCATACCCCAGACCCCAGAGCCTGTACCCCAGTTATAGACTGGCACCACCATAGACCAGTACCCTGTCCTTTAGCGCCGAGCGCCGGCCTACAGGATGACTGAGCCCCACCCTTGGGTGTCCTTGAATGGAAGACAGGAGAAAGGGGGGCACAGATGGCTAAATATGGGAGAATCACAAGCCCCCAGAGGATTGGACCCAGCCCAGCAGGATACAGCATTACCAAAGATTAACTAGAGTCCTTCCACGCTTCCACAGTTCACCATTTCAATTACGCACTGAATGTGGGTGGGTGCACCAAGCCTTTTAAGAAGTGAATAATTCTTGCCTTTCTGACAGATGTGCCACTGTCCTCCATTTACTATTTATGATGTGATCTTTTTATCATTTTATGAAGGCAGCGGGTCTTGTTTGTGATTGCAGAGTGTCAGATTACAATGAGCATCTGCCTTTTTTAGTCTCCTTTCTGGATTTACAGCCTCATCTCATTCTCCGTGCCATCAGCTACACACACGTAAGACACATTTGCGTCAGTCTGTTGTGTTTTTTTCTACACGGCTAGATTCACCACACCCTTCAATATTCTGTTTAATCTGATTTACCACCAAAACGTACAACCCTGAGATACAGATTCATGCAAATGTTTCAATAAAGCACTGTGCAAATAGCAGATCCAGTAGATGCTAGAACTACTGCATTGTCTCCGTTTCCACAGTTTGTGTATTCTAAACATGAAGTTAGAAGCAAAATCACATCAGCTCTTCTGCACACATGGCAGAACATCTGCTGAGTGAGTGACTGGGATCAGCAAGGTTCCAATACCAATCCTGTTTATCATTGGTGCTACACTATTAGCACATTAGCATTCAGGTCTCACTTAGCATGACCTGCTTTAAACATTCTGAAGTATTATCTGTTGCACCAGCGAATGGCCTAGTTGCCCAGTTTCCACTGCAGAGGAGGCTGAGCCCAGAAATCATTTTAATCTACTTATGCATCTGGAGTGAACTGTCCTCATACAAACTGGTGCTTTGTGGGTGAATTAATGAACATAAATGAGAGGAAAATGTGTTAAGTAGATAAATCAGAATATGCAGTGAGGACATCTTGCCATTGAGTGTGGTGCCAGATGCTGGTCCAGGATCAGTCAGAAGGGCCTACCTTATGTTTCCTCCTAAAGTGAAAGGGGATCATTGATACTGATACTTTTGGCCAAAGTGCAGTTATATACTTAAATTCAGTATAAATTTCAGCATGCAGGTAGCACCAAATGCCCTGAACCAGCCCTTCTCCCCTGGTCAGGTCACATCAGAGAGCCCCAAGAGCACACCTCCACCCTTGGTCTAAAGAGGTTATTCGTCGTAGATAAATGTATAACTCCTTTGTGCACAATATTATAAACTTGTACTATGCCCATGGTTACACTGCTTTCCGAAGGAAAAAAATCGCTCATTCAAGATTCACTCCCTGCCAGGCAATCTGACTTTCCAGCACATTCCCCATATGGTGATTATGTTCTTTTACGGTGTGCTGTCATCCATAATCACAAGTCCTCCTTTCCCAGCTGTTAGCAGGTTTAGGATGCGTTAAAGTCCAGGAACATGTGAAACAAGGCCCATCTGCTCAATAACTTCACCACATTTTTTTTTCCCAGGGACTGGATCTACATTCTAACTTGGAAGCCCAGGACTGAAATAAGAGTGTGCAGCATCCTGTGACTCTTTTCATCAGCTTGGCTGCAGGATGATGACAAAAACACGGTCTATAAATAAAGGCTTTAGTTGTCAAAAAGGCAGGTTTTCAAAACTCTCTTTCTAAGGGGTGTGGAGTCATTTAAGGAAATTAAAAGTCAAAAATAAATCCTTCCTAATAATGGTACAGGAAAGAGCATTAAAGAAATCTTCAGTTTCCACGTGGAAGCTTGGCAAGGAGCTTTGCTGACTGTAAGCTATGTTGTTCTTATAGTGTTCAAGAGCTTATCAAAATTCCTCCTCACTTCTCTCCAGAGAAATATTTATATTCATTCAGATGATACTTAATGCTGTACTAATTTCCAGCATTGTTTAAGCCTGGAAGAATATGAAAAACTCCGCAGAGGTGCTGAGCATAATGCACATATATGTATAATTTCATACTTTGTCTAGTTCTTTAAATATCTTGCTAGCTTTAGCATGCATTAATCACGTACAATATTACTCATGTGCTCTAGTAATGGGGAGTAAAATTAATTTCACAAGCCTTGACATTATAGTAAAAGTGGATGAAGAGATTTTTAGCCAATATGGAAGGAAATGTTAAAAATACAACTGCTTGCAGCAGTGAATAAATTGCTAAATATGTCAGCTGCTAGGGATAAGTAAAGCAATGTAATAAAGCATTGTACTGTAATAATAAAGACATGTGTGTGTGCCATACATATGTGGTAAGAAGAGATTAGGCACCCACAGAAACAATGCTTTGCTGTCTGACCAGACAGAATTTTTGAAGCAGTAAGACTGATGTAGTGTGAGACCCTGCTCAGCCCTGCTATAGTCCTTCTGGGCTCATCTTGCTGCTCATACAGCCAAGGTACTTTTTTATGCCTCCCAATTTTAAATATTTTGCCAGTCCTACAGCAAAGTGTGTTTTTAATTTTTCAGCAGTTTCCTAATTTTGCACTGCATACAAAACACACCTGTGCATAAAAAGTGGGTTCTAGTGCCGATCTCATATTTTTAATGATTTGTTTGTGCACTTGTTATAATGGCTGAAATAAATCCACTTAAACTTCCACACTGCAACAGAAATGTTTATACTTAACCAATTTCTGAAGATCGCACTGAAGTGGTTATGAGTGCTATGAGGTCCTCTTCTGCTACATGACCTAAATTCTGTTTTGTGAGCTTTATTTTAGATTGCAGTTGTTTTTCCTCCATAACAAGTCCCAAAATGTAGCAGAAACAACAAACGTTCAACTTTTTATAAAAATATTCCTTTTTCAAGTTTTAGGTTTTTAAAAAACCTTGAATTTAGTTAGGATTTAAAAATAAAAAAATAAAAAAAAACTAATTTTATTAACTTTAAGCTACGGAAAAATTGAATGGCATGTTCTCCGTATGTCTTGGCAGGTTTCCTCTCATAGTCCAAAGACATGCGCTTCGGGTTAGTTGGTCAATCTAAGTTGTCTGTAGTGTATGCACATGTCTGACTGTGTGTGGACACCCTGCAATGAACTCCTGTCTCATTTAGGGTGTAGTTATCTATCTGCAAATGTGCTTCCACGATGGGTTCTGGACCACTTCGGCCCTGAACAGGACAAGCAGTCAAGGATGCAGTTAATGGAAGGATGAATGAAAATAAAATGTATAGCCCCTACAAACTCCTATGCAATGCTCGGTGTTAGCTGAGCTATCCTCTTAAACAAATGCATTATGCTGTCTTGTTATTCATCACCAGCACTCATGCACCCTGACAGATGAGCTTTAAACACTGTGGAAGGGAGCAATCTTTTCTGTTCGGCTACTTTTTACTGACACCAGTGGGCTAGCAGGAAATTTAGAAAATGGTATGTGAACAAAATGCTACTAAAAGAAACTTTTAAAATGGTTTATATCTTTGAAGATTCTTTGAAGGTGCAGAGCTGGGTGGGCGCTCGCCATTCTGTGCACCATATGATCTGCAATGTCTAAGAATGCAAACTGCTTGGAGGAGTCTTAATAAGGTGTGTTTCAGACAATAAATCCTAACCAAATAACAAAAAACAGGGGGAGACAATAAAAAATCCTTTTTAAAATTATGTTTATGACAGCCGGGAAAGTCTAAATTGGTGAAAGCATTAGAAGTTCGTGTTTTGCATTTGTTACGTGGGTGAAACGTGAGAGAATTTTCAGCTGGAAGAACAAAGTACTTGGGTTGTGTGACTGCAAGTGATGGTAGGGAAAGTGTGTTGAAGCAGATGAGGTGTGGGTGAAGTAAGCTGTGCTGACGGGGGTGCCGTCCAGCTCGTGAGTCCGTATCAGTATGCAGGTAGCGCTCCACAGCCTACTGACAAGGCTGGAATAAAGCATTCTGATTAAACTCAGTTAAAGTCCAAGTTAGAGATCATTATTTTTTCAAAGGTAAAGACTGGGATTTTTTTTTTTTTAAATAAAATCTAAAGGAGGTAAATTACTGAAACCTGAATTTTATCTATGTGATATTAAATTCTTCTTCAGAATTTATAACTTCAGCTGATTTTTTTCCATTTAAAAAAGCACAATGTTTTGGACCAACACAACCCTGCAGTAGACAAACAGATATACCACATACATAAAATAATGTTCTACAGCTTAATCTTTCCAAACCTACTTTGCGGCCATGAATTTAATAAACATCACCACTCCTCCTTTCATACATTGGTAATGGACTATGAAAATTTGAAACAAAAGATGTTTGGTTTAAAAAAAACCACATCCTATAGAGATGCGAACTATGTCTAACTCACCACAGCTTCCTGGATTTTCCAATTCGGAATGGTGAACAGGGCATGTTGGAGATCAGTGTTTGTGGTTCAGCCTCAGTGGCCAGGGCGGAAGAGCTGCTTCTTCAGCAGAAATCAGTGGGATTCCATGACGTCCTGAAGAATCTGAGGCTGCGGAACTTTGGCGATGAGCTGACAGGTGTCAGTCGGTTCAGCACCCGTACTCTTAATTTGCGTACTGCCTGGGTAGGACACTACGAGGTGTTTAGTTCCAGCTAAACGATTTAAGCCAACTTTTGCAGTCAGGCCCTGGACTTGGCCTGCATGTTTCTTTGGGCACAGAAGCGTTTTGTGAAATTACTCTTCTAGTATGCATTGTTATCACTGAGCATCACCTGAAGAAAGGAATCACAGTCCAGCATTCCACAGGAGCTATACACGTTAGCTCGGACCTGTCATCGCTGCATACCGCACCAGCTGCATGCTGGGAAACTCCCCCAGTTCTAATGAGGAAAGAGACCTTGAGCTCTGCGTTTTAAAGCCCGCACACAGAATGAAGCAAAACAACTGTAGAAGATAATACAACTGCTTGTTTAGAATGAAGATTTGTAGTGAAATTTTTCCAGTGGAAAAGTACCTCCAAAATCAACAACCTGCTTGCGTCCTCTTCACATGCAGGTCAGCTTGAAAATACCTGCAGGCTGATGACTGGATGGATGCTGAACTCTGCGCTGCGATGTGATATAGAGCAGGTCTGAATGCTCTTCCCGGTGCAGAGTGGTGCAGAGGTAGAGGCGGGACAGAGTCTGCTCCCCCCTCCCCCGCCTTGTTGCAGTGTCTGCTCCCCAGTGGCCGTGGTCCAGTCGCTGGTGTGTCACGTAACTGCTACGCGCACAGCAGTACCAGCACTTTCCCCTTCACAAGTTATACGTCTGCTCCCTGTCTCTGTGCAGCAGTGCCCGCCTGTGGGGCTCTGATCGGCCTCATGGGGGTAACTTAGTTCGTGTGCACAACCAGTGCTGCAAGGCTGTCGGCCGTTACTGTAGCAACAGGGCCATTTGCAAAAACCTGTCCCATCAGTAGCTGAGGCTAAGACGCTGTGGCCTTGTGTTGCTCCACTTCTAAAACTGAGCCGCTACCCTTGCCCATTGGCAGAGCTACGTGACTTTAACTTACCATACCCAGTTTAATGCAACAAATCAGATTAAGCTTAAAAAGTATAAATCGTTTTCAAGGAGCGTGCATAATGTGGCCCACCAAGGTAACGCTGTGCATCGCTGCATTTGTACATGTATTAATTCAGCAGTTATGGCACCATTAGATAAAATTCTTCCACCATTAAGCTGGAAAATATTTTAATGAGCTACATGAGTTAAAAAGGATTCTCTTCATTAGCAACACTTCTATTCTTGTGTATGTAAATGGGAAGATATCAAAAATGTGGTGTTACATTCACACCACCCAGGCACAACGTTTTTCTAATAACATTTTCTTATGTCCGGTGTCGGTAGCAGAAACCAATCCACTTCACTGAAATGTGACTGACAGCTGTGGAAATGGAGCAGGTACTCACCACAGACTTCTGGCCCTAGAAAAAGTCTTGTCCACTCTGCAAAGGCAAAGAGAGATATTTGTTTAAAACCGGACCCGGCTCTGTCAGACCTCCCACCGAGTCTTGGGATGGTCACCCCACATGTGGGATCTTAAGGTCACATGCCACTTCCCAGTTCCAAGATGGCCAGAAGTGGATTCAGGTGCCATTAACCACACCCCAGTACTGAGATTTATGACTTTTTACAATGTATGATTTCAGTTTACCTGCCCCAAAAACCCTGCCCTGGCAGGTAAAGACACAAAGTGGTGCTATACCATCTGAGTCCCTTCTGCTTCTCTGCACCCACCCTAAATTCCCCAAACCCACCTAGGTATGCCAGATTGTCCACGTCTCCATGGCAACTCTCACTTACAGGTGGTCTGGATACCCAGGCTCTTTACATTCCTAGTAGTAACCTCAATGTAATTCATCAACAATCAAGAGACTTTGCAACTCTGTAGCTACTACTATGCAGTTTTTTAAAAACGTAATAATGTGAATGAGAAAGTGGAAAAATTTGAAGAATAAGTTATGTCTCTTTGATTAGCTGTGTAAAACAATTTATCATTTAATTATTTAATTTAACCCTGTAATAGGTACTAAGCAGAAGATATCAGTAATCTGGATGAAAGTGCACACTATAACAGACAAATCAAAATTTTAAATAATATGCAAACAAAGATTATTTAAAATTCTTTAAAATTTAAATTATTATTTAAAATTTTAAAAAAGAGCCCTAAATGCTATAAACTTAGTTAAAGAGGCTAAAAATGTCAAAATACATGTAATAAATCTTTGGACAGAAAGAGCTAATATGTGAACGTCAAACAATCTGAGATGGATTCAAATCCACATCTGAACCCACAGCCAAGAAACACAGGGGTACCAGAGGCATCCACTGCACCACCATGCATCCCTTACAATTTTTCCTACATTCATATTCACTGTTTTTACGTCATAACTACTCAGAGAGGAGCAGATGTAAAAATAAAGCACCAGAGGGTTTATTATATTATGTACTGCATACTTGTGTCAATCTGTACACCTTCTGGACGGAGTGCATTCTGTAGGTTGTATCTCTCATCAGTGTGTTTACTCAGAAAGGGTAGAACATTGAAATTCTAACTGCATAACCACTCTGTCCCCCAGTAACAAGCACTGCATGAATACTTCCTGAAACAAGAAAAAAAGAAGAAAAACATTGGCACACAATGCATGAGCATCAGGACACAAGGGCTGTCCCAACTAACATTTAACTGAAACCCACAAGTGTGTGCGCAAAGTAAAGGCATGGGGGGGGGCACATATTATTATACTGGTTGGAAGCCGAATGGAAGGTGAATGAAGTATACCATGTAACTCAAGCCTCCATTTAAAAAAAAGAGCCATTAGTCACCATCTAGTGGGATTTTATGGGTTTGGGGTCTAACCCAACATCATAACCACTGAATTTGGCAACAACCCTCATGCAAGCGGATGCAGGTCTCTAATACCCATAAGATAAGGCTCAGCAGGTGGTGTCATGGTTAGACCAATTCCCTTGCAATCAAAGGCCCTGTTTTTCAATCCCACCCCCTGCTCCTTTACCCTTGAGAAAGTCCTTACCCTGAACTGCTACAGTAAAAATAAGCCAGGGTTAAACAGGGGTAAAAAGTGTAAGCAGTCTGGCCGTGAGCCAGTGCTAGTTTGAGCATGTGCTTGGATGTGTTGGACAGCTCATATGCACATGCACAGAGCCCCTCAAGTGTAATTAAGGGTAGAAGTCCTGCAGGAATTAATGCAAAAAGATCTATGAAGTCCCCCCATCTGTAACCTGGCAACTACTGAATGGAGCTGTTTGATAATAATCTCTCCACCAAAGCCCCTTCATTCACAGAGACCCGTAGGATAGGTTAGGGCTGCAGCATCACCTAAGCACAGGCCACACTTTTACAGCCCCATAAATACTATCTAATGGGGTTCGAGACGACAACACAACCATTTGACACGTTGCTTCTTGAACATAACAATATTTGGTTCATTAAATGAAGTGAACAGATTTTAGAATTCACAAGCATGAGTTATTTTAATAAAATACATTTTTGAAAATTTATATAAAAATACATCATACAAATACATATTTAAAAAAACGAATAAAACTTTTTTCCCCAGTGTCCTGTCGCTGAAGTGGCATTAAGTGGGTCTCGCTTCTACTGGACCAGCAGATGGTGCTGTGGAACTAAAAAGGGATTTAGTATTTTTAACACAAAGGTCAATAAATTTGCAATAATAAAGTAAATGGAAAATCTGTCTGCTCAAAGATGGATTTAAAACTTAACAAGCTGTGCTGGCTGTACTTTTTTAGCTTTAATAATTTAGCAGTAACATTTTGTAGTCTCTACCTCAAGTGTACAGTGTTCAGATGTGTACAGATGACCCGAGTGATAAATTTTCCATGGCTAAAAAAATGAACTTTTAATCTATATTATAACAAATTCTAGACACTTTCTGCTTGGTGGATGTCTTGGACAATGGTATTTGTTTGCAGCTTGAAAATATTTCCAACTTTGTCACTGACTTGCATAAGTGTATTTATTAAACAGAGTGATTAAAAAAAGAAATAAATACTCAGTAATGTATGTATCATATAAACATGCAGTCTAAACTAATTTGTGAAGTGACTCTCATTTTATTCTTTAAATGCTCAGTTCCATTACATGTCTATTTACTTTTTGAATTATGCACTATGTTGCTCTGTCGCAGGGTTGCTTTGTTACTAATGGATAAATTTAAAGGATATAAAAATACGATATATATTTTTAAGACATCACCCTATATTCAAGGTATCACTCTATGTATACAGTATGAAAAAAAAATTACTAATGATTGTTTGGTTTATAGTGCAAAAACAGATTTTTTAAAAAAATTTTGACAGGTTATTTTAAAAGCTGATAACCATTTTAAACTGCATTTTAATGGCTGGGCAACTTTGCATTAAAGTGTCACTTTTAACGATATCTTATAAATGGGATTCCAATTTAACTGCATTGGAGTTTCCGCACTGATCTGATGTTAGAGGACTGTAAATTTAACTGGTGACCATCCTGTTTACATGTCAGTCATCCGCTGCTGCTGTACGCCAGAGTCTATCTTGGATGCATTAGGCTTGAGGCGGGGTACAGCCTGGATGAGACACCATCCGTCACAGGGAAAGCAGCGATTCCGATTATTTTGTGAGTTTAATGCTGGAGATGAGAAGGAGTCGCGTTCCTCGCATTCTTAGCCGAGCAACTGTCCACTGTAAACTTAGCAGCCGGGTTTGAATCCATTTAAAATCGGGTCTGAGTCAAAGAGGGGCTAGAAATGAAGAGTGTGTCCAATATGGTTCAGAGAAGCAGACTTAAACAGCACGGATTTGGGGTTTCACAGACTCACATGCAGGATAAAGAGAAGTTTGCAAGGAAAACAAACTACTGTACATTGTCTGCCAAACTGGCTAAATACGTGCAGATGTGTCGAAAGGGAGGTAGGAGACAGGCGTGAGCAAGACCGGCGTGAAAATTATTACGCCAGAGCTAAGCTTGTTTGTTTTGTGAAAATCTGTGAGCGAAAACTACAGCTGTTTTATAGACATTGAGGAACCACATTGAAATTCAGATGCTTTTTTACAGTTTATGAAGGAAAAATGTACCCAGTTGAGTGTGTTTGCCACAGATAAGCAGCTGGGGGGGAGACAGATGCAGTCTGCACATCTGTGTGGTTTCCTAGCAACAGCAACAACGCTTTGCTTGGATGACCAGACACTTGGTCAGTCTTCTGTTTATCCCCAGTGCCTGGGTGACATCTCCCTGGGGAGCCCCTGTCACTGTTGCACTACTGCCCCGATTCATTAACAGGGGCTCCACACATTTTAACCACATTAACCACCAAGAAGCACAAAACTCTCCTAAAGCGATGCTTTCTTTATATCCCCCCAGGTATAACCTTGTGATTCAAACACACTTTCATAAATGTTCATACGGTACTTAGTTACTGAGTAAATACATTTATGAAAATGTGCAGGTGTTCTTTTATCATACTTTAAACTAGATGTTTATACCAAACTTTGTTACAAACTTTGACTGAGCAAAACGTGACACTGCTCCCTTGCACTTGAAGAAGACAGCTTCGAATTGCACCTTTTTCTATAATAATCTTGACCCAGGTCCTTACCCTGACCCCGATACCGTAAAAAATACCCAGGTGTAAAAATAGATAAACGTGTAAAAAGTAGCTTCGCGCCATAAGCTATTTTGGCTAAAGCGGTCAGATAAATAATCAAATGTGAACATAATGAACTATACATAAAACCTATTTTTGCCCAGCGCACTTTCCTGCTACCTTCCATTTTCAGAGAAAATTAATTCCATTAAAATGATCTGAATCGACTTAAATTGTTTGGTGACTCGGCATTTCCTTGCGCTCTTTCTTGCGAATACATGCAGCTCACAATTAGCTTGCAGAAGCATAACCACGCTTCCCAGATCAGATGCTCGTACAGTGGCCTTCAGAACAGCAGGTGCCCTTTGCAACAAATGTGCCGCAAAGGAATCGATAAAAGCAGTACTGCCCCTACGGTAATAAATTAGCACGACTCTAAATACCCAAATTGCATTACATGCAGACAAATTATATATGAGTCTGAGTTTTTAAATCACGTTAAATTATTACGTTACAGTATCTGTCTAGCCTTTGAGACAGTGTAAATATCCTATTCTGCTCCAGGTCTAAAAGCAAGTCTCTGGAGTAAGTAATCAGCACTTTGGGGGAAGATACATGAGGACTTTTTCCAGTTTTCTGCAGCTAGTTGATAGTAATGTATTTGGGCTCAGGTCCACCAACAGTAAAAAAAAAACAAAAAAGAAAAAGGGAAAGCGCCAAGTGTGAGCAACAGATGATAGAAGCCATTAAGTCTGGTTTGCAAAACAGCATGTCAACCGTTCTGTCAGTGTAGAATCACTGCTATTCACAACACGCCATGTTTACAGTTTTCTAAATCACCCTGTTCCTACTGCTGCCACTTTATTAGGATCCTCCGCACCACGTCCTCTTTCTCAGAAGTCACTGATGTTCTGAGAACAGGAACCAGGTCCATGAGGGCACTTTGCAGGAAGTATGGCGGGGTTTTCCTAAGAGAGGAAGGACAACTGTAGGGGATTCTCATGCATGTGTCCCTGGTCTACCTTCGCTGCAGCATTAGTATGTAAGGAGCCTCGTATTTTCAGTAGCATGAGATGACAGCCATAGATTGGAACAGTGACGGCACTGGGGTTACAATCCACAGCAGACAGAAGTGAACGGCTGCTGTCGTAAACTTGTCACATCTGTTACACAAGCGTCTGCCCTCACTACAGCCTGTTATGAGACCAGGAGCTCCCATGAAACTGCTGTTTACCTGATGTTTTTTCCAAACTGATGTACAGTAGATAGCATTTGACACAGTTGGGTATTTTATTGGAATAGTTAAGGGTCAGTTCTGTTGTTGAGAACAGGAACTTAAACCAACAGCCCTCAAGTGACAAATCAGTGTCCTAAATTGCTGCCCACTATTTACTATAGCACCATTTTTTCCACTATTAAAAAGCCTATACACAGCTGTAAGCAATGCTTCAAATAGAAAAAAGTAAGTGCTGGTTTTATTCTTATTGGCATAATGGAATCAGCACACTATTAAATGTTACATTTTGAACTTCTGCACTGAACAAGAGACAATCGATATCCCTAATGTTCACAATATATATTTCTTCAAGAAAAGGGAGACATACTGTACTTTAAAATAAACTGTAGAAAATCCGCTTACGAGCCCCCTAGCAATGTAACTTAGTGCTCCCTGGAGAATGAAATGAAGCTTTGAGGGCTGTTAAGAATAATGTCCATGAACTACTTCAGTTTTTTACTGGGAGAGGAGCTCATCGTGAGAATCTAGTCAAATAGGCGATACAAAAAAATAATGGGAGGTAATGAGAAGTCCCAGTACTACAAAACGCAAACACAGAACTGCAGGTAATTCACATGCACACAGCTAAGAACTGACCCACTTCAAGTACAGTAAAAGTCAGACAAAAAGACATGGCAGTGGGGCAGCCTCTTAGCGAAACAGTATGTACAATAGGATATCAATTTTTTCACAAGGATCTAATATTAAATAACTTCTCCAACTCCTGACAAAGTCAAGCCTCATCCGTAAGGAGACTCATTTTAAGATCATCATTCACAGCATTTCTGACATGAAACTGTTTTCAGCAACTTCAGAAAACAATTTTGAGAAGCGAATAAGTTGCCAAGAAAGAATTTTCCAGTTGCATGGAGTAGCTTATGACCTTAGCGTTTCCATCAGCCAACAAGTCGTGTCATGACACATTGTGGTTGTTAGGGGATAAAAAGCAGTTTTCACATTTTAAAAGCAATGGGACTTTAAAGCAAAGAAAGAATAAAAGAGTTCAGCATCTGCTGCTTTGCTTAAGCCATTAGGCCACAGTCAAATCATTTCTCAATCAGTTAAGCTTAGTACGCTGCCTGTCGCCAAGCACCGACTTGACGGGAAGCTTGAGGAAGCCGAGACTGAAAGCTGCTGAGGAGGAAATCGCCAGCAGTCTAAAGCCTGACAAGGAGCCACTCACCATAGCAGTGACTCAAAACAAAACCGTATTCTAATTGCGTAGAGACTGAACAGAAAGCAAAACCAAGCCATCGTCTAAAACTTTAGACCAACTGGGAACATTATCTGTTGAGTCACACAGGACCCCGTGGGGGGCAGTCTAGCAGTTAAGGACATGCTTGCTCGGTGGATGATGTAGCACCCTTGTGAAAGGTACTAAGCTGTCGCAGGAATGGGGTGAAAGATTGACACGGTAGGGCACTTTGGTCATGCATGGTGTCACTTTTTCACAGTGAGTGAAGCATAAAGTGACCTTAGAAAGTCACACGCCAGAACATGTGAGTGAAACACAAGTAGTTTTCCACATACCTGCTATTTGCCCCGCAGGCAGACAAATGTAAAAAAACACACCACAGGGTCACATATATTCTGAGGACAGCTCGGTGTTTTGATGCTGGTCCCGTCCATTTCAACATAAGGCAAGCAGCGGGGACAGCGGGATTAATTAAATGAAAGCAAGGCAACTGAATAATGAATAGCACATAAATAAACACAGCTCTATTTAACAAGAAAATACTGCCTGCCAGTGCGCAGCCAGCATACAATAGCCGCAATTACGGCCCCGCCATTCCTGTTATTAGGGACTCAACTCACCGTCCACGTGTGCCACGACAGAATCGATTGTAAGGCTTTTTCCTTCCTTGCGTTTCACCTTCTCCAATCAACCGTTGAGCTGTAAAGTGTCATTTATGGGTTCGGCTTCACTACTGAGTACTCCAGAAAGTCTAAAATACTATATTAAACAAATTTGTTATGTGAAAATGCTGTAAGAAACTACAGATTGACCTGAACTAAACCTTTCTAAGGTTCCTTACAGCAAAAGTCACACCAGCATCCATGTCTACAGAGTAAGATGACAGCCCAAAAGACAGTCATGCACCCCTCTGTTGCTTATGTTTTCTCAAACATTTAGTTTTATAGAAAGAAAGCTCCCCGTGCTGCAAGTCCATCATAATAAATGATACCGCTTGAAATTAGACAGCTAAGTTCCATAGAAACATGCACCAGGATGGAGTGTGTCATATGTACCTCCTTCTATTCCACCTTCATTTATTCCTGCTGTTCATCCTGATGCCATCTATTTTCCACCGGAAGATGCCACACAGAGTCTTTCTCAGTGATTTCATCTACAGCCATGGAAATGGGTTTTGTTTCCTTGCCATTGTGTTGCTGCTCAAACAATAATGAGTCTATTGAGGAGCACCTTTCTGCAGCTCCACGCAGGAACAGCTGCGATGGCTGCGCTCAGGAAGCTCTTTCAGTCTTGGAGCAGCCAGAGACAACGGCGCTCACACACCGCCTTCAGTCCTTTAGACAAAGCCTCGATAAGAAAACGAGATTCAAAATACTGTAGTTTTTTTGTTAGCGCTTTTTTTTCTAAGAACCTAAATAAGCCGTCCCGGAGCAGAGCAGGAGACAAATCCGGCAGACTGTCCGAGGTATTGTTCTCTCTGAAGGATTTAGTGTTTGGGAGTCACGGATAACTTTCCTCCCAGAAGGATGTCTTTGGCTAAACAGTGGACAAGTTTCCCATGTCTGGTTTGTCTCTATTAATTAACAGGTTTTCTCAGGAGACGTATCAGAGCTCTGTTAAAGTGGACAACATTCAGATGTCAGACAAAGCAACTGTGCTGCATCAGTTCAGCAGCTTAACAGAACTCTAAACCTTTAATATACATTTTTGGGACAAACACTTTGAAGGTGCTTTGATAATGTTTCTGCCATTAATTCCTTCCAGCGAAAAGCTCACTGCTTTCTTCACAGAACAGAGCACAGATTTGGCTAGGCCACTAGATCATGTAATTCAATGGTGCACACTTAATTTAAAGCCATTTAAAATCATACTCATTTATACAGCCACTCACTACAGTTTATTAAGGTTTAATTAATTCACTGATAGTAGACCAAAAAAAATCAAGTTCCAGCTTTGCTGCTCCAAAATCATTTCTACCTTTTAATTTAATACCTCATGTTCCTCTAAACCTTACGTCTCAGTAAACATCAGAATAAATACATCTGTATGAAGAATAAAATACACAACATACATAGATGTGAAACTTTAGAAAAATCACAAACATTGCCTTACATGCAAGCAATAATCTCAGTTCTCAGTTTTAGCAATTAAATCTTAATGGAGTTACAGGTGTTTCTTAAACAACATAGGACAACATTGTGAACAACAGACACATTATATTTTAATATACAAAAACAATGGGAGAAGTAAAGTAACCACATGGTTTTTTTGGATGCTCATCAAATGTGATGCCAGTGTGATGATTCTTAGAAAAGGGCTTCTTTCAGGAGTGTCAGGGGTTTATATGGAAACTGAGGAGGCTCTCAGACATCACAACAAGGTGAAGACATTTCCTTCTCCTGTCTTCAAACAATCAAGCATCCACAACACAGTTCTGTTTTATCAGCAGTAACTTAACTCCTGTTAATATTATCATCAGATTGCTCCCTATGACAATGCATGGCACTATGAAACAGTGACTAAAGCTTCTAAAATGCAATTTCACTATGCTTTCTAAAATTATGATTTTGAAGCTGTGGCCATTTTTTAGTAATCGGGGCTAATCGTGAAATCTGTTAAGTGCAACCTCCCTAAACAGTACAAATAGTAGTAAATATGTTTATGAAAAACACACTGTAGTTAGTCTAAACAAAGAGCAAGCAGCAAAGTATTCCAATACACACTATACAGCTGTAAGATGTTAATGGAAAAGCAAAAGTGTGAAATGAGAAAGATAGACGCTGAGGAGGTACCTAAGCCACCCAGAAGGGGGTTCATACAGCTAACTGCGGAGATCAAATGGTCTGCTGTGTGCACAAAAGTGTTACACACAAAAATCCATTTTATCACATTTTTCCTTTGGAAAACATAAGGACATGTGGGCTTATCTTGTGTAAAGCTAAGCGTGTAAAAGGTAAAACTGATACATCAGTAGAAGGACCATTTGTAGTTTAAAAGAACAATGACAATTTCATTAGATGAATTGGTTTATTTAATCTCAGCATTACTTCCTGCATAAAATACTCTGAATTGAGACTTCAGGGCCTCTGCAAAGAATTCAAGACTGTTTAAGTGAAGCCTCCTACGATGAATACAGATAGAGGACTTTTGGCAAATCAGAGTGTAATCTGATTTATAATCTGGATAGAATGAAAATCGGGAATCCTGTCCTTCACAGTTAGACAACATTAGCAGTACATTATCGTCTGTCCTCATGTACAGCTCTGTCTGCTAGCAATGTTGGCAAGTAGTGCCAACATTTAAAATACTGTGAGAATTCAAAATATATGTCTACAGCATTAATCTAGAGATAAAATCATGAAAGAGATTTGGATTTAGGATTTCTAAAGGTGCTGAGACATTTAGGCAGCTACCATCCTTAACTGGTTCTTGTCAAGGTCATGGTGGTACGGACCCTATCCCACAGTCACTGGGTGCTAGGATAGGATAAGATACCCTGGATGGGATGCCAGTCCAACACAGGGCAGGTGCTAAAACATGTATTTTTCTAACAAGTTTAAAATATACTGAAACAATAAATCTAACTTTAATGTTTAGTTAGCAGCCAGGTGGGGTCCAACTTTCATGGTTTGTGAAAAAAGTAGCAAAGTGTACACTTATAGTAAGGCTGGTACTCTTAGTGTAGTAGTCAGCACAGCCTCACAGTGCAGCACCCATATTTACACCCTCCTGACACTCTGGGCCAAAACTGCTGCTCTGACAGACTTCATGTCATGGAACAGCACAACTGCAGGTCTACAGTGGTATAAACACACCTGCTGTGCGGTGCTAAAGAAACCTGAGAGGTTTGCCATGTAAAGAGCAAGAGGCACTCTGAGCAATAACCTGGAGCGGTGGGCTGTGCTGAAGTGGGTTCCCAAAGGACCCATAAGGGGCCTGTGCTTTGTGGTCGTCTCCTGGGAGAGCTCCTGAAGTGGCCTCAGAGCATCTCAAGAGTCTGCTAAATCCACGCCAAAGTGGGGCCGTGATCAAAATCACAGGACACACACACTGGGGATATTACCTTAGGCACACACTAGAAACATCATTATTTAACCGTCTGTCACACACTCCTCTCCAACTCAAACTGCCCACAGGTTATGCACCTGTCTTGAGGGTACAAAACAACCTGCTACGCCAGCAGCTGCTGAGGTGAAAACTCAGCAAAATGAATCATGAACGCCACCTCGACCAACATGTTTATAATTTACATCGAGTTAAAAAGCCATTCGGGTTATGGCAACAAAAGATGCTGTGAGCAGCAAAATGTAATGACTTACAAAATATACAGCAAAAATCAATACAAATCTCTGTATGTAAATCATCTCATTTAAACCATCTTATTGATATCTACAAAAACACCAAAAAAGGTTTCTCAAAATAATTCTTCTAGATGTTGAATGAAAAATGAGCATGAGAATACAGAAAAACCAGGATCCTGCAGATGGTGTATCTGAGTGAGGCATCAGCAAGCATTACCTGCAGATACACAAGGAAAGTCAGCCAAACCCCACCCAGCATCAGAATAGGGACATTCAACTCCAGCAACATATGAACAAAACAACCAAAATGGCTCCCTGAAGCTGAAAGTTGTACTGCCCTTGTTTTATTTGACTTTGCTAGTTTGCTCAGTGTCTGTCATGTGCCGACTGCAGCTGGTGGCGAGGAAATCCGACGAAGGGGAAAGTGCTGATGTCCACGAAACAGTGTGGTTGACAACTTCAATGAGGGCTATTCCACTTAGCCCTAAAAAGTTCTTGCAGAAGTTCCCACGCTGCTCAACTTCCTTTATGGCGCCTTGCAAACGCATAGCAAACTTTGAACAGACATTCAGAAACATCAACTTTAAGTTCGGAGGAATCCTTTAAATGAATAAGATGGCTTTTATTGGACAGCAAAAACTGCATGCATTTGATTCTTCAAAAAATTAAGTTGTCATCAGTCCACAGGACAGGGGACTGAGAGAGGGGAATGGCCACCTGTTTGGAAGAAAACTGGAATTTAAAAAAGTGTAGGATTTAATGTACAAAATGGCCCAACTCATTTCCCAACACACTGCTTTTGTAGAGCGGCCCATGCACATCGAGCTTCTCCTCTACTCGGAGGAGCTGCCAGGTGTAGAGCACACGTACGAAAGAAGGGAACAACAGGGAAAAAAAATCATACAGCAGAAAACTGCCAGAATGAGGAGCGAATATACTACAGTAGTTTGAAAGAGTACAGGAAAACCAACAACCCTTGATTCACCAGTTGGTTTTTGATGCAAGTCAGTGGGTTTAGAAAAAGATGATACAAAAATATTTTTGTAAATATTCCAAATACTTATTTTAAAAAACTAGCACAGGAGGTAATTTAGTGGTTACAGCTGTATTCGGTAGACTTGCAGCTTTTGGGGTTTAAATCCCCTAAATTGCTCCCATAAAAATTACCAAGCTGTATAAATGGATTGTGATGGCCGCTCCAGCAGCCACACAGACGAGTATATAGTTCACACACATACCTTTTCTTTTTAGTTAATTTCTGTTTATTCATATTAATTTGCTTTAGAGAGTTTAAACAATGAAATGTTTAATTTAAATTTACTATTTAAGTTCTGAGAAAAAAATGTATGGTTTTTGAGTTGCCAGTTTAGCTGGTGGCCTCTGGGGGATGGGCTCATCCAAACAAATATCCAGACAAAAGATTGGAAGAAGGAAACCGGGTCATATAAAGCAGAAAGTGGATCCAAGGCTCAGACAAACCTATGTTCTGACTAATAGATTTTATGTGTATGATTTAGCTAGCTGACCGGTGTGTTGCATTTTCTAGTTAATTTGTGTTTGTGTAGTCCTTGTGTTCCCGTTGTATGTAGTTGCATGTAAATGGTCTGATTAGCCATTATTTAAGTCCAATTTTTGAGTGTTTGTTAGGTCAGTTTATGTTCAGTTGATTTGAGTTGCGCATGGTTGGTTTGTAGTTATGTTCGGTTGACCTTTTTATGGGCCCAATCTTATCCTTGGTCTGATATTAAAACAATGTTATTTTTGGAATAAATGATTTTTGTTAACAATAAACCTGTGATTCCTCGTGTCTGCCACCTTGGTCCCCAACATAGGTAAATCATTACTATTAGTTTACCATTGTTAGTTGCTCTGGAAAAATCTTGCTGTTAGATTAATAAATGTAAAACCCTTGACAGTTTAGGGACTCAGATTTCGCTTTGTGTGGTTGCTGGTTTATTCTGTGTGAGGAACAGGTAATTAGTGCATTTCAGATCCCCTTTCCCAGCATCCTTCTCCCCAAGCAGCGGGACATTGGGCACAGGTACGCCAGGACTGTGGCATTTTGCTCCGAGGAAGCTAGCTGTTAGTGGGACCAGGCTCAGCACATGTTCCACCTCTGCTTGTAAGTGACCGGTCCAGGAGATTTCTCCTCCAGCCGGATGCCTCACCAACAGATTATACTTCCTATCCTCATTGAACCCCATTTGACTCACTTTTCTGCAATGTGAGGAGACCAGGATCTAAAGCTCCAGGTTCACAGACAGAGTGCTACTGGGAAACCTTCACGGCAAGGCAGAGCACCACGCATGGCACTGTAAAGGAGACCTGCTGCTGCAGCGGGTCAAATCAAAACAACCAGACACCCCACTCACTCTATGTAACCTGAGCTGTTCATAAGAAGTCCAATTTGCACAGATTGGTTGTTCAGTTTCAATTTGTTTCATTTACTTTGAGTACTTTTTAACTTTTTCCAAAAGCAATCAGGCTCTCATCTGAAATCAGTGCTGCATTTTTAATTTTTACAGTTAAAGGGATGGATGTGCGTGAATAGCCAGTCCCTAGGGAACTGTGACAGCTGCAGGAGGATGACTGTCACCGAGCGGTCAGTGTGGCCACCTTGGCGGTCGTGTTAATTGATATAATGCACTTTGGGATTATCGCAGTAAACACTACAGCATAAATTAGTTGGCTGCTTACAGGACAAATAGCCTAGAGCATAAACCCAGTAGCACTCAAAAGTCTCCGGTTACACACTGCAAACACCCTAAATTTACTATTAGTCACATGCAAAAGTTGCATGACTTAAAAAAAGAGGCAGATGCATTTAAAGAAGAAGCAAAAAAGTATGCAAATGTTTTTTTTTCCCTACCCGCCATAGGCTCCAAAAGTGAAGCTCCTCTTGCGCTGAGGCATCGCAGCTGCAGAGACCCTGTGCTGTGTGTGGTAAGTGCGACAATTCCTCGGTACAGCGCT
The DNA here is from genome assembly GCA_018136845.1 of Heterotis niloticus. NCBI lineage: Eukaryota > Metazoa > Chordata > Actinopteri > Osteoglossiformes > Osteoglossidae > Heterotis > Heterotis niloticus. The sequence continues at coordinate 7,540,308 of CM030892.1, read as the reverse complement.
GCAGATCTGAAAAACCACTGCTTCCTATTTGCTTCTCCTACACGCGTGTCAGACTGACTGACTGACTGTGTGGCTGCAAGACCCCCCCACCACACACGCGCGCACACACACACGCGCGCGCGCGCGTATACTCTCTCTCCTTCAGCCTTTGCCTCCGTACAGACTCTCCTCCCTCTTACGACTCCTGACCACATAAAGTGGGGGGAGGCTGACCACTTCCGGTTGCCCTGGCAACCAGTCGGGGCCACCACGGCGCCCTCTTCACTTCAGTATCTTTGAATGGATTTGCAAACAGCCAAACAAGAGGACTCTTTTAGTACATCTGTGTGATTAAAGCATAATTGTTGACTGTGAATAGCAAATTCAATATTTTGTTTATTATGCTTTAGTGACTACTAATATTCTGCCACTGTTTTCAAATGACAGGTAGACATTTCCTGGAAATATGTCAACTCTGTTAGGAAAAAAAAATCAGGTAATGGTACAGCTTTTGAAATGCTGAACCTTCATGTGCACTAGTAGTTTTCTGCAATGCCTTACAAATCCCTGGTACATGAAAAAAACACAGTTCTTTTGTCCTTGCTTTAAGCTCCAGTGACTTTGCAGTTTGAGCCCTGTTCTTAATGTATGTGATCCTGTGGAACCTTTACAATGTTCTGTTGATTCATAAGTTACACTGTTGAGGTTTCTGTGTCTCAACCCGCCTCTCAAGTCAGTTTGTCAAAATCATCCCTGTAGTGGTTCTCTGGACTATGGCCAAGACAAGACTTTTAATCAAATCACAACCGCAAGAATACAAAACTATATGAAATCACATAAAGAAAATTGTTTTTTTTGTTCAGTAAAACATATCCAGAATTGAAACTGTGTCAAAATAGTGTTTTTTTCTCAAACAATGCCAATGCTCATAGCTTTAAAAAGAAAAATCAGTATCAACAGGGGAAATAAAAAAGCTGTAACAGCCATAATCAAGCCACTGCAAATCAAATAAAGGGAAGAAGAAAAGAAAACTCATACAGTCTTTCAGTTTTACTTGAGGAGGGAATCCTCTTCTCTATTTAAACATCCACATCTTTACTCAGGCCAGAAAATAGTAAAATATAACCATTCAAAACTCTCTAGATAAACTCAGTTACTACCTTTACTCCTTGGTAAAATGGTCATTACTGTAGGAAGACTGCAGGAAAGCAGCCTGAAATGAATGGGTTTAATTTAACCTTTAACATGACCCATAACATAACAAGACCTTCTGTGGGTTCACAGACCCATGTCGGTGTTCTCTGACTAACAGCACTGAGCATTGTGAGACACAACACACAACATGACATGTTTGAAACACTGACTGAGTTTAACTTCTGCCCATGCTGTCATCAGCAAACAAGGTGGCCTACTCCTATGCCTTTCATGTCTGCATTTCAGTGCAAATAAATAAATAAATAAATAAATAAAGTGTTTGGCTTGCACATTTTCCAATCAGTTAAATGCAAACAGTGATGACTATGATAAGGCAATATACTGAATGAGGTACTGCAGGTATATTGCCAAAAAACTATACAGCAATTTATACTTATTTCATTGCATTTCTGAGACAAGTACTGACCTTGAAATGTATTATTTACAGTTTTTTTGGCTAGTTTTTTTTCCTGAACAACAAATTTTCCAGTTCACCATACAAACCAAACAAGCCAAACAGCACAAAATAACTAAATTTTTTAACAACTAAATAATTTTATGAAGGTGTTACAAAGGTGTGCTAAGCATGTTACACTTTACTGGAATACAACAAAAGATTAAATATGAAGACTGCAACTTAATGAAGACTCACATGCAGTGATGCCTACAGTCCATGTTCAGCAGGGGCAGGTCACACAAAGCTTTGACAGAACTGGACCCTGCTGTCTATTGCAGCAACCTTCACTGCACACAGTTGAATCATGCGGACCATCAGCTCAGGAAGAGATCCATTCAGCACCCATTAGTGATGGCTAATACAGGGCGAAATGACCCGAATGAGCAGAATCTTTAAAAATTTAGATATTCAAAGCAAAGGGAAAATGCAAAAGAATAACCATCACCACTGTGTGAGTTGCTTGTCCATCCACTTAATCTCGTAGCCCCCCAATATTGTTTTGGGGCATCTTTTGGTCTGACAGCAGGGAATAACATTGATATAGTTTTTGTAACTAAATTTCAAAGCAGTTTGGAACTGCACTAAACAGACAGCATAACAACATACAACAACAGAGAAGAACGCATGGAGGCAGAACGTATCTCTACAGGAGGGAAAGGAAATGTGAACCACTAACCTTCACGGTTAAAGTCCATGCCCTAGATCACTCTTCTACTGTATTAATCCATTAAAAATCATACTATGGTACCCAGAGTGTACAGAGTGCATCTGCATTTTATTTCATATTCAGTTTCATGAACTGGTAACGTAGAAAAAGGGGTCCATTAAACAAGAAGTGACAGAAAAATTCAAATAAAAATGGCAGCAGGTAACAGTAGTTTATCACTGGTTGAAGTCCAAGGAAAGGCCTTGCATCAGCAACCTTGAGAAAAACACTGCATCACCATATCCAGCTGTATAAATGGATTATGAAATAAAATAATATAACATAATACTTTCCAAAACTGAGAGGGCACCACTTCAAGCTATTCTCCCTTTACCAAAACCGTAAAAACTTCCACACCTCAGAGGTCTGTTCAATAGACATACTGTAAATACCATTCCAAAAGTGTGAACAATTAATCTCAGAGCAAAACCTCACCCCTGGTCATTATGCATACACAGCATCACTCTTGTGGAAGACAACCTCAACACAGCTTGCACAGTTTTATATTTGCAGAGGAAATGGACAGACTGCTGTAACTGGTCTACATCACTGTGTGCAAATGAGCACAGGACTTTTTATGTTATGGCACATTGGACATGACTTTCCTTGGCACCGTCTGTCATTAATGCGAAAAAAACTGATATGTTTTTACTGATTGGAAATAATGGGGTAGGACATCCTGAAATTTTTGAAGGACTTTAAGATGAATAAATTATTTTTGAATGTTATTTGTAAGCTTATATTAAGTTCCTCCCTAAGCACACAGGAAAACAGAGTGTGAAAAGGGCTTCTTCAAAAGAAGAAATATAAATAAGATAAGAAACTGCATGGAAAACGTTACAACTACACAAGCCTTTAATACTGAACTTTTACCCTTAACCCAAGGGCTTCTTCTTTCCATTAAACAGCCACATTTTAATGTATCAAGAGCAGAGAGAAAGAGCAACTCACTGTTCAGGGGTGCTGTTTGGGTAGGTTTAGCCCAATGTTATTATTAGGTCTGGATTACAGGCAGAGGAGACGTGCCACCAGTCAGTTCAAAAACCCAAAATGCTTCAAGTTTCCGCAAGAAGTATGTGCACCTCTGAGTGGGAAAGGAGGTCACTGAACCAGGGCACCTTCTACTCCACGGTCACAAGATGTTTACCCCCGTCCTACACTTCTCTGTGGCCCATGCTCCTGTGGGACCCACCACACAACACTAAGCCCTTTCACAGGCCGCTCATCAGTGGGAGAGCTAGGAAGGCGGCATGGACGAGGCAAAATAAAAGCTGTGTTGTTCAGTCCACCCCCGGGAGGCGCCCACTCACCGTGTGTGCCCAGCCCATGAGGGAGGAATCGAGGCCTAACTCACGCCTGGCATCAAAGGCCTCTTTGTTACATGGGTTTGCCCCCTTCCTCAAGGTTTGTGACCTTCACCCCCCAGTAGATGAGTCCTTTGCAACACCTTCAGATGTCTGTGTCTGCTGCATTAAGGTCTGACGTTTTCAGGTGTTGCATGTTAGCCAACAAGTTACAGTCAATGACACCAGGGCTCATGTCACATAAAAGAGGCTCCGTGTTTTCCTGGATCAAACTGCACTGAGGATTTAGGGATGCTTATGGTGGGCAAGTGAGCAGAAGGTGTGATGGCATTATGGAATTTAGGTTGATTTCTATTAACTACATGGAAAGGAAATATATATTTTATTGTTATGGTCTACACATATGGGTTCCCTTTGCAAATATTCAAGTGACTGAAGTATTTAACTTTCATCCACTAGAAAAAATAACATCTGAACTGTGTGACAGTTGAGATCAAATCTATAATGTGTGGATTCGCTTCTGGAATTTCTTAGTACAAGGGGATTACACCTGAGGAATACTTTAACCTTTTCCTGTGTTATAAACTTATATCTGGATGTATCTGCAATTTCTCTGCTTGCTGTTGCTGTGACCCAGTTTGTTAAACTCTTCTGTTGTTAATAAAAAAGTGTGATGCCAATATATGAAGGCATCCAAGTCCTAGACAATCTGTAAAAAAAACAGCACACAATGATTATTTTGAGCATTTTCACATGACATTCATGCATGTTCCTATCAAAATTAACCTCATCACAACCCCTTTGACTCTCTGAAGTGCAGCCTACTAGCAAGTTCATTGCCAGAAAACACCACATTCCCCACATTATCCAAATCATACAAGAATCATTCCTGATGAATGTATTATTCTTCTTGATACCCCTTGCCTAAACAATAGTATTAATGACATTTAAATGACCTGCACAAAGTTTTCACCATGAATTAACTCTCAGCCCACAGGTGAAGAGAGTTTTCCAGTAAATATTTACCTTGTTGGCATTACTGTGAGAACCAATTGATAGGGAAAGCGAGAATCACTATTATTAATGATCTAGGTTTATAGTCTGAAGGTTGTAAGGTTGGCCCCAAAAGCACCCTGAAGATCTAGTAAAATATCTAAACTGATGAAACAAAAAGTGTCTCCACATGAGCCATGTGATAGGTACAACAAAAATTTGGCTGGTAGAGCAAAACAGTGACAGAAGATACTGCTGCTGTTTCAAAGTGTATGAATTGTGGGTTTTAATACCGCCCAGCGTGTGCTAAGTTTGCTCGGCGTCCCTATGTTAGTGTGGGTTTCCGATGGGCGCTCCGGTTTTCTCCCATAGTCATAAGACTTGTGTTTCAGCCAATGTGAAAACTGTTTTGAGAGTGAGTGAATGAGTGTGTGTGGCTCCCCTGTGATGGACTGGAATTCTAACCAGTGTATACCCTGCTTCATGCCCTGGGTCATTTATCAGCAATCACTGGCTGACTGATTTAATTGGTATCTGTACTTTGGACTGCCTTTCCTCCCAGTGGCATTAGTGTGTCAGCCCAAGTCCAAGAATTTCAAAGTTGGTCTCTTTTAAGAATAATTCTCTGACTTATAAAACTCTTTATCCATTTTCAGGTGCAACATGTCAGCATGTATTAGTTCCACTTGTTTTATAGCTGAAAGCTGCCCAAACCCATCTTGAAGGCCATTGATCACTTTATTTTAGCTGGAACAGATTGAAACGGTTCAAATATGCGCCTGAACTCACTGACTCACTGACCACGTGTGACATTTTCGTCTGATCGGAGCAGGTTTACGGCACGCTTCCCTGCGCTATTGACAAAGAGAATTCAAACTCTGCTCACAAACTCTGCTCCCAAACTCTTTCAAAGACAGACTGTGAAAACAGCCTAGGAGCAAATGATCATTCTGGTTTCACCTAATCCCCCAGGATACTAGGGATTAATGAAGATCCTGTTCTTCTCTTTCTTAAAAATAAAACACATATCAGTAGACTTCATTGGTAAAAAAAGAGCTTCTTTGACATACAGCAGTACATCACAAAAGCAGCATGCCCCTCGTTGGAAAGAAGTATCTGGCACAAAAAGCTGGCAGGTGATTTCTCTTGAGTTTAATTTTGGGCTGTAGAGCTGATTTTACTGCATCTCAAACTGTGAGCATCTGGTCCCTGTCATTGCTAAGCAGATGTTCCAATACTCACACACCACAAAACATGCCTTTCACAGAAACCACACTTCTACAATAGCACATCTCTGACCACACAAATGAAATATAAAGAAGTACTGGAAAATTACTTAAATCTATAAAAAAAACAAAAAGCTTGTTTTAAACTTGTCAAGAAGTATTAAAAAATACCATGCAATTACAAACTATGGGATGGAGCTGATCCTTTAGGTCTGATTTGTAAAAGCTTACGTAAATGTAACTGGGCCGCATGACTAGACATCTCTGGTCAGTCTGGGTGCAGTTTACATGTTCTCTCTATGTACATGAAAGCTTATTGCTGTTGCTCTGATTTCCTCCCATAATCCAAAGATATGTTTCAGGTGAACTGGTGATTTTAAGTGCCCTTAGTGTGTAAATGAATGAGTGAGTGATTGTCAAGTAATGGACTTGTGTCCTGTGCACTGACTAGTTTGCACAAGAAAAACAGTTATGGATAGTAAGTACATAAGAGTTCCCAAAAAGCTCTTTGAGACAACAGTGGCCTCTACTGTTAGTGAGAGGGGCTAACAACTTTTTAAACTTGCATTTTTGGAGGAATCAGCAGGTTAGAGAGATGAAGCCAGGAAAGAGTAGAGTTTATGTACACATTTATGATCATGTTTATGATGTCACATAGAGACAGACACCGCAACACTCTGGGATGCTCGACTGTGAGTGAGGCACAAACATAATTCTTGTACAGAATACTCAAAGGCACATTGTGAAACACACCCTGAAGCAGATGCCACTCCTCTGACTGAGACAAACTGCGAAGTGACCTCTCAACCTGTTAATATCTCACCAAATTATGTCCTGTAGAGAGAGCAATTACAGAAACAATTACAATGAGAAAAAAAATAGACATGGAAGTACAAAATCGTACTCTGTGTCTACGGTCAACACCATTAACGTAATTCAGTAAACGAAAGTTGATTCAGCAAAATCTGTAACTGTGAGTATAGCTATCATAAAGAATTATTCTTCGCTACATAAAAGGAATGCCCCTGGCAATCCTAACAGTCGCTGCATGGAATCGGACTGTGAGATGGACCTTTTAGTCTGCTTAATGTCATAAGGGTCCTGTTCCATCTGTTTGACCTAATGTCTTGTTCTTCAGCTCCGATTTGTTTTTTGTCCAGTTTGCTCTGTCAGACCCTCCATGCTTATTTTATTTACAGGGAATTCAGTACACTCTGTTTGTGGGACTTATTAATAGGAAAAGCGACAGATCTTTTCTTCTGTATGCACTCAGCATGCACTAAAGCCTCAGTATGACTCAGCGTAATCTGTGCATATGCCTGGAGGCTGCAAATCTTTATTTTTATCATTCCAAACTAGGAAGAATAATTAAATATTTTGAAATGTGCACTGAATTAATGTTAAGACTGGGTGGGATTGTATTTCCTGCTGCTTTTCCAGGATAACATGAAGACAGTACAGGAAAAGGTGAGGGAAGTATAATCCCTCTTTCCTAAGAAGACAAAGATAACAGTATGGGCCTTATGTTCAGGTTTAGTTTCCGTGTTCCCAGAGAGGACCTGGCATGTGCTATCTTGGAGGGGATCAGTACTTGTACTGCTCCTTATAGCACCCCCTAAACTCAGTCACCACTAAGGCTAGTTCATCACCCAATAAACCCTGCAGCCTGTGGCTCACAGCATACACATCACAGAAGGTGTTTGTTTGCGTTCAGCCGGCTCAGGCAAGTGTGGGTGTGGTCCAAAACCATACCAACCACAACATAAGAAACGAATAACTGGCTAGAGCTAAACTGAGGGAAAGGGCTTAAACATAATAAGACTTAAGTATTATTAATATGAGTTTAAAAAATATGAGTTCCTATGGCAATAAAAAGTTTTCTTTAGACAAATCCCTCTGTGTATCTTGGCTTCCCAGCATCTGTCCAGGAATTGCCCCGAGAGTGGGAACACAGGCAAATCGAGCTTTGCTGACATGCTGAAGGTCAATAAACTACTCCTACCAAGATACCTCCTGAGCTGTCATGCTGTCACCTGGTCTGCTATGGGAATTGTGGAGAAAGCTTTGTTTCACCTTCTGCTACTACACAAAACACCACCGTGTTATTATTCTTGGACCAGAGGGATAAGACACAAATCTCCTAGATGGTTCTGTTCAGAAAACAATAAAAACCGCAAGACTATTGGTTTTAGGTTTGTCTGTATTGCAAGATTATGAACGACAAGGCTATTAAAAAATTACTGCTTACCAAACCACAGAGAAAATAATATGATCATATTGCTTACTTACATGTTGTTATACAGTTATGCAGTATTCATGCCAAACCAAAAAGATGCCCAGCACTAACATGAGTTAATGAAATTTTATGTAACATAAGGTAAACATTTTGACTTCAGCACCTGGGACAGCACCACAGTGGCAGAAAGAAGAGGAAGAGTTCGGTGACGTTTCCCCTCAGCACCAGACATACAAAAAGTCAATTAATGGTTATCAGCACAGATAGGCAACATGACAAAATCATCATAATATTTTACTGTACCACATACACAACAGGACAGCCAGCCAGGAAACCAAACCCTTTGAATAGTGATGCTGGGAGCAAGCTGCTTAAAGAAATGGACTCTTTGGTGAACCAATGCAGTTCTTAAGTTATTATTACATTACATTAATAAATGGATGTGTTTTCAATGGAATCTGCTTCAGTCAAAACCATCTAACAAGCAAATAAATAGGCAACTTTGAACACAAATGCCTGCCAAGTGAATAAAATGTAACCGTTGTATAATTTCAAAGAATTTACATAAATAACAGATCACATACAATATAGTACAATGAGATTGTAGCTATCTACTATTCATTACAACAAAACACAGAACAGGAGTAACTTCACTTGGGATGCAGAAATGCACTGTGGGATAGCGGACATAATAAGAGTGCCTTCTGCTAACCTAGCGAACACTTTGCACCAGAAAATGAGGGTTCATCTGGAGTGGGGACATCACATCCTCAAACACCTGCTAAATTACACTATTATCTGAAAGGGTGCAATCCACCACATCTGTCTGTGACTGTCTCGATGGCGTGTGGGGATGAGCTCTTAGTTTCCTGACCGGTCCAGCAGCTCCCTGGTGCCCAAGGAGAAAATGCCCTTGCTGAACAGCAATCAATAGTAGTCGTGCATCTTTGAAGTAAATGCTAGTCAGCCAATTTTCACACTACTTTATATTTTTTTCAGCTGGCCTTTTGATGAATTTTGGGTTTGAACTTTTGAATTTGTAGACGTACCCAGGAAAACCTTGTTCCTGAGCCCAACGTGACCAGTGAGCAAGTCCAACTGCAGGGTTCCTTCTCAGACTGCCACTTCAGCTGATACTCAGAAGGTTGCCACTTGAGGTTCTGAGCAGCAACCTGTAGTGGTACCACTGAGGAAGAAGCTTAAATGGCATTTCTCCAGCACTTTAGGTTACTTGAATAAGCAGCAAAAGGATAATAGCTATTATTTTTATCAGAAACAGATTATTTTTAGCATTTTACTTTTATTTTAGTTGCAATAATTTTATTATTAAATTTGCTTTGTGTAGCCCTTTTAAACAAATTGTAGAGTGGCCATTATCTAAAAAATTACCAAAAATGTCATAAACTCTGATAAAAGCTGAACCCTTATCAAACTATGCACTGTGGGATAGCAGACATAATAAGAGTGCTGTCTGCTAACCTAGCGAACACTTTGCACCCCCTCTTATGCAGCTTATTTGATAAAGCAAAGAGGCTCAAAGTGAGTCCTGCTGCAGAATTTAAATTAGAAGATGTGTCAACCTCACTTCTCTTCAAAGTCAGATGGCCTCAGTACTGTCAAAAGCACATCAGAATCATGCGCTCAACAAGATACCTCACACAAGACATATGTCAACACTGGTGGGTCATTGACAGCATCAGATGGGCAGTTATTTCCAAAAGACCACATGAAAATGAATAATTAATGATGAAAGTAGTACTCTGCAGTCATATGAAACTGTCCCAGACTCCCCACATTGGTGGTTTGCTGTGGAAACTGTGAGACTCGAAAGGGAGACAGAGGGGAGGCCAAGGGCTTTGCATTTTGAATGTGGTGCTGTACTGGAGTAGGGGGGCACAGGTAAAAATACCAAAGGAGCCATAATATGACAGCTGGATGTGCCAGCAATCCAGCTGTTTCCACAACAAACAACCTGGACAGATTTAGCTAATCATCTTTAGGCTAGCCTGCACACCAGCAAAAGGTGAGGGAAGGTGAGAAGAGAGCTCTTTTGCAAGGGATTTCAAAAAAATTTTTGGTGAGATATTTTTTTAACCAAGTAGTGTACTAAGTAGAACATATGAAACAGTGGTGAATGGGACAGGACTGGTGACATTTGAATGTTTTCTCCATGTTCATATGAATTTCGTGCCACAGTCCAAAAACATGTTTCAAGTTAATTGGTGCCTCTAAACTACCCACTGCGTGCACATGTGAGTGAATGAGTTGTGTGACGGAATCTCATCCGATCCAGTAGGAGGACTTCAGGATGTTGTCCTTCATGAGTGCCTCGGCAGTGGCCTCTTTCCGCTCACTCGGCAGTGGTAAAATGCCCTGGGAACACGGGCTCTTAGTGGAAACTGCAGAAGAACAACCGCAGCAGAGTGTCACTCACACCCACCACTGAGGCTCAGCCCATTATAAAACACTTCACTTTCCTACTGCCATTTCCATTACACGCTCAGCTGTGGATTCGATTGCTACCAATGTCTCCAGTTGATGGATGTAGGAAAATCAACATTCACCTTTCTAATCTGTTATCAATAAAAATTTCTTGGCAGTTGAACCACAGTATAATCTGGAGCTCTTCTTCATGAAGACTAAAGCTCATATTGTGAAGCACAAAGAGGAAACATGACTGAGAGCAGAAATTCTGCTGTCTATTAAATGCATTTCAAAATGTTGATATTATGAATAGTTAAAACACAGGGTGGCAACATGTAGGTGGTTAGGATTTTTCACCCTGCCATCTGAAGGTCCTAGGTTCAATTCTTATCCAATTACAGTGTCCTTCATCAAGGTGACTACCCTGAATTATTACAGCACTACAAGAATAGCAAGCTGTATTAAATGATTATAAAGACATATTTTACCTTGTAAGTACCCTTGTACAAAAGCCGTCAACTAAACAAAGATTAACAATAATAATGATAATGGACCATTTTTAAACATTTTAACAGTCTCAGTTTAACAGTTTAATAAGTTTTAATATAATTCTAAAGAAGTCACCTCTAAAGATTTAAGACCTCTAAGATCTTTTGAGAATAAATCAATTTGGATGCAGAAGTAAATTTAAAAGCATTCCAATGGTTGAAAGCATATTACGCCACCAGCAGTCTTATTCATTTGCCACGAAAGGGCAAACCGATCCATGTTGATTTTCACTGCTGCTACCAGTAACCACCGTAATAAATCTTGACATTTAACACCATAAAATGGATGTAAAATTTTGACTGAAACCAATCTCGTGTTAAAAGAGGACACAAGGCCTTACTGCAGAAATATGAAACAAAAGATTAAACAGGGCACAAGTAGACCGGAGGTGACAGAGCCCTTCTGAGGAGTCTGAAGGTGAGGGCGGCGTGAGACATGCAGCCAGTCATTAAGTGAATTGTTCTGCGGCCAATGCCCCCCAGAGAGCAGAAACTGTTTACTGGCTCTCCTTTACATTTTGCTCGCACTGCACTTGCTGCCTTTGCCTGTCGGCAACACACTGCATTTTAGGAGGCGGCTGTTAAGCCTGGTGCCCTGCAATCAATACCTTCTTCAATTTCTACCATGTCATTGTGGCAGACCGGATTCAGGAGCAATTTTGTTTACTCTGCAATTTGCACTTAAATATCTGTCTATCAAAATTATTGGGTGTTTTTGTCACAGCATCTCATCATTCTTTCCTCTCCTAAATGTAGCAGAAATTTTCCCTGTCACATCAGACTTAGTTTTATTTATTTTTTTAATGACCTTTCAATTCTCATTCGTAATTTCCTTGGGATAATGAAGACAAATGTCAAGACAAAGATTTTACCCTCTTGCTGCCTTAAATGATGACCTTACCCTTGTTAACAGACACCACTGTAAACGCAGTCCAAACCATCCATCTATCACTGCCAGAATATGCTGAACCACAAAATAAAGTCAGATATATGTAGAAAAGTCTGTAACTTCTATATATTGCAGCAGTGCAACCTTGGCATCTGAAGGTCGTTGGTTCAAATCTCAGAAGCACATATGTTCCACTTCTGAACTGCCCCATAAAAAGGATATTTTGAATGAAAACTGTTGGTAACGCCACAAAATAACAACATATACTTTAGAGTTTACATCAAAAAGGAACACAATTATTTTTACAGTTCAATGATTTCACTGCAAGCTGGGGAGGCAACATATATTAGGAAGTAAATTACACTCTGAACTGAGCCACTGCAGCTGCTGAATGAAAAGCAGCTAAGGGTGACGCAGTTTCTTTCTAATCACACTCATCCACGCTGTACAACCTTCCCAAATGGATCATTATATGCAGATTGATAACCTAATTACTGTCGTGAGAAATGAGAAAAACTGAGACAAATTTAACCAACGTTTCATACAAAAATAAACCTGTAGCATTTTGCACAAAATGCTTTCACATCAGACAAATTATATGAAGGCTCTATTCAAAACAATGAATATCTGAGGGGTAGCTCTGAATGAAAATATTAATCTGATAAATTCATTTTTAGGTTCTTCTCAGACATACAGATACACCACTGTATCAGAAGGTTTCATGACATTTTGCATGTTACAGAAAGACAAAAAGCCACTGTAAACAAGGGGACATTGGGGCAGAGTTCATAATGTTTATACAGGTATATGTGTTAAATCCTTAGCAATTTTTTAATCCATTGCTTCCAAGAAATTCAAGCTGGTGCTAGAAATAGGAAGAGAGTAAAACATACAGGTATAAAACGCTTGCTGGAAACTGAAAGACTGTGATAGCTTTTCAGTGCCATTTAGCCTGGCAGAAAGAAAAAATATGAAGAATTTTAAATCCATTAATTATAAATTCAAAATATTTGTGTTTGGTGTAGAATCCTCCCACATTAAAAGAGAATACTGGAACAGGTCGCATAATTATTAAGGTAAGACATATCCTCAAGAAAAAGTGATAGGACTCCTACAGAAAAAGGTTTCCAGTTAGCATAATGAATTATAAATGAAATGTGTACATTTTTATCTTGTACTGTTTCAGTAAACACAGTCCTAAATCATAAGTGTTTAGATAAAGGTGCTGCTATCTTTTCTCAAAAAACAACTTAAAACAGAAAGCTTCAGATTCATATTGGACCAATATTAACCAGTGTGCTTTTTATCCAAAACTGATTCAATAAATTTGCTAACTTGTTTAAACAGGTGAAGTTCGAGCTACAGTTCGAGTTGTTTGAGGTAGATATACCTACTGAACCCATAGTTCAGTAACACATGATAAATGACAAATGTGTCAAATAACCACAAATAAGACATTAATTGTATACCTACAAGGGAACTGTACTGTCAATCTTCATTATAACAAAAATCCGCCTCTTGACCATTCATCTCATACCTGATGTTATGAGACAGTGTGAACCCTTAACTAGTGCCAAGCTCTATGTCCACCATCCTACTTGATGCAACCACTCACACTCAGCCACCTGCAAACTTGACCGCCAATTAGCCAGCAATCTTGGAACTCACAACCCTCTGGGGGGAGAATGAGGAATCCTAGTGTCAGCTGAACTGCCCCAATCCCTTCTCACAGAGCCTGAGAAGAGCCATTAATCACCTCTTTCCCCATGGCATTAGGGAACGCATTATGAGATATGCAATGTGGCCCGAAAGATCTGAAAGGAGACTATTGGGGTCCTGTCCTACATCAGAAAAACAGAACCAGAATTTTACAAATTCAAGCATAAAATTTTCATTGTTGAACAATACTGATATTTGGCAACTATCAAAGAACTCTTGCTGCAGAACTTCAGATAAGGCAAAGATACTCGGTCCATGAAACACAACCCATTTTTCTAAATTTTCCATGAGAAGGATTTTCACTTCCTTCTCACATAAGTATTCTATACCAGACTCTAACTTCATCATTTCAAATGTTATCCCTAAGGAACATTTTGGAATGACAAATATTTCTATTGTTGGATTTGGGTTTCGGGTGATAAATTAAAGAAAATTAAGTTCATCATCCACATAGATGTAAAAACTGTTCACTGTTCATAGCAAAATTATCCCATAAATTCTAGCTTTCATTCTGCATAACATCTAGGGCGATGATTTTGTGGGTTACATTACTGAGTTCTTCTCAATTCTGAAATAAATGGGATGTAATGAGCAAGGCTATTAATAGAGATGTGACTACATCACTGTTTAGCACCCAGTGCTTCCTGCCTGTGGTTTTATACACATCTCCTACCCTCACATGACCTTTGCAGTTTCTGTTCTGGGTTATTTTTATCATTACCAAGCTCAGTTTAATCTGATAAAAACTGCATTGCCAGGCCTGGGCTTTTAAAAATCGCAATTTTCCAGCTTCTCCTGTCCTAAAATGCTCTAACTAAAGGTTCTGTGCTCTTGACAGATGTAGCAAACTGAAAAAAAACTTGAAATATCTTTTTAATTTTAATGTATTCTCAAAAAGAAAATTTGAAAATGGGCATTCATCACTTCATGAGACATAAATGCAGAACTTCATGCTTTTCTGCTCAAAGTCATAGTGTATTCCATCAGTGCAACAATAATATTCCAGTACTTTTGTTTTACACCGAAAATAGGCTGAAGGTCTTATCCCATGGAGACGTTCAAAAAATAATTTACAACTATCTTGAAGTGATCACCGACATATCAATCTGGTCATGCAGACAGTAGGAAATCTGAGCTCTGTCAAATATAAGGAAGCCTAAGGAAGTGCTTATAAATATACACTAGCATCAGACACAGGTAAAAAAAATCTATCTCCATAGTTGTCTTCTAGGAAATAGATGGAAAAAAAGTGGTAGAATTTCAAAATCAGAATTCTCTAGCTTTTGGTTAGATACCGGACCAAAATAGGGTGAATTTAAAAGCATTTCATTTGACACCAGCTGTTTACCACACATACAGTATATTAAGATCCATGTGGTAGCAAACAAACATTATACCCCTACAATATTATCTTGGTTGACACCTATTTATTTTTATATGGTCTTACTTGAGCAGCTTTTACAAATGAATATCAGTATTTTCTATGATTCCGTAAAGAGTACAATGAGGATTTCTCATTAGAAGCATCGGTCATTTTGTTGTTCTCTCTGTGATTCTCAGTTCGTGACCTTATTCTCTATGCACATCAAGAAAAGTCCCTGGTCATGGATCAATGACAGAAACAAAATGGTCAAGGCTGTGAGCGGAGTGGTGCTGGCAACAACCTTGCTGTCAAGATTCATTATGTTTAATCACACATTCGACCACCATTTGAGCATAAAGGCCCCGGATGTAAGCAGTAAGTTGTGGCATGCCATTAGCAGCCCAACAGGAGGTGAGCGAGCTCAAACCAGAGGTCTTTATTACCTGTGGGGAGCCATTCGTGGCGAAAGACCAAGTTTTTTCCCACTCATGAAACAGACAATATTTTTATATATATTTGAATTAACTTTTTTTGTTACAACACATATATGGCATGACTTTTTAAAAAATCTTTTCACTGCTATGCATAAAATACATAACATGTATTGTCTATATTCAGATGCTCTTGAGTTGTAAAGAAATTTCAGAGAAATTTCATGATGGCTATGAAGACTCTACCACTACTCCAATGATACTGTCGAGTCATTTCTATAAAAATTCTTTTGGATTCCTTCCACTAGCAGGTATGGATCATGGTAAATCACGGGGTCAGTTAACTAACTGTTAAAGACATAATTAATCTGTGGCAATGAATATCCTGTAAAAATTAAAGGTTCAAAATGAAGACATGCATATTTACTTTTGAATGTGTTCCAAAGGCATACAAAATGTAAAATTAATAAATCATTTTAAGGCAGCGCAAAAAAGTGAAATTTCTAACAAGCTAACAAGTAACTCCAAAATTCTTATTGCTGTAATCTTATCCTAATTTGTAATTCCAAAAGCAGGTCCTGAAGGTGTTCTGTTAAGGATACTATCACATGGTCAAGGACCAAAAGTGCTGTAACACCAGTGGGTGTTGTTATAGCTGTATCAGGCCTACCCAGAGGGCAGCATGGTTGTGTGCCAGGATACCAAGGTATCTCCGAAAGATAATAAGAAATGAGGACAACTTGTGAATATGTCGGCAAGGGTCAGCTACTGAAAAACAAATTGAAGTAGGTTTTAAAGGCATCAGTGGAAGGGGCATGTCTCACTGCAAGAGGAAGGCCATTTCACAGTTTAGGGGCCTAGTGGTTAAAAATGCTGCTGTCCACCATTTCCAGACTGAGCTCCAGAACTACAAGCAGGCTGCTGTCTTGTGAGCGCAAAGCACGGTCAAAGTCACAATTACTGAGGAGATCAGAGATGGAAGCTGGTGTGAGACCTTTAAGCAGAAGATAGGTTAAAAGCAGCGAGTTGAAGTCACGTCTATACGGAGCGGGCAACCAGTTAAGAGTTATATCACATATATACACTTACATGTGATGAAACTCCAAATTCACCTTGCTTTGACTTATTTTAGTTAATGGCTTGTCCTCATTTATTCCCACAAACAAGGTTCTAGACATTTTGCTGAATCAGACAATGAATCTTTGCTACCCATGACAGAGATGAATTCATGCATCACTCTCACTTCATTGCCATGGCTGGAGGCGCGGCACAGTGGGACGGAACGCGATCGGCCACAGCGCTGATTATCTTGGAGGCTGCTATGGCCTGAAACCAAGCACTGAACTCATTCCAGCTCTGACTGCGTGGAAATAAGCTGAAAACCATGGCAGTTTTATGGAATTCCTCAGAGCTCAGCTATTAATGGCACCGTTCAGCTCATGACAGGCGCACAAACCAACAGGACGTTTTCAAACAATCAGGTGAGAAAATTCCCATTTCTCTCATTATGCTTAACAATGCAGCATTAGTGTGGTCCCAAAAACAAATGAACAAATTTAGTTTGTCCGCAAGGGTACTTTTGCTCCTTTATATATGATTGAAAAACACACTCCAAGCAAGCAGTATTTAGAGGTCACCCCATCTTGCAGACATAAATCATCTGTCACAGTCTGGCCTCTGTCTTGAGGAGAAACAAAAGTTTAATGTTATTGTAGGGGTGATGAATTCCAAGGGGTATTTCATCCCCTACCTGATGTAAATGAGAATGACAGAGCCAAGTCAGTTATGTTCCTGACTTCTCCTGACGTCATCCAGATTTAAGTTTTAAAAAGGAATATCTTAAATTCTGCCGTTCTCCCATACAGTGACAACTGCTTCACGGGTCAGCTTTTAACTTTCTCAGAGGGTTTTTCCTTCGTCTAAATGGGAGAACTGGACCAGTCGAAACACGTTCACTCCATGGGGAAGTCTTGCTGCCGGTAATTGAGAGCTTGACTTCCCAAGCAGCTAGTTTTCAGGTGCAGACCTCAAACTAGAGGAACTCATAATCGCTCCAGTAAAAGAGCATACAAGCAACACAGGAATATGGGGCTACCTGAAAGTGTCACCCAATCCAGCTCAAATTTCACAAAGTCAACCCTAGCGGACAAAAACAAGTTACAGTATGTGTAGGAAAAAAAAAAATCACGGAACTTCATTTCTTTCATTTCACTTTGAGCCATCCTAATGATGGAACATATCCAGTACAACTGCAGTTAAAACAAATAACCAAAGATAAATATTTTGGTAAAAAAAGGTATTATATGGACTGGAAGTATTAGGCTGCAGTTCAGTGAATGGTTTTTGTATTTTCCATGTGGGCTTAAGCGTGCACTAGACTTGGACCTGCGGGTTCTTAAGCAGACACTTTTATGCAAAAGAGTGGTGAGGGTGGGGTAAGTTTGCAACAAAGCAGGAAACAAGAAGCTTACTGGACATTCATGCGTGTGTTAAAGTCTAATAAATATACAATTCGAATGACTCTTAATTTCTAGGCTGTCATGCTGCAGTAAGAAGGCAGATGCACAATTTTTGATTCATGCACTCAATTTCTTTTACCTGTTTGGGCTCAAGAGGCCCCAGAACCCATCCCAGAACCATGGAAGCACTAAGCAAGGTCAGACACACCCTAGGTGGGCATATGTGTCAGATCTTTTATTCCTCCTTTAACACAAAGGGAATCTAGAATATAACCAGCGGAGATAAAGAGACAAAGAAGCGCGGTCTATCAAGAAAATAATATTAAAACGCCACTTTTCTGCTATTACGTTATCCGCAGACACTTGTGGTCATATCCCAGTAGTACCAGTGGAACAAACCATAGCAGAAACCACACTCACCAGAATGAGTCCAGCTGCCAGGAAACAACTTGTAAGAGAAAACGAAATTTGAATGTGACGAGCATCATGCCGACAGCCGAAGCAAGGACACGAAAGCCTGCAAAACTTTGGAGACACACAGGAGGTCTCAGATGTTCTCGGACACGGGGAGGCGATGACTTTTAACGCTAACAATGTAGCGGAACTGTGTAAAATAAAAGGAAACGCGTGTTGTGTTGGTGAGGCAGCGTGATTTTTGCTGCTGTGCACCTGAGTCACCACAACATGATTTCCACAAACACAGTTTTGATATTTACCACAGAACTGAGGTTAAACAGCGAAATTCCACTTTTGCCACCTCATTGCTTTATTACAATAACCCAATACCGTCGTCAGGCGGACTAGTACCCTTTATTATTATTATTATTATTATTATTATTATTATTATTATTATTATTATTATTATTGGAGTGCCGGTATCTCACCCTCCACGGAGCACGAGGATCCGACTGCCGCACGAAAGAGTCCCGCGTAGCCGAGTGCGCGCTGGACAGAAATGTAAAGTCGGAAAAGTCCAGAAGAAATTAAATGAGAAATTTAATAACAGCTAAGAAAACACTTTTGCTACGAAGCAAAACCGCCGCAGAAGCCTGGTCGCTCAGCGAGCGGAAGCCGAACGCAGTCAAAACGGCGCCGAGCGCTCGGTATCGCCGACGCGCCGAAGCTCCGCTCGCGCTGCCTCAGGGAATCGACGCTGGGGCTCGCGGCGTCCCCGGCACGTGACCGGGCTCGGCGCGCGCACACGCGCGCGCGCGTTCCGCTGCCCTCGAGCGCTGCCCAAATTGCACCTTGTGGGCGGCACTTATTATTTCATTTTTAATATTGCCGTATCGAGTGTGGTCCTCTACAACTGAAAATGTTCTTCTGTAAAATTGAAATAGGGAACTCACTCAGTTCACTTGTCATTCTGTGATGCATCGATGCTGACTTACACCGCAAAATGTATTATTATTAAAATGTGAGATGCACTTTTACATTAAGTTTGCGAAATCCATTAAAGGAATGAAGCCCAGCATTGTATTAGAACACCTAAAAGTTCATTGTTCTGCATTAAATGTTACACAAGCTGGTAATCTACACGCGAACAAGCCAATAGTTACAACTCATACAAAAACCGAAAAAACAAAAAAAAAGTTAGTTTTGCTTTATTAGTTCATCCAGATAGTAAATTAAAATGTAAAGTTTAATTAAATATGGTGTTTTCCGACCATGGAAGCGCGGTTTAATGCCACACAGCCGTTTATTCCTGTGCGCTCAACTTAATGCAGTCTTTTTGTTTTATCTACAGGGTGCAGACAATTTTAATGCCAGTAGTCGATCTGCTTTCCTCTTCTTCATGTTGAAGTGCAGTGTTACACCCATTTATAGAACCGCATTTTTTATATTTTCAGTTCAATTCCGTTTCCTGTACCACTTGACCTGTGAGGGTCTCGGTGAGAGCAGGTAGAGAAGATGGTCCAGACAATGCTGTTCATCACGATGGTCTCCAGCTCTTCCTGGTGGGATCCCCTAGCATTCCCATTGCAACTGAAAGGTAAAGTCTCTCCATCGTACCCTGAGTCTGCCCGGAAGTCATAACAGGCACGAATGTATCAGTATGACATGCTTTGTACAGCTCCCAAGGAAGCTGAGCAAGGGACATCCTCACATCAACCACCTCAGCTGGCCCCAACTCAATCCCAAGGAGAAGCGGTTCTACTTCAAGACTGTACTGAATCACCCCTTCTCATCCTGTTACTAAGGGTTAGCACAGCAATCTGGCATAAAAACCTCATTTTGCCCCCTTTTATTGGGTCACTACCCACAAGTAAACCGATATCTTTGTGACTTAACAGTCGCCACAGATACAGTTGCGATAGATCTGCTGACGCTGCACCGATCCACTTTCTCCTGCTCCCACCTTCCATCACTCAAAAACACAATCCCAAAATACTTGAACTTCACCTACTAGGGGTACACCCCTCACCCAAAGAGAGCAATCCTCTTTATTCTGACAGAGGACCATGACCTCAGTCCTAGAGGTGTTGGTTTTCAAAGCTGCTGCTTCACATTCAGCAGCAAACCATTCCAGTGCACACTGCAAGTCACGATCAGATGAGACCACCTTGAGAGGTCATCAGTGCAAGGTGAAGGGTAGAGGTTGGGTGCAATACCGACAAAGGGGCAGACACGAGTGCTGTGGACCTAGATGACATTTTTACTGGAGTAATTTGGTTCAGTTTTTTTTTTCAAGAATACTACAGTAAATTCCCTGAATGAGAGTCCATTCAGGAACCTTCACTTTCTTCACACATTCCTCCACCACCTTCCATAAATTAATTTTTTTTTTGCTGAGTACTACGTACAATTGATTGCAGAAATGTGACTTAGCACATGACTTTCTGGCAATAATTGAAAATCTGTTTTGCCAGTAACATTCTCTAGGGCCTGTGTTATGATCTGAAGATGCGCAAAAAGGCTTTTGGAAAGCCCCGCTCATATTACAGCATCAGTTACTGTGCCGTTAAGAGAAATGGAAAGCTGATAATATCAAACGCCCTGCCTGTTATCTGCACAGCTCGGTCACTGTAGCTCCTGTGGTGGGGAGGACCACATTCCCCGTGTAAGGAAGAAGTGCTGCACTGAATAAAACACAGCCTCTGCCAGAATGTCTGCATGATCTTCTGCCTCCTTTCTGGGCACAGAAATGTCTTCAACCATGTCAAGTCATTTTTTATACTAAAAAATCTTACAGCTGGACTAAATACAGAACTTTCTGCCTTTGTAGCTTCTGTACAGCAGACTGATGTAATGCATCAGGGTTCCATGTTCATTTTATTGTCACTCTGCCCTTATACAGATGTACAAGACAGAATGTTGTTTCTCATAGACCACGGTGCACAGTATGGTGACACAGGATGACACAGAGTAGTTGAATAGACAAAAAATGAACAGATAGAAGTTGATAAATGAATAATAAATAGACAAGATGTTGAATAAATAGAATAAAAAGTGGATAGATAAGACCAGAGGGTCAGTGCAAGTAGCCAGTAGTGATGTACAGTGGTGGTTGTCTTTGGTGGTGGACGGTGATCAATCTCTGTGCTGTCTGGAGTTCAGCACCCTGAAAACCTGTGGGAAAAAAGCTGTAGTAGTGCCTTTTGGTCAGCAGTGGTGAAAACAGATGGTGGAGAGGGTAAAATGGGTATTTGGTGATGATACAAGCTTTCCTGACACACTGCTTGTGGGTGGTCTGGACATAGGAGAGAAGTCCTGGTGAGCTAAGCTCAGGTCAGGTCCATTCCTGCACAAGAGTGAGCATCATTAATCCATTTTCCTATTTCAGGGTTAGAGTGGTCCAGAGCCTATCCCAGAAACAGGGAGTATGAGGCATGAAAAGCTTGGATGGAACACCAGTGTGTTGCTGGGCAATAGTTCACACAGTCATTCGTTGACACACCAAGAGCAATTTAGATCATGCAAATCACCTAAATTTGCTTACTGTATCTTTAGACTAAAGGAGAAAACCAGAGCGCCCTTTACATTTGCCTACAAGGCCTCTGCGTATTTGGTTCTGACTCTTTGGACAATGTGACTCTGATTTGAAAGAGTATTGTGAAGCTCAGAGTCTGTTTAAGTCTGATTATCAGTCCGTATCTCATAATCACTTAAAATAAAAACCTACTCACTAGAGCCACATCAGCACTGACATTTCCTAGATACAATATAAGGAGGAGCATTACGGGCATCCCTGTTGCGATTGTAGTGTCTTTTATTGTAGTAAAACAAGTGAAAATGATAGAAATCCGTGTCACGATTTCCTGTCTCTAACATTTGACCCTGACTGTAACATTTGTTTCCCATATACTGTACTCAACATCTAAATGTGCTGGCCAAATCTCAGTGTATGTCAGAGACAAGACAGCGGCTCTGTGAAACTAAGCTGAAAGTTGGATATCGTGTTCCAGTAACTCCTTTACGAGTCTTCTAATGCCCACTATCTTATTAAAGGCAGCAAGATATTTGGATTGATGCATAAGTAATTTACTGAGCCTGTGAAGGTCCACTTTGTGATACTTTACTTTGTAGTGATATACAAAACATTCAGCAGCCACTTTATTAGGCACACATGGCTGTTTATACATGCAGCTCGCCCTCACCCTGCACTGTGGCTGTGCACATGGTTGTGACTCAGTATATAAACACACAGACAAGGTCCAGAGGTCCAGTTTGGTTACTTGGCATAAGTACCTTTGAACATGGCTTGATCATTGGTGCCAGTCATACTGGTTTCAGCATTTCAGTAACAGTGGACCTTGAGGGATTTTTACAACTCCACCAACATGACTGCGACCATACTTTGCTAGAGTAGCCTGTACTGTTCCATGTTTCTAGCCAATAGATCATCTTCTCAATAAGGTAGAATGTAAAGTTAACAGAATGAATGTGGCATCAAAGAATGTGTAGAAACAGCATAGCTGACAATTCACTATAGACAGAGAACCCTATAGAAACGTGTAGCTGCAGCGAGCCGAAGGAGAGTAAGGCGGGAGCAGCTACAAGGCAGCATTTTAACAGGTAAAAGAGCAGCCAGATGACCAGACAAGAGGGAATTATTATATTCTAGTTGGGAGATGCCCATCAGCTGCACCAGGAGCTGGGTAGAGTGTGTTGTGAAATATCTATAGATCCTGAAGATTTTAGACAGAATGCAGCGGTAAGATCAGGTTATGGCTTTAATATCCTGGTAGAATTGGAGGTTTGAGTCGACTTTTACATACTTGACTGATGATGCAGCTAAACTGAGCAAGTTGTCCAGCTTGATAAAGAGATACGTGGATCCATATTCAGAGAGATGGAGGATCTCAGTTATGGTGATTAGAGACTAACTGTGAGACTATCTCCTCCTCTTCAGGGGGAGACACTACTATGTGGCAGGAAATTGCATAAATAGACATTTTAGCTCAGTCCAGAATTTTTAATTTTTTGAAAATCATTAGGACTGTATAAAGAAACCAAAAACCTGAATGAAAGAAAGGAAATTCCACTGTGAGAGAAAAAAAAAAAATTGTGCATTATACAGAGGGAAATGCACATAAGGCTGGTAGATTTAAACCAAATCACTGAAGTTTCACCTTGCATGGGAAGTAAAAGTCAGCATTCCATAATACCACAGAAAATAGGTTAATGGGTAAGTATATATTATTTTGATGCACATGGCAATTTCATAATAAATGCCAGCAAAATCTGAACGTCTGGCCTTTGGGAGACAGTGCTGCATAGAAGCACGGTGATTTGTATTATAAATGTGTGCAAGATGTCTGCTTCAAACTTCTCCATGGTACAGACGATGAATCATGCATGCTTGTAACTTGGATGGGGTCATAATTGTGAAATCTTTCATTTCATCTGGCACAACTTTCCTCTCTGTGAGATGCTGTGCTTTTCTGCCACATTTGGTCTGATGCAGAATTTTGTGGCAGCCAACTTTTCTGAATCCTCCTCAACTCAACTTTCATGGATGGAGGTCTTTTTATGGTTTTGGAATGAAAAAAAATTTGTGTCTTTCTTACCCATGCATCAGAAAAAGCAACAAATTCACATTGTGAAAAATTTATAAATCATCTTAATCTGAGTTCTTTTATGAAACCGGAGTAGTTCTTTAACACTGTCGAGAGAATGCCAGCTGTTATCAACTACATAAATAAATTTGTCCTCTACTTTTGTCCTTAGATTTGAAAGGGGTTGAAACGGATGTGTCCGTTGCCACTGTGATTGAGACCATCTGTCTGGTTGCACATCGTCCTCTCTTTCATTCAGCTTTTCCATTGTCTTTTCAAGCGAATCCACTGTTCTGAAGAAAGGGCAACAGGCAAAGTTAGAACCATTATCTTACACCTGAAGGATCTGCATTCAAATCCCTGTTCCTGCTGTATTGAATGAAGTTCTTGCTCCAAAATGATACACTGAAAATTATCCGTCTGTATGCTGATGTAAATAATGTTAAATGAAATAAAAGTAGATTTTCATACAATTTCTCATTTACTCTATCCGCGATTCCCTAATTATGCTTCCTTCACAGTGGCAATGCTTATGTCACACATCTGCAGTTGGGGGTTATGTCACCCACCCCCACCTGTGCCAGTGTGAGCAGCTGGCAGTGAAGAGCGAGCCACTTGAACCTGGGACTGTGACACAGGAAGCAGAATACACTAGCGAGAATTTGTACTGTAATAATTACACATGAGCCAAATGTGAACGCATCACAAAGGTAACAGCACAAAAACTTCTAAAACACTCCCTTCTTTATTCCACATGCATGCTCACTCTTTCTTCATTTGCTCTCATTCATGTCAGCGGAGAGCAGCAAAGCATCAGACAATGATGTGAACTTGGTATCTAAAATGTTGTGTAACGTACTGTACAGGAGCCGGAATAGATGAAGCAGGGCATGAATAGACGCTCCTCAGAACACACTCGAAAAGCAAGCGCAAGGGCCAGTGACAGGAAAGGCAGAGATGCCAAATTGTCCCTGTAATTGTTCCTGTCAACACCGCCGAGAGCTGCTTGGTTTTGTGACGGCATCCTGTTATTATCCGTAAATAATTGTAGAGGTTAGAGAAAAGGAGGCTGGGGGCTTCGCTGCATTTTTAGGCCCGATCTCACCACAGTGCAGTGCCAAAGTATTTCACAGTGCTGCCCTGAAGCACAGTTTTTTCCTTTTCTATCAAGATTTCTCCTCTCTGCAAGGAAAAAAATCCTTTCTCTCTTTGGCTTCAAAAATAAACTGCCAGCACCCTAAGCACCCCATGCTTAACTATGCTAAGAAACTGAAACATGTTCTTATACATAATACATGAAAATGTTCTGCACCTATAAATGTTTGACTGAAAAAAGATTGGAAAAATTGTTAGCTGTGTCCATGATTGTTTTTTTTAAATACCTGCAAGCGTCATGTATTTGACATGACCTTTATACTTTAAGAATAATATTTATACCCCATGCAGCGGCAGTGAGCACGCTTTTTCCTGGCTGTTGACTGAGCTGGCCTTGACATCACCAGGGAATTATCTTTGCAATTCTACATTTAAACTCATTTACAAAAGCAGAACTCTACATTTAAACTGCAGGTGCTTCAAATGAGTTGCAGGCACAGGGCACAGTGCACATTTCACATTTCAGAATCAGAATCAAATTTATTGGCCGAGTATGCTCACACATACAGGGAATTTGACTTCGGTTTTCAGTGGCTCATAGTGTACATAAAACAACACACACACACACACACACACACACACACACACACACACACACACAAACCTACATACAAACATGTCCAGGAGATGAATGACAATGCAATAAATACACTGAAATAGAAGCAGACTGTAATTATGCAGAGATGGAAACTAAAGTTCCAGGCTGAGAGTGAGTGACCACAACCGTGCAGTTTTACACATTTTTCTGACAGCTCAAGTCCTTTACTAGACTCCATTTAAAATTACAACACTCAAAAACAAAACAGCATATTCAAAACACCAAAAACAAACTGTTTGTGTGTCAAAACAAAGTGTCACGGATACAAAGGTCTCACACTTTGGTCACAAAAAGCCACAATTCTCATAACACTACCTCAACAGCTCACTTGAAAGGACACACCATAAATTTATAAAACAACCATCTATAAGAAACACTTAGAACACACATGAAAAAAGTTATCCTTTAAAACAAACACTTCTTCTTTCAGCTGCTCCCATTAGGGGTCGCCACAGCGGATCAACAGTTTCCACTTCTTCCTGTCCCCTGCATCTTTCTCTGTCACATCCACCAGCTGCATGTCCTCCTTCACCACATCCATAAATCTCCTCTTAGGCCTTTCTCTCTTCCTCTTGCCTGGCAGCTAAATCCCTAGCATCCTTCTCCTGATATATCCAGAATCTCTCCTCTGCACATGTCCAAACCATCCAACCTGTGCTGCCCCTCTAATATATCTAATGTACGCCTTTTCTTTAGCCTTTGCCTACTCTCTCTTCGCCCTACGCCTTATCTCCTTGTACTCCTGTCTACATTCTTCATCTCTCTGTCTATTCCACTTCTTCTTTGCCAGCCTCTTCCTCTGTATACTCTATGGAGAGGCTTAGGAGGAGCTTCTATCCACAGGCCATAAGGCTTTTGAACCCATCACAATCCTCACAAACCACAGTCTACAATATCCTCTAACCGCTCCCCCCCTTACTGTCACTGTTACTGTCCTCACAGTGCACCTTAAGGTTTTATTTTGTTTTATTTTATTTCATTTATTTTATTTACTGTTTTATTTATTTATTTATCTATTTATTTATTTATTTATTTACTTATCTATTTGCTGTGTGTTCTTGTTTTCTTGGGTTTGGTTGTTTGTTTGTCTTACTCGTGTTAAATTTTTTGATATGTAACCATGTACAGTCTCCTGTCAAATCAGAGCACATTTCACTACATGGTATACTCAGTAACCATGTAAGTGATGAATAAACTCTTTTGACTCTCCTGTACTTCCTCATTCCACCACCATGTTTCCTTGTCCTCCTTCCTTTGTCCAGATGTCACACCAAGCACCTTTCTAGCTGTCTCCCTTACTGCTTCTGCTGTGGATGCCCAGCACGCTGGTAACTTTTCACTGCCACCCAATGCCTGTCTTAATTCCTCCCTGAACTCCACCTTATAGTTTTCCTTTTTCAACTTCCACCATTTGATCCTTGGTTCTGCCTTCACTCTCCTTCTCTTTTTGAGCTCCAATGTCATCCTACAAACCACCATCCTATGCTGCCTAACTACGCTTTTCCCTGCCACCACTTTGCAGTCTACAATCTCCTTCAGTCTTGCCCTTCTGTATAAGATATAATTCACCTGTGTGCATCTTCCTCCACTCTTGTACGTCACCCTGTGTTCCTCCCTCTTCTTAAAATACGTGTTTACCACAGCTATGTCCATCCTTTTTGCAAAATCCACAACAATCTGACCTTCTGCGTTCCTCTACTTGACACCATAACTACCCATCACCTCCTCATCTCCTCTGTTCCCTTCACCAACATGCCCATTGAAATCTGCTCCAATCACCACTCTCTCCCTCAAGGTACACTCTTCACCACTTCATCCATATCACTCCAGAATTCTTCTTTTTCATCCATCTTACACCCAACTTGCGGGGCATATGCACTAACAACATTCATCATCACACCATCAATTTCCAGTTTCATAGCCATCACTCTGTCAGACACTCTCTTCACCTCCAAAACACTCTTGACATACTGTTCCTTCAGGATAACCCCTACCCTATTTCTCCTCCCATCCACACCATGGTAAAACAGTTTAAATCCCCCTCCGATGCACCTAGCCTTGCTCCCCTTCCATTTGGTCTCCTGCACAAACAATATATCAACCTTCCTTCTCTCCATCACATCAGCAAGCTCTCTCCCTTTACCAGTCATACTACCAACATTCAACGTTCCTACCCTCACATCCACTCTCTTAACCTTCCTCCTCTCCTCCTTCCTCCGGACATGCCTTCCTCCTCTTTTCCTTCGGCCTCTTCTCCTTCTTTGGCCAACAGTAGCCCAATTTCCGCCAGCACCCTGTCGGCTAGCAGTGCTGGTGGCAGTCGTTGTTAACCTGGGGTTCGACCGATCCGGTATGGAAATTTGTATTTTTGTCCCCATATTAGGTTTGGCAAATTTTTACGCCGGATGCCCTTCCTGACGCAACCCTCTCCATTTATCCGGGCTTGGGACCGGCACGAAGAAATACACTAGTTTGTGCATTCCCTTGTGGCTGGATTATCCTTTAAAATAAACACTAAAATATTAAAATATGAATTCATATCGCTCATCTAACAGTCAACAGCTTCAAATCACCATCAGACCGTCAAGTCAACACCTACTCAAATTATACTACAGTTTCATACATTGTCACATGTAGGTCTGCTGTCACTCAGCAACCCTCTCTTTTATTTTGCTTCCTTTGACACTGTGCAGGATCCTTTGCCTTCTAAGGGCGCGTTTGCATGGCAGCCATGTAACTTTCTTACTCCAAGGGTCCTCGATTGTCAGCCTGTGTCATGTCCTACCATCAGTCAAACTCAGTTGAGTGAGCAGTATGAAACCATGAGCTACTGCATGTCAGGTCTTGACAAACTCATTGCAGCACAAGCACCGTTCTTCTCAATGAAACCATCAGTCAAGAAAATGGGATATATTTTTAGTGGCTAATTCCAGCCACTTAGTGAAGAACTGGTAATATTTTCATGATCTTGTGTCATTTTTATTGTAACCACCTACCTTGATAGTGCTGTCAGCAGGGTTATGAATGGAGGACTCTGGAGATGGGACTCTGGGAACACAAACTTTATCTCTTCGTAGCAGGTCTGAAACAGCAGTGGCCCTGGTTATGACACACGTGCTCCATAACTGTACAACGCAAGAAACCCCACTAGGGCCGATATCTCTGCTGTAACTCCATGCCATTGCTGCAAGGAAGTGTTTACACATGGAGCACAGCATGATGGGAACGACAGCTCTACCCACCGCTACAGTATGTTATGCTTTAGTATGTACAGTATATTTATCTCTGTATGAATTACATTTACATTTATTTATTTTGGGGTTTGTATCTCCCCACCATACTGTGAGTTGCAATAGATTTGAGCAAGATTTTTGGCATTCATCTGTGTTACACTCATGGTGGAAGCAGCCTAATGATGGGTTCTGCTAACAGCAAACAGGTCTGATGCACAATTAAGAACTCAAAGAAAGTCAGAATGTTGCACATCCAGCAACTGTAGTCCAGTATTGTACTGATATACCAGGATATCATAATTTTGGGAAAACTTGGAAGCAGAAAATGCTAACGGAAAAATAAATTTAAAAAACAACAAAATATTCAACAAAATCCATTGCCACACCCAGGTGTCAGTCACAAAATACCCACTGAACTTCATGTTCCCACATGTGCTATTTTCTACAAAACTACCAACAGCCCTCCTCCACCACTCTTTTGTCCACAAGAGTTCAGATGGATATGCTAAACTATCTTGTCTGACAGTAGGTGTGAGTCCTCCAACATCTCTAATCCAGCACTAAGCATTCACCCAAGTACATGCTTGCAGTCTAGGACTTCCAGTGTGTGAATTATCATGGCTCTGCTGCTTATGTTATGGCTTTATTAAAAGGGACTTTTAATATTTGACCTATTTACAGCTCCGTGCCCTTAACTATTCTAATACTTACTCCAGTCATTTGATTTCTTCAAAATCCCACACACCTCAGGGAGATACTTATAAAAAAAGAAACAAAACAGTAAGAAACCAGTTCTGGCCTCATGTGGTGTGTGAACAGAGTTAATAGGAATAAGTGTGAGTTTTCCTCACTTTATTACTGGAACTGAGACCTCAGGCTCCAGCTGCAAGCTCTGGGGAGAAAACTTCAAAGCAAAGAATGGTGGAAGAAAGAAAGAGAACCAAAGAGAGGAGAAGGAGCAATGCCAGCAGGGAATATCATTCCTCACTTACAAAAAGATTTTGCGCAAGACAAAGGCCAGGAGAAGCATGGAGCATGAGCTTGATTCAGGTCTGTGCAGCTGTGGAGCTGGGGGCTGGAGTGGTTGATCTCAAAGCTTCAACAAGCTTATAAACATCCATGAACAGTACAAACTGTGCCTTGTGACAAAGTATGACATTCTTGTTATGCTTTAACCATCAAAGCTTGGGGGGTTATTTTTGGAAACCCATGACACCACAAAAATATTAATTTTGAGTAGTGAAAGAGGAATAAGTGTGAATTACATTTTTAAAAATTGTTTTTGTGTTTACTTTTACTTTACATGCAATTTCAACAATCTAAAATTTGTAAGAAATGGTTGGATCAAAAAAAGTGTTCTTTACATTTTAACATTATATTTTAATCAAATTTCATAAAAGACATTATTATCAGCAAACAGTTACTCAAGACAAACTTTTCAAATGATTTTAAAGCTGTAGAAAAAAACTGTTATTTAAATTGTGTTTAAATAAAAAATGAAAATAACAACCAAAACCAACGTTAAATAAAATGACTACAAGGACTGTAATTGAACTTGTATCCCATATTCAGGCATCACAGCTACTGTTTTATGGGTTCGGTTTTGCCCTACTAACCTTAGCTGAGCAGAAATTACAGTAAGTCATGAGAATTCTGGCACAGTAGCCGACTCAAACAATAGAGTGGCGATGTACAGTAAGAAAGTCAGGAACCCAAAACAAACTGGTGCAGTAAGACCATAAAGTGCAGGTTTCAGGTGTCTGGTGACAGCAGCTGAGCTCTGAAACTTAAATTCAGCTGAAGACAGGAAAAAAATCACCAGTACGAAAAATTAAAATTGCAGATAAACGTTTGCACAATTTTACTGTAAAATTACTTTATTTCTGTCAGAAAACATGACATTTATTCAGTGCTGGAGATAATGAATTCATTATGCATCATACATACTAAATGTCTGTTTTATGCTGACTTTCTGATCAGTCAGGCTAAATGGAGGAGGGGACCCTGGAGGTCAGCAAAGGGAAATAGATACCCAGCAATAGTTTTATATTAAACTGTTGGCTACTGCTCATATTTTTTTCTTTATAACATTTTGATTTTTAACTGAAACCATATGCACATTTACTGCAAAAGAATGTGCAGAAAAAGCAGTGCAGTGCTTATTTTTCACAAATGACGGGGTCTATTTTCCCCCAATGCTTAAAATTTGCATTTATTTCTTCTGTTGTGAGCCAGTGCAGTTTGGATGTTCAGTTCCTTGTGTGCTGTGAATATTAAACCATACCATTAAAATACTTAAACGCCTACACAAGAACTGTGTGTCTCAAGTAGAATGTAAAACAGTGATTATTGAAGTGGCCATAAAAGTGTCCTTTTGGTTCATTGTGCTTCCAGGCTCATTGCTTCTGTCAGGCTGGTTTGAAACTGGGCTGCTGGGTTTGAGCTCCCCTCAGACTTAACTATGAGTGCATCGAGATCCACATCACTTTTAATGAAGCATAGCTGAAATTTATGAAGTCAAATGAAAATCTGAAGGTTTGCTTAGGGATCCCAATTAAAAAGTGCAAAGAATTTGGCACAAAGGCATGAAATTAAATTCTAATAAGGCCAGAAGCTGCTGGTATTGTGGTCCAGTACTTCCGCATCCTCTGCTTTCTCTCAGCTTAGCCCAATTTGTATTACCTGACATGCAAAATACACCTGCTGACCAGACAGGGTGTGGCCAGGTATCCACTTGTCCACTCCAGAAACACTAAAATTTTACCGTATTGCTCACTAAACAGTACATCTCCTCCTGTTTTATCCCTTAAACTGAACTTATCTAGTGCGGTGGTTAACCATTCAGTTGGTGACTAGTTGGTCCAGTTTTTCTCCACTTCCATTCTCAAGAGTTTGTCTCTTTTCCTCTTGCTTTCCTTCTAACATGCAGCATATTTGTTTGTAAATGAGCATCCCAGCTATACTACTCATGTTACTTTTATGCTATTTTGCTTGGATACTTGTATTATTCTCTAAGCTCTTGAATGCAACCTGTTAGGAAGGTGAAAATAAAGGAGAAATAAAAAATAATAATATACTGAATCAAATTGCTATTATTATGGGAAATAGCAGAATGTATGCATATTCTGAGGATTAATGAGAGCATTTATGAGGATGCATATGAAAACTGTGCAGCACATGAACAAAAACATATGCTAAGCTGACAGGTGGACCCTACACTAAATAATATTTATAATTCTTTGAAAATAAACTAGCTGCTGCCTTTATGAACTTACACAGTATAAAAACTGCTATTATTGTTCACAACAGTTCATTATAGTTAAACATATAAAATATAGCTATTACTGTTTTTTTGTAGTTTTTGTAGGTAAATCCTGGTGCTGGAAGACCTTTGCCAAGAAATACAAATAAATAAATGGTGTAACAGAAATATGCTTTTCAGTAGGTCACAAATAATTTGTTTAGTTTTTGAAATTCATTCCACGATTTGTTGAATTTTGCTTTACGACCAGTTTTATAGCCAATACTGTCCTCTTGTGGCTGATACAACTTTGGTATATCTGCTGAAAATATACACCTGTTACACTTCCCTACAACTGGATGGGAGAAGCATTTTTGGCTTAGCAAATGACACCTGGGAGGATATCATTAAGACAAAAAGATGTACATGTATAGAATAGCATTTATAATGTATAAAAAAGAAGCAGTCATTTAAAATATCCAGAGAAAAGAGACACAGGTTTCCTGAGTGCATATTTATTAGCTCACACTCTCAGATCATCAGGGCACATGCAGAAAATTGCCTGTCAGGAGAGCAGCTCACCTTGGCACATATTCCCTGGAAAACACACTTCTCCCCAATCTGCCCTCGGTCTCCTACTCAAAGTGTTTCTAAGGCATTGTTCACACAATATGATTTTTATGAATTGCCTAAAAATTACACTCATGATAATAAATAGTGTTTAGTCCCTGGTACCTGTATAAGTAGGTGTAAGAATACATGTATTGTCTTATACACTAGATGTCAAATATTACGTGAGTGGGAGTAAAAGGCAAAGCTGTGAGTCCACAGGGCTAACAAACGGTGCAGCACAGAATTTATGCATCTCCTACTCAGCATCAATTGCTGTTGCTTGCATTTACGAAATCTATCAACTTTTTTCCGTTTGCATCCAGCAGTGGGAAATGTAGTATTTTTATGTGGCTTTGATAAGCAGTTTATATGGTTAGAGCACATTTATAAACACATACAGACAACTCTCCCCTCTAAAGTAACATTGTCTTATTTCCACAGGTTGTGGAAATAAGCCCACTCAAATCCAAGTGTGATACAAGTACAGTGGGACAGTTTTTTAATCTGACACCTTTGATCAAATTCGATTTAATAAAGTGCAGTTTATCCTCTAAGTCATTTACAATGATGTACACATTTATACAGCAAGGTGATTTGTCCTGTATCTGTTCTGGGTGAGAACCCGGCTCTTCTCACATGAACCGATTGCTCCTCTACCTGGTATCTCTATAAGACCCCAAATAAATGTAACAACTTTTGGGAGGTACAGCAACTTGCATGAACCACTTCATAATCACTTTGGGAAAAGGAAAATGAATAGGAAATTATCAAAATAAAAATGTAATAATTTTTTCCCCATTACAAATAGCTGTGTTTTGAACTTCTGAAGATATAAACATTTTCAAGTTTCTTAATTCATTTTAAAACTGCTGCTGAGGAGGAAATATGACCTATTATTATGCCTCTGTTCGATAGACGGTAAAACACACTCCAATATGAGTGAGACGGGCTTAATTCAAGTCACTTCCACAGTGTTTATAGATTGAGTTTAGTTTTAATGATTGCTGGTTTTTGTAACATTAAAAGTAATGATGTACATTTATGGGATCAATTGGTGTACAGTTGGCATTGATTAATGGGTATGGGGACCACATATTTTTACGTTCACTCATTTTAAATTACTTTCAGATTGCTAGC
This sequence comes from Heterotis niloticus, assembly GCA_018136845.1. Classification (NCBI taxonomy): domain Eukaryota; kingdom Metazoa; phylum Chordata; class Actinopteri; order Osteoglossiformes; family Osteoglossidae; genus Heterotis; species Heterotis niloticus. Next base: position 7,506,405 of record CM030892.1, on the reverse strand, counting down.
TCAAAATTAATCTTATTTTATTTAATAAAAACTTAACCTGTAAATAAACCGAGGGATGTCTGTGTTACTGATTATGGCTACATGCTAAATGCGACTCTGAAACAAAAAATGACAAACTGAATTCTCCACTTAATTGGTAAAATCAGGAGCCCAGATGCTAGGAATAAATTCATGTACTACTTGTGCAACAGGTATTATTAAAAACAAAATTCATATAAAAAGTCATGAATACAATAGTAAGAAATGTATTATAATTTAAAGAATACTTCTTGATTTTTTTCAGAATGAAGTTTCTGATTTTTATCCCTCAAGTCTGAAAATGGGCTATATTATTAGCAAAAAATAAGCAATATTTGCAATAAATTATAATTTTTTTCATATAGCGGAATACTCTATTAAACTTTGGTTAAACCTTGTAGTTACTGGATGCTGCAATATAAAAAACTAATTTTAGCCTTAAAAAACTATTTTTGTCAAAGATCAAATGTGGGAGCTACAAATGGGTTGGAGCAACAGAAAAAGCAGATTAGGGAAAATTTCATATTAGTCAAAATGAAGAATCAAGATTGAATTTTACGCTGCAAAATATCTTACAGGGACAATACAATCTGGAGCAATAGAATTCAAAGGTATTTTCAGTGTAGGTGAAGGGCAGACAAAAGTGTTGATTTGCTTGACAGAGACATGGAAAGAAAAAACCAAATACAGGTATCTCCGAGATATGAGTCTTTGGCTTACAAGTTTCCGCATATAGATCTGAAATTATTTAACACCCTTTTACCAAGTTACAACCAAATATGAGGCTGAGTTTTTAGGTTTACGGGTAACAAGAGCCAAATTGGGGGGAGGGGGGTTTCCCATCCATTCGTTTAAATAACACACTCAAAATGTCTGACAAAACATTTCTTTGGAATACACTCACTTCCCATTAGACCGCACACCCTTATATCCATACTTTCGCATTAACTCTCCGACTTACGAAATTTCAACTTACAAACAATACACAGGAACACATGATGCTCATAAGTAGGGAGATACCTGTACTGAATGGTTCCTGACAGTGTTGCTTTCATAAGAAGAGCAGCAAGAGGCAATGGTTAGTACCATAGTAACAGACCCTGCCCTATTGACTGTTAATGAAGATTAATAAACATCCAGATTCTCTCTGAAGAATCACTGCTTAAGAAGGCTCAGCCGGAGGAATCCAACAACCTGCTATTCACAGAAGCTCGTGAGGAAAACCTGCTTTAATTAAAAAACACATGTTGAAATTCTGAACTCTCTTACAACACTGCAGTATTAAGTAAAAAATGAGATCTCTTCTACTACACTGTAGTAATCAAAATATTGCTGTAATAAACAGGTCTCTAAAGCTTTATAAACAGTGCATGTGTCATAGCTGTCCTACAAAGAGAAGTCTTGTCCCAAGGTTTGAAAGTGGAGCTTTAACTCCTATTCCCCCTCAGCTGATCCCTGATAGAAGAAGAAACATCTCTGCCCCATATAACAGAGTGATGGGTGTGTCCACCCTACAATTTCTCTACAAGCACAGTATCTATAACAACAGTGTACCGAAGTGGTACAGTGGAATTCTGTAGGATTGTCGTATCAGACTGTCGGAAGTGGCAGATATGAGATTTATCATTAGAGGATCAGAAAAAAATATTAAACTATCCAAATCAGAGGTTCTTATTGTACGGTGGAGTCAGTGAAAACTGTCTGAAGCTGCAGGATACAGATATGCAGATTTTTTTCATCCTGCTCTTTACTACAGGTGAACCCTTTTACCGAGATTTAATCAATACAGGACAAACTAAGCATCAAGATCAGTTCCTAGGATAAGAAGCTGGAGACAACCAAATTATTGCTGTAATATAATATCAGTCAATTGCAATAATCAATTGTATGATTCATTAACCTAACATTATTAGCTTCTTAACAACCCCCTCCATCTTCTTGCTACCTTTTAATCCCCCCTTCCCCTGTGTCTAGCAAGGTTCTTAATAGCAAAAAAATAACTGAATGTTTCCATGGAAGGAGGGCCTCTTGTGATCAGTGGAAGCAGGAAGTGTGTATAACCTGTGTGTGTGTGTCTCAGTCCTGCTGGTGGACTGTCTAAAGCTGGGAGTCGGTGCCAAAGCTGTTGGCCTCCTCTGGGGAGTACTTCTTGGCCCCTGGGCCTGCTGTCTCCCGGAATCCTGCCGCGATCTCCTCAAAGGTCCGGCCCTTGGTTTCCGGTACCTTGAGGTAGGTGAACACGAAGAAGCCGAGTAGTAGCAGGGTGAAGATGATGAAGACGTAGGGTCCACACAGTTGCTGGGGATACAAGGAGTCAGTGTTGAGGTTAGTAAATCAGATAACTTTCTTGAGCAGGTTCTCAAAGAGTCAAAGAGTCAAAAGAGTTTATTTGTCAAGTACATGGTTGTGTACCATGTATTGAAATGTGCTCTGATCTGAACCAGGAAGACTGTGCAAAAAATCTATAATGGAAAATAAAACAAACAAACATCCAAACACCAAGAAGAATAAAAACAAACAGCAAATAGATAAATAAGTAAATAAATAAATAAATAAATAAATAAAACGGTAAAGAAACCCTAAGGTGCCCTGGAAGGACAGTGACAGTGACAGTGAGGGGGGTGGAGTGGTCAGAGATTATTGAAGACCCTGGTCTGTGAGGGTTGTGATAGCATGTCCGGGTTCAGAAGTCTTATGGCCTGTGGGTAGAAACTCCTCCTGAGCCTCTCCGTTCTGGCCATAATGCTTCTGAAGCGTTTGCCTGATTTCTCATAATACACATCTGCAGGATTTCCAACTCTAGTCCAGAAACTATTCGATACAGCTTATATTGTGCCTGGCCTTGAGGATCACAAACCCTTATTACAGAGGGAATCAAGAAACAACGCACCAATATGGAAAAATCTGGAAGCAATCCTTAAGTAGGAAAGCCTCCTAAGTATAAGTCGTGGCAAATGACCAGATGAAGTCATATAGGAAGTAGTAGTGGTGGTTCCACCTTACCTCCACATACTGGAAGCACATGCCGATGACGAAATTGGCCGACCAGTTGCAGAACCCGGCTACAGCGATAGCTGAGGGCCGGGGACCCTGACTGAACAGTTCAGCTACGATGAACCATGGGATGGGGCCTGGGCCAATTTCAAAGAAAGCCACGAAGCTGAAGATGGCCACTATGCTAACGTATGACATCCACTTCAGCTTGTCCTGCAGAGGAGAAACTCAAGAACTGTAAAGATGCTCAGGCTAAGGTTGGAAGTTAGGACTGAGTGGCATGTATGAGAGACAATCGTACCAGCAAAGCCATAGCAACGGTCATCAGAACTGAGGAGATGGCCATTCCCATCAGCCCCGTGAGGTGAAGGGACCGGCGGCCGGCTCGTTCCACCACAAACAGCTTTGACAATTGAGGTGGGATTGACAGACAGAGAGAGAGACAGTTAATGGAATTCGTTTGTTAAATATCACATAAGTAAAGCAGATAAGAGGGCTGCCGCAGCTTACAGACACCACAGTAAAGGCTGTGTTGACCACTCCTGCACCGATAGTGGCGTAGACAGGCTGAGCTACCCCTGCCTTCTCAAAGATCCCCGTAGAGTAGTAGAACACCTACAAGACAAGCAGCAGTAATGTTTTTACTCACCCTGCTACATGCACGTGAGTCTCCCACCATCCACCTGAGCGTAGCAAGGAAGAGTCACATGTATGCACAGTGTGCATGGGTAGGGTTCATCGTATGAGTGTAAAGTGTATGTGAACAGTCTTTGTATTTGTCTGTTTGTGTAGTAGTGTACGTGTGTTGATGTTGATGTGCGAGGAGGACCCCATACTCACGGCATTGATGCCTGACAGCTGCTGTGAGAGCTGCAGCAGGATGGCGATGAAGATGGGCTGGCGATACAATGGTGAGCGGAACAGCTCTATGATGGTCACCGTCTTCTCCTGCATCATCTGCCGGCTCTCCTCCTTCATCTCCTGCATGTCGGTATTCACATCTATAGTGCCACGTAGCTTCTTTAGCACTGTGGGTGGGTTGGAAGGGGCGCATGTAACTCAAATTTTGGCTACTTTGTTGGTGGGCACTGTTTTCGCTGCATGAATACACACAAAGGAACGAAAACACCCCAGCTAAGCAGCATCATGTAAATTTCATGTCTAACCACAATTAAAACACAGTCCATCACATCATGCAGCTTCTCTGCATGTCCTTTTATTCAAAGCTCCTTACCCCCATAGAGTTTTGCTCTTTTCCCAATGATCATTGATTCATTTTGTTGATGTCTTCCCTTAAAGTGCCTTACAATGTAAGGTTTGCACACTAAGTTACTTAAGGTTATCTACCCATTTAAACAGCAGGTTATACTGGAGCAAGTGAGGCAAAGCACATTGATCAAGGATACTACAGTAGTAGTTTTAATTTTTACCCTAATAAATAAAATAAATGATAATGAAAGAGGAAAAATTAGCACACAGATGTGTTATGTATAAATCATTTTCAGCATATCAGTCTTAAGCCTGGATTTAAATGGTTCCAATGGATCTGGATGTAGCTTTGAATGAAACTTTCTCCTTGTTCAAAAGTAAAGACAGGCTTTTCAGTTTTCTGGTGAAGAAATCTGTAAAGCTTTTGTGGCTCAGAAGTGCATTATCAATATTTCCCAGGTAAATCAGTGATAATGCAACGTCATTTTCACAAGCAGATCTCCAGCAATGAATTCCACTCATTAAATGAAGGAGGCCTGTACTGTACCAGTGGGAATTTAACTTTAGGGTGCAGCGGCAGTGTTGAGCCGGAGCTCTGAATGGCCAAGTTCAGGTCAGTGTCATCAGTCTAAAGTAACCTTTAAGGCAAAGGAGAGTCCTCACCACTCTTGGCTTGGCTCTCTTCATTGCAGTTGATGAGCAGGAATCGGGGGCTCTCGGGGCAAAAGGGCAGGAGAGCGCACTGGATAATGGCAGGAACCACTGTAAAACCCAGTAGGTAGGGCCACAGTGTGGCGTTGCCCATGATGGCATCCATGCCAAATATCTGAAGGAGAAAAGGAACAGCAAGAACAGTACTGATGTTGCTAATGCAAAAATCATGCTTTTATAAATGGATTTAGCCAAACCAGTTTATACAGTTTAGTGTTTTCCTTTACACCCTTATGTCAAAATTTTCCTGAACAAATTCTCATTAAGTGTCCCACTCTAGGGTACAAAAGATGGTTACCAATAACAAGTTAGATTACATGTAAATTTACAGAAAAATACAGGCAGTTATACAAAGCATCCATGCCACCTCTGTTTACATTAACCTCCATCGGCCTTTTACCTGTGCCATGAGGATGCCAACGACAATGCCCAACTGGTGCAGAGTGCCCAAGGCCCCCCGGAGTGAGGTGGGAGAGATCTCACCCACATACATGGGGACAAAGCCTGTGGACAGGCCTGAGTAGAGCCCCACCACAAAGCGGCCGATGATCAGCATCTCCCAGGATGCCGCCATCTTGGAGAAACCCATGAGGGCAGCAGCAATGAAGGCCAACAAATTGACCATGAGCATAGAGTTTCTCCTATGGGATGAAGAGAAGAAATTCCATCAGAAATGTCCTAATTTCAATGACTGGGTCAGCAGTTCATTTACTAATCTGAGATCTACACTTGATTTACAGGATCCAATCCTATCGGGGGCTCCACAGTTGTGCCTTAGAAAATGAAAATGCACAGCAAAATCCAGCTGCACAAATACGTGAAATATAAAATTTAAAATTAGGTGCAGCAGACCACCCTTAAATTAAAATGCTGTGTTTGTATAATATGATAATGCCAAACAGGCATACCGGAGAGCAAGTAAAGCACCATCTTACCTTCCAAATCGATTGACAAACAGTCCCACAGAGAAGGAGCCGAAAATGCCACCCACAGAGAAGATGGCGACTGACAGAGACCACAGTGTCGTGAGAGATGACGGTGGAATGAACTGTGAGTAACGGTGAGCCCAGGTCTCGTTGTAGAAAGCTTCAATAATCTAGGACGAGGCAGTAATATGATTGTACATTTCGCTGTTAGCAGGACAATTTCAAAAAATCTTTTTCAGTGGCCCTTTATAAAACTTATTCATTTGAAAGTACTTTCTGTGAGATGGACAATACAGCGCAAAGATCACTTGCTCCTGGTCATTTTTTGGGACAGCAGACTGATGGCCCACACAGACTTCTGGGTGATACAGATGACCCAGGTGGCTCATGTAGTAGCCAAGACTAAGGATACGTGTTGGCAATTGATCAGCGATACGAGCTAGGCTTTGGGACCACTGTTTACTCGTGTTTCTCACGCAAAGCTACAGCATGATATGATTCAGTCAACAAGATGTGGCACAACACATCAACAAAATGTGAGCAAGCTGCAGGATTTTAAACATGTCACATCCTACTACCATGTTTACCAGTTGCATCAGCATCTTATCTTTGAAGGATTCCTGACCTGTTTGTTTACCCAGTTTACAGTTCACGCCCCCTGAAGAGGAGTGCTTTAAATCTCAGCTGTGAATTATTCTAAAAATTTGTAAGAGTTCAGGAGAAAAGGGGGCTTGAATGAGAAATCGGGTATAGCGGGTGTCACTCCTGAGGTCTTCACGTGACAGGCAGTGTGCAGGACCGCATGGTGTCACTTTCCTGAGCACTTGAAAGGGGACTGATCTCATCATCCTGGTGCTATTTTCAGGAAGAGCCCATGTCAGGTGTCCCTCACCAGGACCTGGTTAGGTGGCATCAATTTCTCTCCTGCTCAGCCATGCCCCTGGGACTGAGGAGCCTAGGCTCCTAATGCCAATAATTTAGCATCTCTTCTACTAGAGAATACTCACGAATGGTATTGATAAAAAAATTTGTATCAGTAATAGAGATTAATCTAATTCCTCTTGACAGTATTAAACAAATACTTTATCACCATACTGAGGAGGTTCATTTTATGTATTTTTAATTGAATAAAATTTTTACATTCTAATTTGTGACATATGTTATTTTGACCATTTCATTGATTTAGGCAATTCTTAATTCAACATTAACCTGAAAATCATTTTCAGCAGGAGGCTCCACATTTAGCTGAAGTTTACAGTAGAACCTCTAAGACCTTATGAAATTACCTTATGAAGTATTTTATGACCTTATGAAATCGAAAGATATGTATTTCCCTGATTTCACTGGCTGGTGAGCTTTGCCTATGGCACTGAAATTTGCACATTTACAAACACTGTATGCAAAGTCAGCCCTTGGGCTTTAAAGAGTGTCCAGAGGCAAAATCACACTCATAGTGCCATCCCACACCATACTGCACCCACCGGACACGTACCTTCTGGGGTGCATTGATGACCCCTGTGTTATAGCCAAACTGCAGAGAGCCGATCACAGCCGTCCCAACTGCCAGCATCAGCTGGAAAGTCACATGCTAAACGAAATGAGACAAAGAAATAGATAGAGAGAGAGACAGAGAGAGTGATGTTTAGTGATTTATTTTGTCACCCATTATTTAAATTTATCATGAAAGTTCATCACCATGAATTGAATCTTTTGGTTTTTAAACATTTGGAATGGGGTAAGTGTTTCTCTCTCACACACACACACACACACGTGCAGCCCCAAGCTGAGTTACATGCACTGTGAATTGTAAACGCTCAGCAATAAATTCAAACTTAGGTGTAAAGCTGACTTTAAATTCACTTCTACTAGAGAATATTAACTTAAAACCAGTTTTATCAGTGGACTTTAGACCACCCCCCGTGTATAACAGCCTCAGGCAGCCCAGTGGCAGGTCCGTTTGTCACATGTAATCTCATCAGGGGAGACGGAAACAGACACACGGACAGGAAACGCAGTGGTTCAAGGCCTGCAGCAACAGTGTTTGCTTGTTTTAAATCCATCAAGCCCTTACATAACATGCCTAAACTGACCCTATGTGGCCCTCTTAATTCCAACAGTTAAATCAGCCTAACCTTCTGTGAGCCACTCCTAGGCCTGTTGTTAAACAGCCTGCAAGTAGTACCTACTGACCCAAAGGTTGCAGGTTCACGTGTTAGTAATGACCACATTTTAGTACCTCAGATATCCCAACAAGATGCAAAAACTAAAAAAAAATTGAAATGCCTTCATAACAAACAGAAATTATCTTGTTTTTGAAATGAGATATAAGCTTGAGGCCGCAATATCTTTCACAGATTCCTTGCATCGCTGCTATGAGATGTTCTAATAAGTCAATGAGCTGTACAACAAATGCTAACGGTATTCTCTTATGAACATATCCACTACAAGCATGAGCCAAATGCATTTAGGCTATAGCTGAACTTCTGCCCTTTCTTGTCTTGTCTGTTTTGCATGTCCCATTGTGCTTTGAATGTGGCACAATGAAAAACAAGCAAACCGTGATACTCTGTCCTTTCCAACTGTTAGCAATTTTTTTGTTATTCTGCATTGGGCCAGATGATTTTGCAGTGCCTTTTCGGTGGTCCTGCTATGAACATGTTGATTTGTAACTTTCTTCTTGCTCAGTACACTGGCCTACACAGTACAGATTATGTAAGAATTAACCTTCCACTGACAGGTCAGTTTTAACAATTTATCAGATGTTCATATTCATACATGAGGCCAGTCTATCCTCCTGGCTCTCTCTCACACTCCTCTTCTTTCAGGAGACACTTTGCCAAGGCTACCCAAGGTGGACTGAGGCCTTAGAATCACCTTTGGATAAACATCACTGGATACAAATTCTTTAGATTATACTTCCTAAGGAGCCTCTATGACCAAATCTATCAAAGTTGAAGCTGTGCACATGGGTGGATTTTTAAAAGGTAGCCATACGTTTTGGTATCTGTCAGACTTCTGCACATCTCCACCTTTCTTCAGGTCATCCTCAGAGTCCTATTACCATGCCACAGCTCAGCTACGCTGGATGCTCTGAGCTTGTGGCTGCCTGTGGTCTTGCAGTTCTTATTTAATGCTGTGGCACTTCCTGGAGGGCGCTTGGTTGATGTCATACTGAAATGCTGAGTGCTCTGCCACAAACCTTTAACACCCAAACTCCACAGAAATCCATGCGTAATTTAATTTAATGGTACATGAAAGTAATAAAAAAACTGCAGTAAAGATACAAAGTAAAGTAACTGATCAAGGATGTTCTTCTGTAAACTGATGCTGTTTTGACCCGCAGCTGTTTGGCTGTAAGCATCACATGTTGATACATGTTCTCACTAATGTTTCTTTTAAAAATGAATAGATTCATACATACTACACTGAGAAAGATTTGAAAGAACCAAGCGAGCAAATGCTTGTAAAGACCGATAACTTCTATCATGAGTGCAATTGTTCCAGTGCACAAAGGGGTCAGCTGCTTAACAGAGTTACATCATCTGAGGGAAAAATTTTGCGGAGGGCAAATTCACACACGGTCAGTGGGTCTGAACTGCTCTCTTTCGACTCTGGATTAAAATAGGAAGCAGTTTTTAATGGACTCTGTGGGAACAAAATGAAATTTCTTTAGAACTGATGAATAAATTTAGTGGAAAGCATGTCAGTTTCAGCTGTCATACAAAACGTGTTCCAGTACCAGGACATAACCCAATATTATGCACAGGACACAAGCAAAATTACAGTGGCTTCTTTAATAACGTTAACACGCTGTATGGCCACTCTCCACAAAAGTGTAGCCTGCACCCAAAACTGTAATACCATGATAAAAACACGGTATCCATTAGTAATATTATCTTTTTGAAAAAAGTTTTTTTTGCAGCTTCCAAACATCCCATACTTTCTATCGCCAACACTAAATTGGACGACTGAAGCTCCAACATGAAGCGGTCTTCTCTGAACCACTTCCTGACCTTTTGCCCAAAAATATATTCAGCTGCGTTTGCTGACCCACATAGTGAGGAATAAGTAATTTTTATAGCTCGCTTATCCAAAAAACGGTCGCAGGGAGCTTAAGTGTTTCCCAGCTATATCAGGTACTGGATAGGAGCTGACCCTAGATGTGACCCCAGGGTATTAAGCAAACACACAGCATCAAAAATTGAGCTAAATAAACGGACCTACTTTGGATGTGCGAGGACTGAGGGAGGAAAAAACAACCCCCAGCTGGGAATCATCCCAGAGGCCTAAGCACTGCGAAACTACTAGCGAATGACATATGTTTTAAATTACATTACAATTTCTTTTTGTAGAGTGTGTTTGACCATGGAGAAGTTTTTCAGTTAGGAGATAACTACTGTCTTAGCCAAACAACCCAGAAACACAAATGAGCCAGGGGTGCTCTCGGGGTTTGAGCCCCTTCTATCACACACACAAAGAAGAATTTAGAATCACCAGTCAGCCTGAAACAAATGTTTTTGGACTGTGGGAGGAAACCAGAATCTTTGGAGGAAATCCAGACAAACACAAGAATAACATGCAAGTTCTGGACAGGCTCAAACCCACTTCCAAACAGAACCAGGGAGGGATCAGCGCTACCTTTTAAGATACAATGCCATCCTTTGTACTGTGACACAAGTACCCCCCTACCTCTGAGCACAATGTACTCCTTAAAATCGGCTTATAAAGCAAAACCTCATAAGTTGAGGACTCAATTACAATTGTAATGCAAACAACTTCTATTTTTCATAAAAGCAATAATCAGCCTAATATTTGGTCGTATCTCAGTAGAGGGTATGAAATAATTTCACTTGTATATGCAAAAACTCAGAAGTCAGAGATTTGTATCTCAAAGAAAACCTGTACATAATTTATCTTATGTCCCAAGATCCTAAACTCAAAACTGGAAAGTCTGAGTAACACTCAGGCAGGCAGGCAAACCTTGGGATAAAACCAGTGAAAACACAATAAACTTATAAAATACCCAGGCAAAAAGAATAGCTCAGCCCTTCATTACTCCTGAAGACAACAGGTACCGAAATCAGCCAAGCCTCTTTAATCTGTCTATTTTAAGGTTGATAAATAGTGAGCCTACAAGCTGAGTAAAACCCACATTTAATCCACTGTCAATCCCACGTGTTATTCTGACTTCATTGTGTGAGCTGACAGAGTTGTTTGCATGCTGAGATGCTGATCATTCGTGCGTGTTTGCTTGAGACAAATTCAGGCATCACTGCTACTGCATTGGGGAAAAAAGGAAATAAATATGCACGGTTAACACAAATTGTTGCATTAACACACCTTCCACCGACGTTTTTTGATTTTTATTTTTTATAGGCTACTATGTGTTCCTGCTTGTGTTTCAAAGCACAGGTGACACTTGATACTTAATTCCTTGATTTGAATGTGAAAAATAAAACAAAGCAAGAAACAGTATGGACTGATAAAAAGCATGTCAATAGTTCAGTTTTATTTTAATTAAATCACTTTATTTTGCACTTTATTTGCTCTTGCCTCTCTCTCTCCATAGAGGCTGCTTCTTCTTCACATGTTTGTGAGGGATTTCTATGGGCGCTCAAGCTCTTCCCTTATTTTATGTATTTAAATTGGTGAAAAATAGTTACAAACTGCCTTATGGCTATGTGTTTCTGCGTGATGTGTGTGGTGTGCATACATGAGGCTGCCCTGCATCAGACAGGTATCCCTTCCCAGGTGTATCATTTTATACCCTACACCACATGTACTCTGGATTACTATAATCCTCACTTGAGTAACTGGGATCTGAAAATAAATTATCTGAAACACTACCGCAGTGCCACCCAGCCTGCTCACCACACACAAATCCAAGCTAATGCCGTGTTTTTCTGCACGTACTGTGGAAGATGAAAAGCACAGCATGAAGAGGCCAACAGCAAAAGGGGTTTCCTAGATTATCAAGTACGGCATGAATTACCGCTCTATTAAAACAATAAAGTCCACATCAGCGGATGCCAGATATGGAACGTTAAACTTTCAAAACCACACCACCTAGTTTTGCTCAAACGCTATTCTGCAGGGTGTCCATCTGTACCCTATTATTATTAAATTATAAAAAAGTTGTTGCCCGAAAAACAGCAGCCAGTTTTCAGTGTACTTCTCTGCTAAATCAGAACCAAAATGACAGCAGGCGATACTTATACATTTTGTTCCAGTAAAACTATCGTAAAAGCAGTTCCACTCAAAAGTGCTTGCTTTCCTTTAAATGTTGAGGCCAGAGTCAATCCAACAAACCCTGAACGCAGGTAAGTGATGCGGCTGAAATTTAAGCGTCATGTCCATTGCAAAGGACAAAGTACAGTGAACAGAGGACTGACGCGCAACCACTGTGTGTTTACAAACACAAATCCTAATGCTCCAATAAAAGCAGGGCCAACTTTTACAGTAAGTTCTGCTGTAAATACCTATAAATGTAGTTCCACCCTTTGACACTCACCATCTCTACGCCATTGGATCACTAAAAAAAAATACAATTTAATTCAGCAAACAGGACAGCATTTAAGGACCAAGAGGACAGCAACCGGGTGCTGAAGAGCTGTTTTTCCTTTACTGGCCAAGGATGAACATGGGGCTGAACATCCACAGCACAATATTTAGTAAACTTTAATTGTTTGCAGGAAAACAAAAGAATATTCACAGCAGTTTCTTAGCAGGACATGAGGGGAAGCTGCATTATCAGTGTTTGAAATCAAATTCAAACAGTACATAATATCAATTTTAAAATAGTAACACAACAACAACAACAACAACAATAATAATAATAATAATAATAATAATAATAATAATAATAATAATAGCAGCGACTTATTATCTCTGGATGAGAATGACTAAGTCTATTGTTATGACGCTACGCCGCTCCTGTCATGTGAGCGCCCACGCTGTTCACGGTCACACCCGCACGTTACCTTGTCACTTGCCTCCATCGTGGCAGAACCTACACAGAAATATAAAATAAAATAAAATAAAATAAAATAAAATAAAATAAAATAAAATAAAATAAAGAGTCAGTGATCGACGCAGAAGCTTCTTGTCCTGAATGGGCTGTGGATGCCAGACGGTCCTTTTCTTTCGCTCTATAAATCTCGATGAAAAGGCGACGGGCGGCGAACTGTAGTTAATGCGTTAAATGTTCACCACGAAGGCGTCTGAGCAGAACATATTTCACCATGTCAACGTTCTGGAACGCTGGGAACTTCAGCCAGAGCCATTTCCCATATTTCGTCTTTATGAAAACAAAATAATAACAATAAATCTCAGCCTCTCTGCGGACGTCCCGCGCGAACAGCCCCTCATATAGCAACCGTAGGCTGCTTTGATTGGCTATCGCGCCGCCTTGACGACTGTGATTGGCGTGTTAAGCCCCTCCCCCAGAATGATAATGCGGCGCATGTTAGCAAGCTTTGCAGTACTTTCGTCAAGTTAATAATATAAACAAAATTCACAATACAGACCTTGTGAATTATTATTTGGAATTTTTCCCAAGTTAAATATAGCCTACATGTAATCTATTTTCTAGCACTTTTTTAACAACATTTTTGCAAATATGTAATACATTTAAACAATATTTACATTATTCATTTTTCAGATGCTTTTCTCACGTAGGGAGTACATTTTTTTCAGCTATTATTATTACATTATAGTTAAATCTTAATGCATTTTCTATAGTGTAAAATGAAAATTAAGGGAGTGAAAATTTATAAATGCTTTATATAAAAATGTCTTCCCACACTGGGATACAATATAGCATAAAAATAAGAAGTCAGCTCCTGCTATTAACTAAAATTAGTCACTTTTGCTCTAGACAGATCATGATACATTTTTATAGCGCTTTATTTAAACTTCTTTAATCCATAAATACATGTGATTATCCCTGGGGGGTTGCACCTCAGACAACCATAGGGGATACCACTCAGGGGCACTTAGATGAATGAACGCACCTGAACTCAATGATTACCGATATTTTAAAAATAAGGAAGGAATGGTGTAAGGTTGTGCGTTCCAGCCCAGCTCTTACTGTTTAGTTGCTTTGGAGAAGTTCACTCGATCCTGCTTATCGCCCTAAATTGCTGCTCTTGTGTATTTCCCGACACTCCTGTTGCATTGTCTCCAACTGTCCGTGTCCTTTAAGACCTTCAGTCTCCACATCTCAGAGTCCAAGAGCCCTTGCGTCTGTGCTTCGAGTCACCACTCCACCGATCCCCTGCTGCGGCACCCACCGCATATATAAATACCTGTAAATAAACCCTGCGCTTGAGTCCACAACCAATCTCTATCGCTGTGTCCTTATGACAATAGCAAAATATAATGTAAACTCTGGAAGGCATAAATGTTAGTTTCACTTGGGAAACTGGATATCATAAAGGGAACACTGTATTTAAACTTAACCATTATTTAATAATTTTTTAAAAATTAATTTAGGAGAATGAGAAGAAAACTAATCACTTTTAATTCTGTAACACTGACCCAGTTCTTGGCGCCCTATTTGTCCTATTAATAGAAAGCTATTCTGTTTTTTGACCACCAGCTCATTTTTTAAGCAACAGGATAGGAAACTCAAGTCCAGATACATAAAAAAAATTCAATAAGGCAGTTCAGGAAAAAAGCATACGTGCACAGAATACAATCAAAGGACATGAAATTAGAAATCCTGGGCAATATTGCAGGATTTCATTTGCTTTGAAAGCAGACTGTGTAAACAAAAACAGACGGTTCCTAAAAGGAAGGTGGGTGTGGTGACTGCAGGCTGACCAACACAGGGAAAGCGAGTTCCAAACATCTGTAAGTGCAAATGTCACAAGAGCAACGAATAGGGGAAGCATGTCTTTTAGAATCAATTAGTAGTGCGAATCCATTTCAAAGTAAGCAGCCTTGTCACATGGAGTAGTTTGAGAACAGAAGGATTGGTGTACCATCCATCAGAAACCACGCTAACCCATCATCAGCCATGCTTAGTGATCCACTACTTTTCCACAGCAGGTGAAGAAGGTGAATATCTGGTAAGATGCTGCGATGAAGATTGGAAGGATCCAGTGGCACCTGGGGCATTTTGAGTCATTTCAGCTCAAAGTCCCAGTGAAGTTATACATGAAGATCCTTTTGGAAAAGCCATTGTGAAGCTGAATGGAAGTCCAGATACTTAACCACTAAGCCACAGTGCATCTTGTCTAGAACACCTATGACTCATGTCTAAATGATGTGTTTCAGCGGAAATGGTGATATCAAACAAACCAGCGGCATTTTGATATGTCAGTGTCTAAAGCTCTTTGTTGTGAAATGAACTTTTGTTGACCCTGAGTGATACATCACCTAAGTGTCTGCTAACTGTGTAAATATATTTATATTTGCTATTGGCATACATCAAAATGAAAGCACATGAAAACTAAAGCAAAAATGTTACTCTTGTAGTTTTGATTTCAGAACTCAGTGGCTGTCATCATGAACAGAATATAAATATAAGAATGTGATGACACTTGGTTGGTGCTTGGCATACCCAGTGTCTGGTTTGTGTACACACACACACACACACACACAATTCTTAGGATAATAGAGGAAAATGCATGCAGAGACAAATAGGAAAATGCAAAAGACTGAAAAAACACGGCTGCGTGGGTTCCTTTCCATTTTTTTCCACAGACCTTTGAAAGTTGACAAAAACATAAACAGACAAATGATGAAACAAAGAGCAGTGGGTGTTCTGTAGAGGCACCATTGTGCAGTAAATCAGATACAATACAAGTCTGTCTCCTGGGGGTCAGTGAAGCTGTGGCGTCCACACAGGAGAGGTTATGGAAAATTTTGTTCTTCTACCTAATGTTCAACTTTTTTTTAATAAAACTATGAAATCTTGTCCACAGCCTTTAGGAGTTTTTTGAGTGGGAAAAATGTTTTTTTTCTCCACTAAGATTTGAATTGATTTTTGCCTTGATGAAAACAGCACCGATCCCCTGGAATCCATGAGTGTGAAAAAAATCCAGCACCCTACAAAATATTTATAATACAGCATTTCCTCCAAAAGAGCAGAAGGCAGGTATCCTCTTCAAATGCTGTGTCAGGCCCTGCCTTTGTACCTTTGAGAAAGGTTATGATACAAACGTCTATGTTTTGCACTGTTGCTCTGGAAAATGTATCCTATTCTTGTCTCTATACCGGTACAAAATGTAAACAACTGAAAAAGTTCCAATGACTCTTATTCATAAAAGTGTAAAGGTAAGCTTAAAAAACATTAATGAAAATTAGAGCTTGGAAATGGGTATCTTGCTGTTTGTAAAATTTTAAATGAACAGTTTATTCAGAATTTTAAAGCGAATGAAGGATGCTGAGCTTTAATGCCTAATAGTCAGCAGAAGTTATCTTTCCCCCATCTCTGTGTACAACTGAAAACAAGTCATTTACTTTTGTAATTTTCTTCTTATTGTTTTACAGACACACAACATCCAAATTATTGGGATTTGGGGTTATTGGCTGCATTCCCCACCATAATAATCTGAAGGCAGCACACAGTATTTCCATTGATTTAAGTGTTTTGCACAAAGCAGCTCAGCATGTAATCCAAATTCAAGTGATCGAGTGAAGAATGAAACATGAATCCTGAATAGCAACAAAAATTGTTCAACTAGTGTTGGCACAGGGCTGCAGGGTCAGAGGAAACCACACACTGATCAGCAGCACAACGGCAAAAGCTACGATAGTGGGAAGCAACTCCCTAAACACGGGTCATCAATCAAAAGCTTTACACGGCATGGGCGAGAAGATCTAGAGAAGCTGGAAGATCTGGAAAGATTATGGAATTAGTCAGATGGGAAGAGAAAATTCTGCGAGATGATCGCTTTTCTTCACACTATTTCTGGATATGCTGTTGAAGGTATTGCTGGTGTGCTGATTCCTGCATGCCTGTCACTAACCATGCTGCATTGTGGGTATTTTTGTATGTGAATCTGTCTAAAATCAATCAGGCACAAAGTGCAGCATAGGTGACTTTTGTCCATACAGATAAAGTTACTCTGAACGTAAGGAAATCAATTTGCAGAAGGTTGTTTGGTGTGGATGATGAAGGCCTGTGGCTGGACAGCATGGGCTGTCTCTGAAACATGGAAAAGACTGACATTCCATATATATTCAGCATTGCTTTTCTGTGGGCATTTTACACACGTACACACACACACACACACACACACACACACACACACACACACACACACACAGGGAATTAGAGAGATCTGTACTAGTTAAAAATAAATATTGTTTATAACTGCACCACATTTTTACAATTTCATGGTGCTGAACTGGTGAGTGACCAGCTCTGTGTATCACAGCAGGCTTGGATATTGGGTCCAGTTAGGATTTTGGGGCAGCCAATAGGGAACTTCTACACGCTGGGAAGCAGGGGCAAGTGGAACGTGACCATCCGGACCTGCGGCCTGCCCACAGCCGCATTCTCACCCATACAGCTTGGCTGGAGGAGTGACCCAGCCAGCTGGCAATGAAGTGGGCTTCATTCAAGGGGAATTTGGTATGGTTGCATGGAGAAGGACAAAGATGCTCAGCAACTCCCCAAACACCAGGGGCATTCTTCTGCCCCAGCTCCAGGCACTGGCTTTACATGAGGGCAAATGGGCAGCCTGGCCTAGTGGTACTGGTTTGGCAGAGGAATTGTGGGAATGGGTCAGTTGACCCGTTTGCTTAATCTCAGACCTATTGAGCAGATACAGAGGGCTGTGGGGTTAAATAAGTTCACCTGACACTATTTCAGAACCCCTTATCTACTCCATTACCCCCATTAACAAAAATGTTCATCAACGAGACTGAAAAAATACTCTTTTGCCCCTTGTGTCAAACAGGAATGATGTCAGTCCTTTTTCCCACCAAAATACCAGGATAAGGTCAGTCCAGCCCCCATTAACCATGTATTCAGCCTTAGTGGTGAGGATCACAATGGGCGATCTTACAAGCAAAATAAAAAATGTGTGTATAGTCCTAACAAAACAAAATTAAGTGAGCGGCGTGAACTTGGTAATACAGCATTAAAGTCTCTACCCTCAGCTGGAGAACTGGTGATGGAATAGATGTATTTTAATGGCCATTCCTTATATAACCGACTTTCGGCTGCTCCTGTATCTGATATCAAATATAATAATAGAACATTGACAGAATTTTGGGACACTAAGTTTTATTTCCACAGTAATATGCATAAGTAAGATTCAGTGTAATAATTTCATCCATTTTTTGTTTTCATATATTGTATTTGAGCACAGAAGTGACCTTGTGACTTTTTCACAGCGCAGCTGGACAAAAACCACATCTTTCGTCTGACTTGGCTATGTTGTTTACCTACGAAAGACAAATACGGTCCACAATGCAGCTGATTTTGGGAGAAACCATAGTAAAGGATATCAGTCTGAAGGGTAAAGGGAGCAGCCAGTATCATCAATCTTGTTAATACCTCCCTGCTGGACAAACACTGGGGACACTGAGCTGCTTTTACCCTCTGGCCTCCTGCAGGGACTGTGGACATCCACCCTAGACAAACCAAACTGACACCAGAGGATGAACACTTTGGTGAAAATGCCAGCAATACCAACAGAAACAGCAAGTTTAAACCACTATGAACAAGTTTTACTTGACTCTACCTTTGGACTGGGCTTGCAATGAAACATGCACATCGCCTGAAGGGATTTTTTCAGAAGGTCTCTGAGGAGGAGTTTATTTATAAATGACCTTCCATACAACCCCACTGCAGCTCAGACTGTAATGACTCAGCATCGCAAGAACAAAAGAAAAATAATACCGTGTATACAAAATGCAAAAATGGTGTAGCAATACAAAATTAATAAATAAAAATGATCTTTTCCAAGACACAACATAGTGACATTAAAAATAAAAGTATAATAACAAAATGCACAGCCTAGATTATTTATCACAGTTTAACACCCAGATATTGAAAGATGGGGAAATGATACACTTGGTCTCTACCCATATATGAACTTATTAATAGATTTAGGATTAAGGCTTGTGTTTTATTGACCAGTTAGAAAAAATTTAGTCAAAGGCATTGATTTTGAAGCCTCCGTTCTTGTACTCTGGCAAAAAGAATGGAACTGTGAGATTTCACAATTACATTTTGAGTGTGGGGAACAATAGTTCAGTAGGCACATGTACATGCTTGCTACCTCTCTGAAATAAGTATATGTATTCATGCAAAAGTGCAATTTAAGCCGTGTTTTGTGATGAGATTCACACTCTCTCCTCTCGCAGTCTATGCGATTATTAATAAACCAGTTGCAGTTGCAATGATACAAATTATGAGAGCGACGGGTCATCGCACTTTGGATGCATCAAGATGGAGAGCATGATGGGGATGTCAGAGGAGAAAGGAGAAGAGGATGCCGAGGAAATGAAGGGACTGCGATAGAGTGACAACAGATACACCCTTTTTCAGTATAAGGACACAGCTGGAGGACAGAACATTCTAGATGTGACTGCCAAGGATCACCACTTCACGACACCCATCAACAACATTAAACCTGTTGGGAGGGTGGCTATAAACCATAATGGGTTCGACTAAACTGAATTGAGTTATACAGTAATTTTCCATGTTTATCCTGATACTTTACCTTTTTCATACTCTATTAGTCACCACGGCAGCCACCATTCACCATGGTAATTGAATGTGTGAGAGTTAAAATTGGGATTTATATGACTGACAGTAACCTGGGTAGCAACATATTCACAATATTTTAAATTTTGTCCCTGTGACCTTATTGAACGACCTTTGCTTCAAACAGAGAATGTGAGGCCTAGTGAGCCACTAATCCGGCTTGCGTTTAAGCCACTATTCCTTGTGATGTCGCAACATACAGCGTATTGATTTGTATGTAATATTTATGAAAGCTTAAGTGCCTAAGGAATCCGAGGCAAGGCTTGCCAGCTTTTGCTCTAATGAAATAAGACATGCTCCCCTGCTTGTTTATCATACTTATGCAAAAAGGTATATATTACCACTCACCTTAGTTTGTATCGATCAGCCTTTTATCTGGTTCATATTTATCTATTGAAATTGTCCCTTCGGCACTCTACGTTCTTTTCAATTTATGCGAAGGTGGCTTAGAACATCTCAGATGACTGCGAGCTTAACATGATTTGAGCTGTGTATTTCATTCAGTCATCTGCTCGGTCCAGCATAATTCCTTACTGCGTCAACAGGAATGAAACACCGAGTGAGTGAGTGAGATGCGGACGTTGTGCTTCTGTCCTCTTGTGGAAGGAAGCAGTAGTGTTCGAAAGTCCAGTACACAGAACCATCCTCATTTCTATAGGTAAAAGGCAGAGAATAACTCTGGGTTACCAAAATATAAAACAAATCGAACATATACACTTTATTTTCAGCCAGACTCTGTTTTTTTATGAATTGATGGTGTTAAAATTATTTGAGTATATCTCATGGAAATATTGCTCATGTAAGGCAAACTGGAGTCATAGTCATCATAGCAGTCACCTCACAACTGAGTTTGAACCCCACTCCTGCTGCAGCACCCTAGACCAAAGTATTTACCCTGAACTGATACAGTAAAAATACACGGGTACATCACTGCAAGTAGCTTACCATGTTTCACAGCCATCTATGTGTCCAAACTGTTTTGTGCTACCTTCACATAGCGTGTGTACCTGCTGCCCAGCATGCCCTCCCTGAATTGATGAAGATGTGTGAAGAGGTTAATTCTACAAACAGGATGTTTATATTGTGGGGATACACCTGGAGGGAAGGCAGAACACTGTGGTGGAGCTGGAGGCTACCGTAGGGGATCATTCGGTCTCAGTGTCATTCAGTTATCCGGAGCTGAGTCACATCCAATAACTGCTCTTACCGGGGTTACATCTGTCCCTATAACAAACAGGCAGCTATTACTGAGGCTGTCTCCTGCATACACACTGAAACACATATCTATAATAACTATTATTTACAATAATCATTCAGACAGTGTTTGGTTGCAGACAGTAATTTACCAAAGCTCTTGTAAAATATTAATTTTTGTATGGATGATTGCCTTGTAGGCGTGAGCTGTGTCCAAGACAGCAGTGCACGATTCAAATAAAATAAATATGTAAAATTCCAGCATAAAATATTTATATGCTGTGTGGAAGATGTGCCACAAAGAAGGTATGGAGATGAACACCAAGCTCTTTCTTTTGGGGAAACAAAATATTTGGCCCAAACCTTGGGGAACAATTTCATAGGATACTTGTCAGCTTCTACAGATCTACCATTAAAAGTATCCTGACTGGCTGTTTCAGGGCCTGGTATGGCAGCTGCAGTGTGTCAGACCGTAAAGCTCTGCAAAGAGCGGTCAAGACAGCACAGGGCATTACCAGGACTGATCTGCCAGCCCTGCAGGACCTCTACACCCAGAGCCCATAACATCCTGAGGGGCCACAATCACCCCAGCCACAAACTATTCTCCTTGCTCCCATCCGGAAGACGCTTTAGAAGTGTTCGGACAAGGATAAAAAGGTTCCGGGACAGTTTTTTCCCCCACACCGAAAGACTGCTAAACCACTGACCCCTCCCTCGGACAGTGGGAACAGTCAATCGGGGTCTGTCTGTCTGTATGCCTGCCCCCCCATTGTATAAAATTACCAGTGGTTTTGTGTTGTTGTAGGTTTGACTGCTGTGTGCTGTTGGTTTGATTGCTGTGTCTTCTCCCCCCCCCTATTTATTTTCCTTTCCTAATTCAAGTATTTATTTAACTTCTTGTACCTTACTTATACGTATACATATTTATGTACATATTTATATTACTGAAGATGCCCGGAAACAAAACTTTTCATGGTGACAACACCGCCATGCTGTGTTGTCCATCCATGACAAATAAACCTTGACTTGACTTGACTTGACTCATAGCTTACAACTCCAGGAGCAGTTCAGGAGCTCAAAAACTTTTTTGTGTGGAATAAGAGTTAAAATGGTTTTAAGATGGTCATAACGGTGTTACTGACAAGTGTCTCCTAATACAGCCCAAGGGAATTGTGGACAGATGTCTCTGTACAGCCATGACCTAAACAGCTGAGGATGCACAGCTGACTGTCTGTAGAAGAGCATGGTATTGACATTGAGAGGGATTCAACAGGGTTGCCTTTGAACCATGTCCCCAAGGGGAGATTTCCATGGACTGCTCAGCATCACCATCTGCCATATTTTCATGTGGGCTTTAATGTCTGCTGTGGAGGACAGTGATTGTTGGAAGGGCTGAATGATGCAAAGATTGTAGACATTTTTCTGCATATTGTTATTATTCCACTGCTTTGACCAAATCCTCATCCAAAGCAATGTTCCATTTTTCCCTTTTTACCCCATTAGGTAATTGCTGGAGAAGTTCAAGTTAACTACAGGGATCTACAGTGGATCATCTCATGTCATGTCATGTTTGATCTGAGCAATCCTAGAATACTAGAGGTCCACACTTTGTTTAAATCAATCTTAAGACTCACTGACCCAAAAACACAACAAAATGCCACATTACTTTAATTTAGTGATTTAGAATTACCCTGAAAAAGCAAACAGAAACACTTTGACTTTACTTTGACCTCAGCTCTGTGCAAAGAGAATGACCTGTGGAAGAAAAAATAAAGTAATAGTTCGGGCGTAGAGAGAGTTACATTTTATTTTTCTATAGAAATACACACCAGTGTGGGAAAGCCCCTTCGAAAAGAGAGTCTCCCCGAACAAAGGATACAGCAGTTATTTATACAGCAGTTCACAAGGTATTCACACCTCTTCAGTAGTTTTACACCACATCTCTTTGTGAGTGTGGCCTTGGACGTTGTTGTGATGAGCTACTGCCTTCCTAGATGCGGTGGAGTAACTTCTGATTTAGGGGGTCTCAGTTGAGCGAGTCTCACATTGATAAAGAAAGGCACAGACTTCAGCCAACCTTGCAACTGGACAGTGATTTCATCCTAGAACAATTTCCCACCTGTACCTTGTTCAGTTCGCAGGTTACAGGATACAAGAGTTACAGCATAATATCTTTAAACAACATAGTCATGATAAAATATTCATTCTGCTATTGATTAATGCCTCTACCATAGTACTAATACAAAACATGCAGTAAATGTTTAACTTTAAAAGCATAACTGTTATAAATTTCTCTCACAGACCTTTTCCTACGTGTCGAGCTTAACCAATTTCTAGGGTGACCAGAAAAGCTAGAGGTCAGCAGGAGGTCAGTTTGCAAAGCTAAATGAAAAAACTTCAAACTGATTGATATTTTTTCCCGTTGGGTGGAGGCCTTTCCAGCGCGTAGGGCTACAGCACAAACAGTCGCAAAGTGCCTATTGAAGGACGTGTTGCCAAGATGGGGAGCTCCCTCACATCTCACTAGCGATAATGGCACACATTTTCTTAACTCTGTCATTCACCAGCTCTCTGAGTGGATACAGTGTGACCTCAGACATTATTGTGCCTATCACCCACAGAGTGGAGATTCACGACCTAAGGAGGAAGCACTGGAACCAACCACGGTTGCGAGGACCACATCAAGTACTGTTGACAACACCCCATGCTGTGAAGGTTGAGGGCGTTGACTCCTGGACACACCTCTCCCATTGCAGGAAGATTGCACCACCTACATCTTAGAGACGAGGAAATCTAAATGGCCAGATTTTGTTTTATGATTCTTACCGGTCTAGCACTTGCCGAAATGCTAATTGGTGGGATGTTTTTGGTTTAGGTGGCATGTGGAACTCTATTTTTTCCACCCTTTTTTCTATCTGTATTTTCTTTTTTATTGCTGTGTTGCTGTTTTGTTGTTGCCTTCCTCTGTTTCGCTCCATGATGGCTCGGCTGTTCTCGGCCCGGCTCTGTACGGTACTTTCTGTGGGTCCTCGGGATCCCTTGCCTCTCGACCCCGACTTCAACCTTCTGTTCGGTGACTCCTCCGACGACGAGGACACCTTTGATTGTGACACAGTAGTGTAGACTGTGTCAAAGGGGAGAGTGTGGATGAAATTTGCGAAATCGAGAAATCTTATATTTTATATTCTATATCTCATGTAACCTTATATCATAAAACCAAAAAGCATTAATTCAGGCTGCTTACTCTTGGCATTAAAATTGCATGTTATTCTGTATGCTGATCAAATCGGTACAACCAATGCTTTGTTGTGGTTATATGTCCAGACTACAAGGCCGTGTACGTTCCGTGCCCTGTCCGAAAATCGCCGAACTCGCACCCAAGATTATGAAATGACGCCAACACCCAGGTGATGACGACCCCAGGTACAACGCCCAAGGTAGCGAGATTGAAGTGAGAATAAACAACATCCAGCAAGAGGAAGAGTACAGGAAGGCGTGCACCTTTTACTACTGCCGTATAAATAACTGTGGAATGCTTCATTCGAGGAGACTCTCTTTCCGAAGGGGCTCTCCCACACCGGTGTGTATTTCTATAGAAAATAAAGTGTGACTCTCTCTACACCCAAACTCTTACTTTATTTTTTCTTCCACAAGTTCAACAGAGGAGCACTAGGCTGCCCCCAAAACCTCACCAAGGACCTGTCTAACACAAAGTCTCTGAACACACAGCCCTCCATGGTCCCACCCTATCACCATTTGCCTTCTGTCAAACATCTTCCAGGTAGCTTAACATCATCCCCCAAACACTTGTAGGAGACCTCCATGGGACATGCATCCAAAAGGAAATCGCAACAACCGTACCCCTACAGCTAAGCATTTACAGGAAGGGAGATCTTGGAGTTTTTTAGAACGTTGTTGAGAATCCCCATGTGCATTATCTGAGCAGAAAATGGGATCCACATTTCAAATCACTTTGCTCCTTCAGGCAAAGTTCACTTCTGATCCTCACTGATGTGTATTATTTCACTCGCAAGCTTCTCCTCAGATGTTTGCCAGCTAGCATGCAAGGTTCTCCATTATATACTTCTGTGGTGGACAGAAGGCCACTGTTTCTTTTGAACAGTGTTTTTCTTCTTCTCTGACTTTACTGGATTCCTATCTGCTTCAGTGCAAATGGTTCCCAATTAGCAATCCTCTCTGACTTTCAAAGGCCACCATGTTTACATTTTGGTTTTTGGATGGAAACAGATTCAACGTCAACAAATATGAGGTTATCTAATGAGGTTCCACGTAGAACTGACATCAGGTTACAGGATATTTAAGAGCTGGTTAGTACATACCCATCTTTACTTTTGTTTGTACTACAGAATACCACGGTACTACAGTACTGTATGTATGATTGCTCAATAAGATTATTAATGCTATATTCTAGACCTAGATGAGTTCAATCAGCTTTTAATGCAATAAACTGAATCCCCATATTAATGATGGACATTTCTCTAGGAGGAGCTCATAGCTTTTACCAAATTTTCAAAGAGGACCGTGGCCTGGAAAAAGGACCTCTGCGCCATTCAACAAGTTAGCTGGTCACAAACATAAAGCAGAATGCTGCAAGATAATAGTGGATAAATAAGTTCATTTAATAGGTCTCCTCTTTCTGCTAATGGCAAAAATATACTCAGATTCATATTAAACTCTTTCTAGCATTACCTACAGGATTATGCAGCATAAGATTTCAATTTATATTGACAACATGTACACATACCTTCCAATAATCAGATTAGTCTGCAAACTTGCAATCTGCAAATGCTTCCTACATGCAGAAATGTATTATGAAAACACAATTCATCCCTCTTTTAAAGGGACTTGGCACGGTTCTGAGGGATCTAAAAGTGATGGGAAGTTAACACTGTGCACCATCTTCTTCCACAAAGATCAGTTTCTGACACACCGGATGACCTGATAGCTGAAGTTGTCTGACGTTTTCTGAAAAGGTACTTGCAGAGCCAGTAAGATACCAGGTGTGAAGGTGTCCTTACCTGAGCATCGCAGGACCTCTTCATCAGAATGGTGGTCTCCGTAGGGGGAGGTGGGCTGGTGCGGGGGGGCTGGAGGTCATCTGGGGCGGTCATGCTACCAGTGACAGCAGGGGTGGAGTGAGCGAAGCAGAAGGATTAGGATCTGAGCAAAAGGCGTGGTGGGGCTCTAAATCATCTGACCCTGTGGGCTGGAGCACAGGGATGGCTGTAGGCTGTCACCAACACCCCCCCATGTTTACCCATTTAATCATCTGACGCCGCTGGTCTGTTGTTAGTCTGGCACAAACTGTCATTATGACATTTCACCCCTTGACTTGTATGATCTATCTACAACTTTGCTTTTTTTACTGTTTGAGAAAAATTCATTTGGGCTCATTGTGTTTCTTATGGTTTGTCAGCTTCAAAATTTGTAGGCCTGTTTCTTAAAAAAGGCAATAAACCACCCAATAAATCACTGTTACTCAAAAAAATTAAAGTTAGTGTGAAAAGCTGCTCACATAGGAACATAAATGCATATAAAACAAAAATCATTGTCACAGTGGGTAGCTGTAAACAGTGTGAGTGAGCATAGATTCGATCCCCGGTCAGTCTGTATATAGTGTACACATACAGGGGCAACTGGGGAATCTAGATTATTTGTGTGTAGGTGTGTGTTTTACCCTTTTTTCCTGTACAAACAGCAAATTTGTTGTACAAAGTTTAGCACAGTCTATCTATTACTGTAAGTTGCCTTGGACAACAGCTGTCACCTAAACACTGGTTAATAATCACCATGGAAAGAAGCATCTGCTAAATGATAAAATGCAAATAAAAAAGAAAAGCTTATGGCTCAGACAGAAAACAAACTGACATGCTTTTGAGCACGGCAACAGAAACCACAACAAACAAAATAAGAACTTCAGAGCAGCACGAGCAGCACTTTCCCCAAAAGTGCCGATTAAGGATGAACGGCCACACCCGGTGATCGATTCTGATGGCTGCTTGTGACCTAAGCTACCGGCAACAAAGAAAGAAAAGTTTTTTAGATTCATATATTGCTATAATAAAAACAGATCTAGGGTGTTTTGCCATGTGATTGAAGCCCCTCACCACCCCTGCCTTTGCGCTTAAAATAATGCCAGCAGGTGGCGCTGTTGAAGAGTGAGCACCTAGAACTAAATTCTTACGTGTGATGTCTGCTGAGTAACAGGTAGTGTAGGGGTCAGTGCTGAGTCCTTCTAAGTGTCAAGGTGCGTAGGCTAAATCTTGCTCAAATATCCTTGAGCAAGGTATTTTCCCCTGATGTAGTGAATACATAAATCTGTGGAAAGCTGCTTGGCTAGCATTTTAAACTATCTTGGACAAAAATGTGAAATAAAGGTTAATAACACAGTAGAACGGCAGTGTGGCACAGCAAGTAGTGCTAGTGTCTTAGAGCTCCTCAGTTATGGATTTGAATCAGTCTTGGGTTTGTGTGTTTGCCCTGTGTTCTTGTCTGCTGCCTCCTGCAATGTAAAGACGTGTTTTATGCGAGTCAGTGACTTAAAATTGCCCATAGTGTGTGCATGTGAGTGAATGAATGTGTGTGCCTTTGGCCTCCTGTAGACTGGCATCCTTTCCAGGCTGTAACCTGCCTTACACCTATACTTCCAGGATAGACTCTAGGCCACATTACCCTGCAATGATCAAGCAGTTATTGACAATAGATAGATGAATAGAATAATAAATCTAATATTAGATGAGGGGAAATATTGCTGTTTACACTGCTATTTGTATCTAATCATTACAGAGCAGCTTGGAATTCTGTGTTTGAATTTCTGCATCACAGTTAGGAGGTTACTGTGACTGCAACTCAGTTTAGCCATGTTTAACATCGACAAGAATTTGCCAGACTGACACATGGCAGCCACTTTGCATTCCGAATCTGCTGCTACACGCCTCACTGTCCTGAGTGATGCATCACGTACTCGCCCCTGTGTTGCACCTGATGTTTGGGGAGAAGGACAAGAAGTTTAATCCACAGAAAGAGATAAAACAGCCACATGTATAAAAGTCAATTATTCATTTTAATTTTGGAAAACTCACAGGAAACGTGCGAAGGCAGACTGAAGCGACAAGCAGACAACCATGTCAGAAGCAAGGATAATTATTTACAACCCTGGATAAAATCACTCAGCTGAAAATACACACAAAAAACAAACACCTGAAAGCATCTAATAGCACAGAAAATAAAATTCAATCTATTATTACGATACACCTGCCTTGTACAAATGATACACTTATTACTGATAAAAATATGTACATATACTTTTTTCCACGGATAAGGGTTTATATTCTGCCCAAACATGATGCATTGCAATGACCTCCACAACTCCTCAAAATGCAAAATATTATTGACAATGAATGAATGAATGAATGAATGAATGAATGAATGAATGAATGAAAATACAAAAAGCATTTTATGAACTTTAGGTGACATATTGTTCAGCAGGGAACCGATTTCCTTTTCTTAGCAAATAGTAATAGATTGATCCCGGAATTCACTTATTGCAGTGAGTTTATAGAATTTATTAACGCTTATGTGAAAAAGGGGTGTCTGTCACTCCATCCCTACATCTCAGCCAATGCTGAATGATGCACCAGAATACCCACCTTTATTGTTTGGCTGTGATTTCTGCAATGTTTTTATTCTTTTTCTGATTAGCATTTGAACAATCTGGCCATTCTCATCCTCTCCCTCTACCAAGCAGCTGGCTCAGCGCTGCTGTGTCCCATGGGCCATTCTGTCAGCTAACCAGCTCATCCAGGTCACTTCCACTGCCTGTCTTCTCCTGTCCAGCCCATAGTCACATTAACCTAACCTAATATAGCTTCCATTATCTGCATGGGCTCCCATTTCTCTCACCTTTCCTGGCCGCTCATTATGTTCCTTAACCCTCTTAACCCCCAGTAAGTCATTGAGTGGCTTCTTCTCAAAAACCCTCAGTCTTGGAGCAAACTGTCCACCTGCATCCGAGTGACAAAACTAACCCCTGTGCCTCCTTGTTGAGATCCCACTGCACCTGGGTACCTCTGGAAGGCACCTCTGCAATGCTGCCTACAAGAGTGTGGGCCCCAAAGAGCATTACTGCTTATCCTCCATTTTCCATACCTTTATTTCAAAGGACTTAAGATTTTACAGACAAGTACAAAAATATTCAAATAAAAATATTAAATAATGCATAAAATAATAAAGGGAGTAAAGTCACAGGTGCTTCTGAGTTTATTTAATTTTATTAGGCTCATTATATGTTTATTACATATTACATTTGGTTAAAAAAAAGTGTCATTGTAGTACACAGTGCACTAATATGTAGTCCTATAGTAAAAAAAAAAAGTGCTTTAAATTTTTCAGACTTTTGCTATGTGCAGACACCCCTCTGGAAAACTGAGGATCGACTACATAATCTTTATTTTGCTTCATGGGATAAAGTACATACAGTACATAGTCATGATATACTGGGAAAATATACCGTGTTTGTTGTGCTGTGTTTCTACTTGGCATCAGTTTTCTCCACAGATTTAACCTGGATTATGAAAAACACAGGATTAACAACCCCCCATTTCACCC